>JAGPOW010000145.1:4219699-4271593 GCA_030014935.1 Caiman crocodilus
AGGCACCCCAAGGGAGGCACTCGGAGCCTGGAAGGTGGTCGGGCGCAGGGAGGTGGGCGGCTCAAAACGGGAGCGCCCCCTACTGGCCCGCCACAATGCACATAGTCCGAGGCTGTGATAAGAGAGCCAGGAAGATCACTAGCCCAAGCCAAAGTGGAAGTATCAGAAATTTCAGAGAAATAATGGCTCAGTACCAAAAAGCTCCATTTTGCAACCCAGGCAATTCAGGAAAGTTTCAGAGAAGTGTTCACAGCATTTGGTCTGCAGGAACAGGCCAGCATGTGGGCTTCCTGATGTTCTCCAGCACTTCTACAGCTGCCCACAAGCCTGCAGAACCCTAGCAGCGTGCACACTCGGTGTGGAAAAACTGCAGAGACGTCAGGCCCTAACTTCTAAGGCATATTTATTAAAATCCTTGATTGTAAAAACTTCAACAACAAAAAACCCCCCTCCTCTTGGTGGCATATTTTAACTATTCATTGAACAACTGCCAAAACTGAGGAGTAACACCCCCTCCTTTAGCACCTCTAGCAGGTACACACCAGGGACAAGGTGAGGAACAGAGGAAGCCATAATCTCTAGACACTTATTACTCATTAGTGCGCCCATTCCTCTGACAGCATAAGATTCCCTTGCTTATTCTGAACGACAGTTTGCAACTCTTGGTGCTACTATTAATGTTAACAACACAAATTTTTATTAATAATTTAATGTTATCGTAACATTTTTGCTGAGATTCATTGCTGCAACTGCTGTGGGCTTTCATGAAAAGAGTACCGGCACTGCATATTTGCAACAATATGTGTTTCTGCTTTGCTGTGCTCTTTTTCTGCTTTATGAGCTCCTAGGGTCTAATTCTCCATTGCCCCACAACTTGTGCAATTACTTAGAGCAGAACAAAATGTTACCCTTTTCATGGGGAAGGGTTTTACACCTGCTTTGTACTGATGTAAATGACAGCACAAAGTACAAAGCAGAAGAAAATCAGGCTCCACAATCCTTCCAACTTACTTCTCACAATACAACCTCCTCTCCTGTTTTTCAGGCTGAAATGCTTGGAGTGAGTCTCCCAAATAACCTTAACTCTGCCCCAGGATGGACACTCGCCTCACTACTTCCCTGCTTTGTTTCCTGCATCATACATGATGTACATTATGATATTTAAAAGAGCTTTAAAGCTGACCTATACAAAAAACACAATAAGGATCATGTCTTTTATTGCTTCCTTACATCTGGTTCCCCCTGTGTCTTCTGTAAGAGCCAATGGACAACTGGAGTACTAGTAAAACTATGACAGAGGTACCAGGGAAGACAAATCTGATAAAATAATAAGGGATTTTTTTTCTAGTCTATTTAAAGCTTTTGTTGCCATTGTTGTTAATACTTTAATTTCAAACAATTAGAAACTCTTAGGGGAAATATCTTTGTTAAAAGTGGTGACTCCAGAATCCATATCTCCATGACCTCCAAAAGAGTTATTCTGCAAAGCCAGGGGCAATCATCATATTTCTAAGGTTCAAAAACAAGCAGAGGAAAAAAAAAACGCTTTGCCAAGGCTTCTGGGTATATTATTAGAAAAAAGGGACAACCGAATCTATTAAAAAATACCCTTGGAAAATCACCCTTTAGGAATCTACATCCTGTGGCTAAGGGCATGTAATATGTCCAAGCCATCACCACCATCCCATTTTCTCTTTGTCAATTTTTGCACATAAGGATTTGCAGACTGTAGTTCTACCTTAAATTAGGAGGAGATAATGCACTTGCACAGCTGGTATGGGAAATGTCAAAAATGTGCATCACACAATATTGGTCTTATAATTGGTTCCACACAGACATGTCTCCACTGCTAAGTGTGATGCTTCATCACTACATTAGGTTTTGCTCTCTTCATGTAAGTGCTATCATTTCACCTCCTGGCCGGGGAAGCAGTGTGTGCGTAGGAGGGGAGTTAGTGTGGCATTTCAAGCATCAGTGGGATTTCTCCTGATGTTGGAGGAATCATCACCTCCTGTCTGAGTGATGTGCCTGTTCAGACATTTGTGACTTGCCGCCTTGTCTGTGGCCCAAACAAACTAATGAAGAGTAAGGCTCTCAAGACTGCCTTTGAAACCAGGATCCTCAGAGGTTTGCATCTATTTTTGGTCAGAGTTAAGGCTGTTTGCATCTTGGCCAGGCAGCTCCTTCCTTTCAAATAGTCGATTCACGTCTCAATTTCTCAGCATTCCCCATGTTTGAATAAGAACCGCTGGCTTCCAGTCACTGATCCGTGCTCTCAGTCTGAACCGCAGGTTCCTGAGAGATTGGGGTCAGACTTTCCTGAAGTTTTACTTCTGGCAAAGTGGTTGGGCTGGAGAGCTGAACTTTGCAGAGCTCTGAGATTATGGAGGGAGCTGCAGAGGCCTCCACAGGAAGCTCCACTTCATTTGTGCCCTGGCTCACAGCTACACTTCACGCACCAGCTACTTGGGAGGACCCAGACACCCTGACTCCCTGAGTGCCATACTCTTTGGCTCCTGCTCAGCCAAGTAAAGTGCAAGAGCAAGACAGCAATCCTCTCTAATACAGCTCCCTGCCACTGGATATGTGCAGCTGGACCATCACTGAAGGACTGGGGACAAGGTCAAGTTAAGGACTTAGTCCAGCTCCCACTAAAATCAAATGAAAGGCTATGGGACTGGATCAGAACTGAGGGCACAGGCAGCTAATCTGAGAAGCTGGATAGAAGAGCAGAGCTCTATTTCAGTGCATATAGAGGCTGCCCATATATTTGCATTAGGTTGTTTTCCCCACTCCTGGCTGGTCTCTGACAGGGAGTGATGTCTCTGGTGAAAAGAAGGAATTTTTGCTGATTTTTCAAATCCATCACAGCAATAAAAAAATAATTTACAACAATGATTTCCAATTCTCGAGGATGCTGACCAGCTTATCAGTGCTACCAGAGACCTGGGAGGTACAGAGAGCTTTGAACAGTGACAACATGTGAACAGCTGGCCTCCCCAACCTGCTTCTAATAGCACATGTACATTGGGTAATTACCAGCATTAGTAACTGTTGGTTCTGTAGTTGCAACTAAGGGCCCCTCCGGTACTGAGGACTCTGTATTTGCATAACGAGGGGCAGTCTCTGCCCTGAAGACCTACAATTTAAATACACAGGGAAAGAAGAAGCATCATTTTGCCCCTTTACAGATGAGACACTAACGGTTAAGTAACTTGCATGCATTATGCTTGCAAGTCAGATGCAGCAACTAAATCCAAATCTCCTGAGCTAGTCCCCTTAGCACAGGACCATATTTTCTTTGCTGTTATGGTCCTGAGGACTTGCCTTTATTCTTCACGTTACTAAGCCATTAGAGGCGGTGCATACTCACAAACAAGCCTCATACTGAGCTCCAGCCGGGCATGACCCTGCTGACAGTGTCTCCCTCTGAGCCCTCCTTTCCTTCCTTTTCACTCATACTCATCTCTCCTGGAGACTTATGATAGAGTTACTATACATCTGGGTTTTTCTGGACATATCCGCTTTCTGAGTCCTCCAGTCTCCATTCAGGCAGTTTTTTGAAATAGGAACCAATGCCTGGGATTTTGCTGTGCTCTGCTGGTGGAGTTGAGGGGGAGGAAGCAGAGTGATTGGAGACAGGGACAGAGCTGGGGGATGTTACCTGTCAGCTCTATGTTCCCAAGGGAGCCCTGGCACCCAGCTTGCTGGACTTACAAAGGACATTTTCCTTCCTCACCCCCACAACCTCACCTAACTAGAACTAAGCAGAAGAAAAGTTTAATAGGTATCTCGGGCCATACATTCCCTGATCCCAGTATGGGAGGCCTATTTAAACTCAATTGACTAAAAGTCAGTTGTCGGGATAGGGAATGCTAAGGCAAGAGAGTGAGTCCAAGGGGTATGGGTGACATTTGAACAATGGTTAAGGGTTCATCACAACCATACAGCCTGCTGGAGCTTTGACCACAAATACTGTCATACTTTTCTTGGGATGACTTATGGAAGTCCTCCCCACAAAGTTTATGAACACTCTAAGTAAGGAGTAGGGCTGTGCAAAATTTCACCAGCTGTTTCGTTTCAACACTGTTTCAACTCATTTCGAGGTTGAAACAGCAAAATTGAAACAAAACAAAAGCCTTGAAACAAAATGAGTCTGGTTGAAATGTTTCAAAAGTCAAAATGTTTTGACCATAGGTTGGAGCTGTTTCGAGTTTTGCTGGGGATGGGGAGTCAGACCAGCTGGACTGACTTCCCATCCACCGCACAAGATGCGGTAGGCAGGAGTGAGGCAGTCCAGCTGGGCTGCTTTCCTGACCCCCATGCTAGATCGTGCTGGGGGTGGAAGGAAGACCAGCTGGGCTGCTTTCCCTGTGCTCCATGCTAGATCACACCAGGACTAGGGAAGCAGCCGAGCTAGGTTGCCTCCTACCCACTGTGTGATCTAGCATGGGGGTCAGAAAAGCAGCCCATCTGGGATGCCTTCTAACCCCAGCGTGATCTAGTGTGGGGGTTGGGTGCCTTCCGCCCCCAGCCTGATCTGGTGCTGGGAATGGGAAGTCAGCCCAACTGGTCTGACTCCCCATCCCCAGCAAGACTGAAACAGCCTTTCTGTTTTGAGGGAACAGAACAGAACAGCTGGTTTGACTCAAAATGAATTTGACACTGTTCTGTCGAATTGCTGAAACTTCAGGTGAAATGAAATGGTGCCGTTTCGCACAGCCCTTGTAGTCAATCGCCTTAAGTATGTTAAGAGACTACAGTTAGATCTGAAAGTCAGGCTCACCTGAGGCTTATTCACAACAGGTAAAATACAAAACACTGATGCTGACTTCACAGTGCAAGCAATCTGAGAAGAAATAATGTATCCCTTCCAGTATATCTTCTATATTCATAATAATTTCAAGCCAGCTCCTAGGTGTCTGGTGACTCCTTAAAACGTTATGTTTTTCCTGGTGGTTAATCAGTTTCTTGAGATGTTCCAAACAAGATAACCCCTTGTCATTGAAAAAGGTAATTCATTTAAATTGAAACTGTTTATATAACAGAATTTTCCCTGTCAATTATGGCTTGGGACCCTCTTGATTTACACAATTCAAAGAATGCTTTGAGGAGGCTGGACTAAGGGTATAAGAAAGCCATACAACAGCAAAAAGTGTGCTTCAAGAGGGAGAAATCTCTCTGACACTACCCGCTGTTGTTCTCAAGAAGCTGGGATAAACAGCTCGTCTCTTTCCGTCATTTGTTTAACCTTCAACGATTGTGCTGGGAACTTTGCCAGTTAACAAAACACCTGAGTGCCCCGGAACGGTGAAATTCCAGCTCTTACTCTCTCTTTTTCTTTCTCCCGCTTTCTCTCTCTTCCTCTTTTTCTCTCTAGGAATAGCTTTCAGAACCTGAATTTTATTAGTTAAGCCTGAGCTAAGTTTCCCCAAAAACTCTATTAAGCCAGAGTAATATAGTAATTTTTTCTTTGTTTTTCCTTGTATGGCTATTAATACTAGTACCATTATAAATTTCATATACTTAGCAATAAATAACTTTTATAGTCAAGCTGGTGGTAACTGGGTGTATTTTTCCTTCTCTACTTCCCCTTCCCCACTTGCTCTGTAGCAATGCTTCTTTTACCTAAGCCAAAGATCCCTGTAAAGCTCCAAAATATTGTGGGGTCCATTCACACTAGCACTACTAGGACAGTTAGGGCAATAGATTGGGACGTGCTGAGTTTGAGACACATAAGGGGATCAGCTTGTATAGGCTGATTGACCCAGTTCAGCTCAGACGTGCCCTAATGAACTAAATGATGGCCCATGAGGGTGCAAGCTGGACACCCAGCCTGATTAAGAGGGATTGTGTTCACCGGTGTTCTTGTGTCTGACTCCATTTTATTGTTGCCTTAATGAACTGATTCCTGGCATATGAGGGTGTCAGTCTATATATGCTGATCAACCCGGCCGGGTCAGGCTTGTCACGTTAACGTGTGTGTGTGTGTGTATGCATTTGACTGATTTGGTGGCTGGAGAAACCCAGGCCCATTGAAACTGAGTCCTGCAAGATAGCTCCTTTGGGGGTGAGGACTTGCAGAAGGGAGAGATAGAGCTCTGTATAGAAGCACAAGCAGCACATTGATAGAATTACAGAGACCCCAGAAACACACCCCTAATAAATAAGCACAACCCAAAGTGACGAGCAAGTGTGGTAACAGGGAAGCTGCCCAGGCATTGGGGCTGCATCAGGGCAGGGGAGGTGCCTGCCCCTCCAGTAGGGGACATGGGCAGTGGGGACCTTTGAGGAAAGCAGGAAGCTCCATGGCTGGGCCAGTGCTCATGCTGGCTGGGCAGCCCATGGGGACACTGCGGGGGGGGGTGAGGGGGCATGGCTAGGCTGCCTGGCACAGCACGGAAAGGAATTCCCAGCTCAGGGTGGTGGGTGTCACAGGCCTCCCCTCTTCCTACCTCCAGCCTATGACAGGGCAAGACTTGTTTTGCCATTGCCCTCATGAATTGGAGTTGCTGTGCTCTGGCCTGGTCAGGATGGGGGCAGCTGCAGGCCCCCTCCAGCAAGGCTAGGGGGAGCGGGGGGCTGCAAATTGGGAGTGAAGGTCATTGGCAGGGCTGGGGGGCAGGGGGCTGTGGGTTGGGAGTGAGGGGCACTGGCAGGGCCAGGGGATTGTGAGTTGGGAGAGAGGTTTTTCCCTAGTAGGTGTCCTCTTTTTTGGAACTGGAAATATGGTAATCCTATGTGACAGGGGGCTGTCTTGAGGCCAGTCCAATCATTGGCCCACCCACTTGTCAAGGACAATCCATCCACTTTACTCATCTGCCACGCCTTTGTTGTAACTAAAGAATAGCTGTGTGTAGGCAGGAGGCTGCCCATTTATTGCTCTGACGCCAAGGGTGTTATACATGGCTCTGTATTATCCCTACACCGTGTCCCATGCCTCACAGATTGGCATCACTATATGGCTGTGGCCCCACACTGGGTCACACTATATTCCAGACTGAACATTTGGATCCTGTCTTAAATCCCTCCTACTCAGAGAGCTTAACCTATGCCCTCATACTGGGCTGCAACCCCACCTAGACCCCTTTCCCTCTTGGCAGTGGCCCCTTCTGGGACCTTTGGTCTCACATGTCCTAGCCTTGCTTCTAGGCCAGTCAAGACTCCAAGCCTTTAGCTTTGGCTGTCCCTCATGTTGGGTGCTCAGGCCCTTTGACCATCCTGGTCCTGGCCCCAACATTGACCAGTTGAGGTTTTATAATTAGGTTCCTGGCAGCTAGTGGTCTCCCATACAGGTCCACCTTCTGAACTGTGGACCACGTAATTCCTCTGGACCCCTTATGGGCCCACTGTTCTGACCTCACTGGACTCACTCTCTCTCCTTCTCTCTGCCCCTACTGGGCCTCTACTCCAGCCAGCCTATGCAAAGTCCTTCAGGCCCCCCTCACAAACCCTACTCTATGCAGCCTCTGGCTCTCATTCTGCACCTTCACTGGGGGCAATACTCCACCCCTTTACTGGGGCTTCTGGGTCTTATCCCCCTATGGACCCCTATGGGCCTTGGCCCCGCACTTTTCTGTTGGTATGTGCTTCCCTAGCCTTTCCCCTCCACAGGGTCACCCACAAGGCAGCAGAGGTTGAGGCTTTCCAGAGCCCATACTTGCCTTTCACTAGGGAGGCACAGGTGTAGCATTTCCTGGAGACTGCCCTGCCATAACAGCCCCACCACACCATCTTCCTCAGCAGGGTATAGTTTTAGGTCATTCCCCAGGACCAAGACCCTCCTCCATCCCCATAGTTCCTACCCCTGACATTCAGGTGTTCTGGGAGCAGCTGAGCTCTAGCCAGGAAATGCTCACCCTTCAGCTCCTCAGTTGCAACTGCCCAGCTCTGCCCTCAGGGCCTGTCTTATACCCTGACTGCCTAGCCCTACACCAGTCAAGCAGCCTCCTGGGTGCCATGTGACCCTCTTAATTGGATCTGCTCCCACCTGTAGGCTGATCTGCAGCCTGCTTAAGCCTTTAAAGGACAGGCACAATATGTGCTCTGCCACACCATAATTAATGATATTTTAGACTCTTGCCTCCATTTGCTGTAATGGGCCCTTTCTGCTCTGGATGCTTGGGGAGGCATCAGACTAGCATCATGCTTCCAGGAAGGTTCTAAAAACCTCACAGTGCGACCTATGTAAAGTCCAAGTGGTAATGTTTTCTGTACTTGCAACAATCTCCAGATGAATGCAGGATCTGTCACAGAGAGAAGATAGGCAGGGTCCATGCTCCAGTGAATGCTGTCCCAGAGCTAACACTGTAGGTACAATGTGAGAACTGAAATATCAAGCTCAGCCCTTTCTCTTTCCTGTCTGGTGTCATCATCATCACTAATAATGAGCCCAGTTCTTCCTTGCCTTATGCTTTGAAACATGACTTACACCAGTATAATGCAAGTACAAAACATGACCATTCTGACTTGACAGTGTTTCATGATGAGCTTTGCACCAACTTTGCATGGAGGAAAATGCCAGCATTAGAAGCGGTCTAATGATACAAAGAGTCAGGCTTGATACCTCAGCACGCAGAACCCAGCTAGCAATTCATGCAAACACGAATGACAGGACTGCAAGGGATCTCCTGCATTGAGTCCAGCCCATTGCTTTCACAGGCAACCAAGTTATGTAGCTCCTATTATAAAATGATCAAGCAACATCTTAGATGTAGTTAGACTGTTGCTCTCACTATCTCTACGGAAGACTGGTCAAGAGCCTCACTGTCCCAATGGTTAGTAAGCACCACCTAATTTCCAACCTACAAGTATTCACAGTCAGTTTATATATATTTGATCTCATATCAGCACTGTTCTTTAGCTTAAATAACCATTCTCCCTGATTGAGCTTACCCTCTCTCCCCCCTACCACATACTTATTGAGTACAATCACATCCTTTTCAGTAGGCCTGTGTGAACAGGCAGCTATTTGATACAGCTTTGGATCCGGCCGATTCAGATGCCAGTGATCTGATTCAGGGCTCCAGATTGGTTTCCCACTTCGATTCAGTTGAATCAGCTGTGAAGTTTCAGAGCTGCTTTGGAGATCCGGCCATAAGGTATAAAGGGTAATCAATGATATATCTATAACTTTGTTGGTTTTCATCTGATTTGGATGAAACTTGCAGAAATGGTAGCCTCTGCTGAGGTCATGAAGTCTGCCAAGTTTCAAGGAGATAGCTGTAGAGGTTTGGGAGAAACTGCACCCCAAATTATAGAAAGAAAAACTTGTGTTACGTGTGTGTGTTAAGCCACAGTGGGGTGAAAACTTCAGGGGTGGTAGCGCCTGTGGAGGCCACAAAGTGTGCCAAGTTTCAAAGAGATAGGTGTGGGGAATTCATGGAAACTGCACCCCAAATTCTTGAAAGCAAAACTCATGTCATGTGTGTGTTACACCACGGGGGGGTGAAAACTACAGACCCTGTGGTCACCCCTGCTGAGGCCACAAAGCCTGCCAGCTGTGAAGGAGATTGGTGCAGGGGGGTTCTGGGCCCTGCACCCCTAACTGCTGACAGACAAAACTCGTGACATGGGTGCTTGTGCAACTTGCTGTGTCTGTCTTGGGGCAGTTGATTGTTTGTATTGATTCTTTCCTTTCCTTAGTCTGTGGTTTTGTAGGTGTTAATCCTTGCTCATTAACTCATTACATTAGCTAGCTACTGTGTATTGAGCTGGTCCCTGAGAGAATCCTGAATGATTGGTAAGTGGTAATACAGCAGCTTAGCAGCCAGGCCTGTAGTAGTCCCATCCTGCCCCTGCTTCCCTGTCCCCTGTGCCCCAAGACAGACACAGTTGCACAAGCACCCATGTCATGAGCTTTGCCTGTCAGCAGCTAGAGGTGCAGGGCCCCAGAAGCCCTGCACCTATCTCCTTGAGAGCTGGCAGGCTTCATGGCCTCAGCAGGGGCTAGCAGGCCTGCAGTTTTCATCCTGCTGCGCCTGAACACACACACACAGTGTCACCCATGTCACGAGTTTTGCTTGTCCGCAGCTTGAGGTGCAGCTTCCCCCAAGCCCCTACACCTATCTTCTTGAAACCTGGCAGACTTTGTGGCCAGGCTACTATCTCTGCAGCTTTTGAACCACCGGTGGCTTAACTTACACACGTGACATGCATTTTGCTTTCAGGACTTTGGGATGCAGTTTCCCAGAAACCCTTGCACCTTTCACCTTGAAACTTGCAAGTTTCATCCACATCACCCGAAAGACAACAAAGTTATAGATATTTCATTGATTCTTCATTATACTGTATGGCCAAATCAGTTCCAAATCTTTTCTGAAGTGATTCAGAAGCTCTGAATCAATTCGGAAAGCCTATAGCTTCCAGCAATTTGATTCGGATTCTTAGATTCGGCCTCTGAATCATCCAAATCACCTCCAAATCTGAATCACGATCCAAAGCTTTGCACAGCCCTACTTCTCAGCCTTCATTTGCTAGGTTAACAAGCCAAGTTCGTCCAGTCTCCTCTAAGAGAGGCTTTCTACTCCCCTGTTCCTCCTTGCAGCCCTTTGCTGCACCTCTCCCAGTCTCCGTTCATCTCTCTCAAATGCAGTGACCAGAGCAGGTCTGTGTTGTCACTGGTGCGTGTGGCTGATGCTTCCTCAGCTGTAGTTCTTGAATGCACTCAGGGCAAAGCAGAGCGAAATGTCCCCATGTCAGTCAATGAGAGGGCCTGCCCCAGAGATGCACAGAGAGCTGCTCTGCTGAGTGGCAGGGAGCTGAGACT
This sequence comes from Caiman crocodilus, assembly GCA_030014935.1. Taxonomy (NCBI): domain Eukaryota; kingdom Metazoa; phylum Chordata; order Crocodylia; family Alligatoridae; genus Caiman; species Caiman crocodilus. The sequence goes on from JAGPOW010000145.1 coordinate 4,230,468, forward strand.
TCCAGGGTGGCTCCCCCACTGCTAAGTGCCTAGAGGAAGTTTCTGGGCAGTGACAAGGATTGATCCAACCACAGCTGCAGGCGTGTTCTTGCAGACAGCAGCCATGAGGGCTGCAGCTTTATCTCCTTGGACGTGGGTTATGAAATTGTGTCGTCTAATTTATGCAATCCATAAACTGAGGCAGTGCTGAGTGTATGCGGGTGATTAACGAGTGCCCTGAAATTCCCAATTAATCAGTCTCATTAATTTAGCACTCCTGTGCTCCTCATTTGAATCTGCGGCCAGGCCTCACAGTCTCGTTCCCTTCCTATCCGCCCACCCCTTTGCCCTCACCTCCTCGAGCGCTCCCCGCCCCTCCTGGGAGGGTGATGGATCTAAGTAACAAAATGGAAAGCCGGCAGGGCCATCCATCTCTGTCTGGTGGGTAAATGGAGCTGGTGTTTCAGAGGGTGATTTTGCCGTCCCCGCTAAATGCGCACATCCCTTTAGATTTAAGGAAGGTGTCACCCGCTGCCTTTCAAGGAAGGCTGGGGAAAGGGGAGCTGCCATTGTTCGGAAGAGATAAAGAAGCAACAGTAGCCCAGGAAGGTGTACAACAGGCAGCTATTCCCAACCCTCTCCGGCATGCTTTCCTAGAGGCAGCCACAGGTACTGGCTCCATCATGCCCCATCAACACGGTACACTTCCCCTCCCCATATGTAATCAGGGAAGCTTGGAGATCCCTCTGCATGTGCTGACATGTCAGGGGCCAGAACGTTATCTGTGCCCTCACTCCAGAAATGAATCTTTTTGGAATATGCTGGGCATCGTCTCATCCTGGGGTACTCCAGGTGTTACCAAAAGAGCTGTCGGTGCACAGTGCAGTCCAGCCTCTCCTGCCAGCTTCAGCAAGAGCACCCATGTCATCTCAGTTCAGACTGAAAACAGCTAGAACAAGGTAACATTGTGTAGGTCGAAATATGGTGAGGGTTGGGGGAAAAAAATCACAGCATAGGACTTGTGAAGAGAAAAGCTCACAGAACAGGGAAGGGGATCACTGTGAAGAAACAACTATGAGAAGAAACCATTGTCTGAAAAAAACAAAAAATGCAGCATACAAATAATTGAGCAGATAATCGTTGCACCCATCATATCATGAATCAGTCCATACAACATGAGGAGCTATCACTCCACTGCGAGGCAAGACCCCCAGACCTAAAACACTGCGAAAGACATCATCATACTGGTACAGGGTGCAAGTGGGGGATGACCACCCCGGGGTCTCCCATCCAACATTTTGCATGGTCCATCCTTGCCATGGCCAACAGTCCTAAGTCTGTCTCTGTTGGGTCTCAAAGCCAGAACCTGGGGCTCTGTTGGCCAATGAACCAACTGCTGGGCCAGGTCTGTGGGCTCTTGGCCTCTGCTGCCTCGGTAAGTCCCAGGCCTCGAAGCAGATACTCATAACCTGCTGAGGGTCAATTACTGCAGCATCACTTGTCTTGGTACCCTGCTATGGTCTCCCCATCACCCCTTGTAGCCACACCTGTAGTACTGATTGTTATCAACAGAGATTTTTAACAAACTGTCCTGCCACTCTGGGCCCACAAACATAGCATTTCACCCCATGTGGGCCCACAAAGGTAACAATGGAAAAAACCCACTGATACTGTGACCCACACCTCTTCAGGTCCATTCCCTGTGCGCCCCGGTCACTCCTGGTTGCTTCTGGGTTGTCTCCCCTTTCCCCTATGAGGGTGATCAGTCCTAATTCCAGTGCCAGGCCTTTCCTCTCTCCCCGCTGGTGGCCAGGGACCAACTTGTATGCCTCCAGACCTTTCCCCCTTTCTGGCCAGCACAGGAGGTCCTCTACCAGCCCACAGTCTCCAGCAAGGGTGGGTCTGCAGCTTGTCTCCAGCTGCATCTCTTCACCCCTTCTGACTTCAAAAGTCCTCAACCTAAAGGGACCTAGCCCTGTGGCTCTGCCCTGTGGTCCCTCCCCAATAACAGGGGTAAAACCCACTGTTGCAATATCCAGAACACCACGCAGAGAAGCTGTCATACCCAAAATGTGCGGAGAAAGTACGTAACATCTGAAGTGATGTGAGAAAAAACTAGCTCCCTCCAAACCCACTGAGGAGAGAGGGTTTGGAGGAAGCTAGTTCTCACAGGCATTGCTCCTCACCAGGCCTGTGCTGTGAGGCGAGGCTAGGGCACCTGCCCAAGAAGCAGAAAAGTCAAGCTCTAAATCCCACCCATTCAGAAAGAGCATGAACCTGTATTATTTTTGGGTAAGAGAAATGTGAAATAGGCATGTGGTGTGCATTAGCAGAAACAAAGCTGTGGGACAAGACATACTCCTCTCTAGGACAGCCGTCTGCTTTCCAAAAGGGCCACTAGTCTCAGCTGCAGGGATCCTGCATGGAGTGATCCATGGCATTTCTACCCATGGGAACACTGAGATTTCAGAATTTGGTTTCATGCCAAACTGGAACAAAATGCCAATCTTTGAACTTTTTCACAAATTGAAGTGGTCCCAAAATATTTCATGTCAGCCTGATCAGAACATTTCATCTGGACTTGAATGTTTGGATTTTTTCAGACTATAAATTCTAATACAACATAACAGTCAAAATGATCAATGGGATGAAACATTTTGACCTTATTGAAATGAAGTGTTTTGATGATTTCCCAGGAAAATGTTGACAAGATCAATATGTTCCTGTAAAACATTTCAATTTCACCAAATCTGCATTTTTCAGGGGAAATCTGTTCCATCAGAACAGTTGTGACTGGCTGCAGCTCAGGACGGGAGTAGTGGGGGACGTTGAAGGTCACACCGGCAGAGCCATATGTGAGGAGCCTACATGCTGGTACAGGTGACAAATGAAGTGAAGGTATGTCCTGATAGGATCCTCATTACCAAAGGATCTCAGTGCCTGCCACTATGCATAGAACTTCATCTTCTCAGTGCCCGATTAGTCAGGGAGACTGCTGCTTGATCAGTGGGGAATGGAAGTACAGGATAAACTGAGTGACTTGCTCAAAACAGCAGAGCAAGTCTGTGATGGAGTGAGGAATTCACACCATATCTCCTGAGCCCCAGTTCAGTGCTGTGTCCACTAGACTGTAACGAACCTGGGTCCCGCAGGGGAGATTTCAGCCCCAGCTGGAAGTAGTTAAGGACTTGGCAAAGTCACCCCCTAGTGCTACAGGAGGGTGGCCATGGCCAAACCTCACAACCCAGGACCAGCAGGACCACATTGTCTGCCAAAAGACTGTTGCACCCAGCTTCTCGCTTGCTACTCCTTGCACAACTCTGGTTTATGACTTGCCTTCCTGACTGATCAGCTCCTGACTCCTGACTCGGGCTCCTCGGCTGCAGACTCCAGCATGAGAGCCCTGCCCTTGTCATCTACGTGAACTGCCCAGACCCTGTTCCATTACATAGCAAAACCAGCAAAGCAACTACCCAGGCATGAGTGACTGGTACCTCCTGAATCTGGGTGGCTACTAAAGGCAGTGGCCCTGTTGCGGGGGGCACCAGCCCTGCCAACAGCATCAGTGTCGACCATCGTGGGGGGACGCCGGCCCCATCAGGGGAGGCACGTGCACCCCTGTGCACCCTCTACCAGTCACCTATGTAACCAGGCATACACTCCTTTGAGCTGGGACCTTCGGCTCATGATTTCTGGACTGTGATCATTCAATAAGAAAGACTGGAAGACAGGAGAGTGGCCAGCCATCAAGCAGCTGCAGAGATACTCTGTGATGCTCAGGAGAGAGCCTCCCCAAACAGTAACTTCCATTGGGGTGAGGAATAGCATCAGTTACATGAGGAATGTGAAGCCCCACAGGCAGGGATGCCAGGCTGATCAATAGCTCCAGGAAGGATCTGCACTCAATGCCATTACAGAGGTAATTACCTGTGACAGGTGTCCAACTTCCAGGTAAAAGCAGATGATGAATGCATTCCATCCAACCCACAGCACCAGCCACACCGCATACTGTGGGGGAGAGAGAGAGAGACAAAAGCTCAGAAGCAAAGAACAAGGGGAGGAGGAAAGGCATTAGTAATTAGCATCAGACAAAAGAAACAGCTGGCAAAGCAGAGATTTGAGAGACCCAGCAGCCTTGGCTTATCTTTGGACTCTGAGTCTTGCCTGTAGCATAGACCTGATACAAACCTCATTGAAGCCATGGGGAGGCTTTTTCTTGATGTCAGTGAGCTTTGAATCAGGTTCCATATCCTTGAATGGGACAGAAAGAGGCAGTATGTTTGTGCCCAGGGGACGGGGCTTAGCACACAAGCACCCACCTGCCTGCGCTTACCCAACAAATGCCTCATTTAATAATAACGGACCCAATTCTGCTTTCTTTAATACCGGATTCACACCACACTTCAGTGGTGTCCATGCTGTTTTACACTAGCATCAGGGAAAGAGTAATTGTGGCCAGGATCTGTAATCTGTAGCCCCTCCTACAGTACTTGGATCTCTGGAAATTAAAGCATATAATTTAATGCATAGATGCAGCACCTTCTCCATATCAGCTAATTAGTCCCATCATCCTACACACATTCCCCAGGAGACAGGTATTATTATCCTTGTGCTACAGACAGGTAAACTGAGGCATGCAGAGAGAAAGTGGCTTCCCTGAAGACTATTAATGAATCCTCATCAGATTCGAAATTCCCTGGCTCCCTGACCTGTGGCCAGGCCACTAGTCAAGCTACTTGCCTCATAGCAATACACTATTCAGAGGAGGGCTCAGCAATTACTTTCTCCTTTACCATTTCCACAACCTTACCTGATTTAAACACTCCCACAGTTTAGGGCAGTGGTTCTCAACCTTTTTAGACTCAAGGCCTGCTCAGAAAATGCTGGCTCTAGTATTCACTCTTTTTTTTTTTACTATGGAAAAAAAAAATCAATTCTCCTGTTGTAAAGAACTCAGAAAGATCACAACAGTGCCAAATGGGTGTGACAATATGGGTTTCTATTTGAAAACCCTGGGTCTATCTTGTGAATCATGCGTAGGTCCTTGCACAGCCAGCAGTGCTAGTATTGTACAGCAATTCCTCACTCCATCACAGACTAGCTCTGCTCTTGCTCTGGTTCTGGTTTTGCTGTAGGCTTGCTTTGTCACCCTGGCCAAGCTGCCTAACTACCTTGTGCCTCAGTTTCTCTGTCTGTAAAGTTGAGATTGTGAGGCTTGCCCACTTTGTGTTGCCCTGTGGGGCCTAAAGAGCCAAATGCCTATTGGAATAGTTTCCCAGAGAAAACCTCTTTCAGAAATTGTTCCATGCAGGTAGGGACAGAATTTGGTCTATAGAAATAAATGGCAAATCTCCATCCCCTTTCATCTGAGGGTCTGTCCTGTACATTACCTCAGAAAAGGCTCCCCGTTTCCACAGCAGGAGAAGGGGGGTAACAAGAGATGCTGTGACTTGTCCAGGATCGAGCATCAAGCCCATGACAGACCTTTGCTCAAAATCCCAGTGTCCAACTCCCAGGCCCTTGCACTCGGTGTAGTCATTGACAATATAAAATGAGGATAATGATGTTAATTTAACTTTTCCCTGGGGCATGGAGGGGGGAGAGTTTGATAGGATTAATTAGCTGACGTTTGGCCCCTGCTACAGTCACTTGATCACATTTCCCAGATAATGGGCTGGGAATTGCAGCATCATTTAGCAAGAGTCAGGGCCTGTCTGCACTGGGATTATTTACACTGCAGACTTGTCTACATTTGAAAAGCTTTGCTGGCATAGATCTCCATGGAGCTGTGCAGGCAAACCTTACAGTACGCACCCAGTATAAACCCGCAGAAGCTGGATGTGAGCTGTGCTTTATGCCAATTCCCCAAAGTGAGGTAAATCCTACAGGTAGGTTAATGTGTCTAACCTCGGGCTGTTGCTGGTATAGCAATGGGGGAAAAAACACACACACCTGTGACCAGCAATATTTTAAAGCATTTTCTAAATTAAACCACTCTGGGGCAAATCTTTTGTGTTGCACCAGGATTAAAAGGGGTTTGCATGGGGGTAGCCAGGTACAATGCGGTGCAAAATCCTCCAGGATAAGTCTTAATACCTGGTTGCAGTGTGTCTGCACTAGAGGTTATCATTGGAAGCAACGACATCAGTATGAAGGCTCCGCACTGACAAACCCTCAGAAAAGCGACAACAAATGTGTTTAGGACAGGGAAAGAGCAGTGTCAAATTCCTATCAAACTCTCCCCCCTCCATGCTCCAGGGAAAAGTTAGATTAACATCATTAGCCTCATTTTATATCGCCAGTGACTACACAGAGTGCAAGGGCCTGGGAGTTGGACACTGGGATTTTGAATTAAAGAACCATTAAAAGTGTGTGTGTGTATGGTTGGTGGGGGGTCACGTGGCCTGCCAAAAGATCTAGGGCCCTTGACCTTGGTGGACATGGCCATTAACAGCAGGAGGGCAAGCAAGGGCTGTGCCAACACAGCTTCATTTGCCGAATACCACTGGTCCTGCTGCTGCCTACCCTACTGCTGCCCGTCCTACTACAGCCGCTGACATCCCTGCTGGCCCTGCCTTCGATCCTGCTGCTGCACCACGTCAGATCTAGCCCGTGAAGGAGCCCTGAGCTTCAGAGTTTGACATGCTTGCTATATGCCGGCATTAGCACAGGAACAAATGGGGATGAACTGGCCAGGAATAGTTTAGGCTGGAAAGCAGAAGTCTTCCCACCCTCAGAGCCGTGTGGTTCTGGATCAGCCTCCCAGCATGGGCAGTGATGGCCAGGGACCACCCTGGCTTTAAGATGGAGCTGGATCCACCTCTAAAAGGAACTGCTTAACTCAGTGTCAAGGGACTGCACTCAGTGACTCAGGAGGCTCCTTCTAGGCCTATGCCCTGTGCTCCTGCCCCCGGTGGCCTGTGCTACGTTGTCTGAATGGGATCAGGATGCACTACGGAGCTTGTGTCCAGAGCAGAAGCCCAGACTGGCACTCAGGGATCAACAAGCCCTCAACTCTCTTCCTCCTTGCCTCAACCCCAGTGTCTTAGCCCTCCTTTTCCTAGCTCCTTCCCTCATCTCATCCTGCTTGGGTAGCCATTGGGTCTGTTTCATACCAAACCGTCCTGCTTGTAAACTCTTTTCCCCTGTCCATTTCTGAATGAGAAACAGACTGCAAAAAGTCCTGTTTTTCAGGTCATTGGTGGAAAGACATGTCAGTCATTTGTCCTCACGATTCTATTGGCTGTGCTTGGAGGTAGAGCAGTGCATAACCAGGAGGAGCAAGGTTCTAGCTGGCCAGGGAGGTGACCCCACCCCTTGCTGTTGATTGGCCAAGGGTCCCAGTGGCCCCACCCCTTGCTGACCAAGGAGGTGGCAGCCCCGTCCTTAAGTAATGATAGGCCAAGAAGGTCCCCACCCTACCAAAGGGATGTTCTGTATTCTGGGGATGCGCTGGTGGCCGCCAGATATCCCGTACCCCTAACTCCTTCTTTCTGCTTCAGGAATGAAAGAGATGGCACAATCATCCAGCAAGATACACAAGGGGTGAAGAGACCGAGGAGAACACGGGGGAATGGGACGGTTGTGAGCAGACACCTGCACCCTGTTGGCCTGAACCCCTTTGAGGGGTTAGCTATCAGAGTGGGAATGGGATGGAGCTGCGTAGCAAAGGAGCTGCTTTGGGCCTGCCAGGACTTGAGCTGGAATTGCACTGGAACCAGACTGTCCCGGGGAGAAATTATGGGGGGTGCCCATCCATGCTCGGAGGGCAGGTCAAAGCTCTGCAGCTCCATCCTGGGGCAAGCAGTGACATTTCTGCATGTCCTTCAGTGACTTCAACATTTTCCACAGAACAAAACGTCTGAAAAAAATCCAGTTTGACAATACTGAAATGACCTTATCAAGAGAGGGAAATTATCCATTTCAAGAGCCCTGAAGCACTTGGGCTAAGTCTGTGCCATTTTGGTATTTATATTATATTATATTATATTATATTATATTATATTATATTATATTATAAACAGGCGCTTTGACCTTATCAACCTGATATTTTTTCAGCAAAAAATTTAACAAAATGCATGTCCCCATGAAACGTTCTATTTCTCTTGAATCAGCATTTTCCAGTGGATAAATATCCTGTCGGGCCACGTTCGGCCCTTCACCCACTTGTGACCAGCTCTGTCCTCTCGATCAGGCTGCTACTGCTTCCCACTCCCACCGATGCTTGACAGGAGGGAGGGAGTCTGGAAAGAGATTCCCCCTTCATCTTCCCTTCCCTCCCTCTTCCTCTTTCCTTTTTACCCACTCCTCCTATTGCCCTCCTTTGGTTTCAAGTCCCAAAAGAATGGTGAGTTTCAAACAAAACCACAAAACCCTCCAGATGACAGGCCAGGTTTCACCCTCTTTTGTATGTTCATCAGAAGACCCTGCAGACCCTACATAGAGGCATAACCTGGCGGGGTCACTGCAAGCTGCATCCGCAGTCACCTGTGTGACTGAAAAGCCTCCAGGACCTCTTGGTGCCCCAGGGACCGGTTGGTGAGTCAAGCTGCCTTTTTCATTAGTAAGGAAATGCCAGGCTGGCTCACACATCTGCGCTGCTCTCCTGCCTGTTCCAGCATTAGAAAGGACTTTTGCTCTCAGTGTGAGGCTTACCCTGCCAGGAGTTTTCTGATTCAGTCTAGACAGTACCTGGTAGGAACCCTTTCGAATATAAAGAGGCCTTCTGGTTTGGCTCTAAAGAGCAACTGATAAGAGGCTGCCTCTGAGAACCAGCAGAAAGGATCCTGCTGTCCCTTCCGGCTTCCTTCAGGAGCCTATAAATCTGTGTCCCTGCCCTGTGCCCCTCCTTCAAACTATATAACCCCATGCAAAGCTTGTAGCAGGACCCTGGACAGATGAGGCCAGGAATGGTGCAGATGTGCCAGAATCCTCCCTTTCCATGCACTGGATGCAGAGACCTTCTTCTTGGCATAATCTGAGCCAGTAATAATTATCATCACTCCTGTGATTGCTGGCTGGAGCCAGCCAAGGTCCTCAGGGTAATAAAACCACTTTATTACTTGCTGTATTGGTATTAACCATGCACTGTGTTGGAGATGCAGGAGATCAATTAGCGGACAAGGTGCATTGGCCTTGCAGTACCTACCATTATGAGGTATTTGGATCTGTACTGGATGGTCCCAAAGATGCCCAGGATGACAGCCATAATGTGTAAAAAATTGGCCAGGATAGGCACCCACTGATAACCCAGGAAGTCAAAGATCTGCCTCTCCAGCGCTGCTATCTGGAAAAGAACAAAGGGGGACAGAGCAGAGAATTACTCATCACACAGTGGCTCCTGGGACATTAAAGGCAAAGTGTATCATGTAATTAATGAGAAATCCCATGGACAATTAGTTACAATAGACTGAAATGTCTGCATGATTCATCGTCCAGCATTGGGCAAATACATCACAGCAGAGGAGGATTTATTAGGAATAATCACTGGCTGCAGCTGGAAAAGTGGGGACCAGAATGATGAGAGCCGGGGGAACGTGTAACCAAGAGGTCAGAGGTTTGGCAAGTTGGACCCGCTCCTTATAGTAAACTGAAGGCTTTGAGTGCTGGAGATGTGAACCAAGATTTGAGCCAGTGCTACCCTGTGCCACCTTCCCCTTCCCAAGACGTAGTTCACCCCTCTCCTGGGCAATAAGGTGTGGACCGATGCTCTGAGCTGCTGGCAAATATCAGATGTTGCAGAACATCTTCCTAGGCCCAGGAGACCTACAAAAGGAGACACTCAGGCAGAGTCCCAATACTTGGATCTAGACACAATATCTTCAAAGTTTAAGAAAGCTTGGATCCATTGCTCCGATCCAGATCCAGCACACAGACATCTGCACCAAGGGTGTGTCCTTCAGTGAATAACACAGACCCCCACTTCCAGCAAGGTGATGCAAGGGGAGAAATCTGTCTCAGAGACACCCGCACCCTGGCCCACTGAAGCCAATGGCAAAATTAGCCTGGGAGCGGTGGGATCTGACCACAAAGTTCAGCTCAGCCACAGAAAGTATAGTCTGGGAGTTAGAAACCGGAGTTAGACCTCCTGAGAGACCCTGAAGAAATCCTCTGCTCCACCACAGACCTCCTCTGTGATGCAAGGCAAGTCACATATCTTCCCTATTCCTCAGTTTCCAACTGGCAGCTGGAATAAGAGCACCTCCCTGCCTAGCAGAGGGTTGCGAGGAGCACAGCATTCATGAGTGCTGGCTATTCTGGGGTGACTGATACATGGCCTCTCTGGCTCTGTCATGGGAGACATAGATCTACCATGGGGCAAGCTCCCTTCGGCTTAGTGGGGTGGGGCTGGGACCCTGTATGCTAGCACAGCAGGAGGAGGATAACATATGACAGGAAAATGGAGCAAACTGCCAGCTGTGCTTATAGACCAGGGGCTGTGGGAAGAGGTCCAGTTTGACCCTTTTGCTGGTTAATGATAGGGCTGGGCTTGGACCAACATTTGAGGCTCCATCGGTGTGAAAACAAATGGGAATGCAACTTGCCAGGGTGAACTCATTCTTCTGCTTCACAGCTGTGTCCTCCAGCCCTGTCCTGCAGGATGGCACTCAGGACTCTCTCTGCCACACTAGCACAGACGGTTTTGAAAAGCACCAAAGGAACTCCCTCTTTCCCGAGCCTCCTACGCTTCAGGGAAAAGATCGAGAGAAGCCCTGTTTAATCAGTACGTCCCAACGGCGGATGTTTTGTGAGAGCCTCTCCTGCCGGCCTTTGTGGCCTTTGATAATTAGCGGCGCATGTCGCTTACCTCCAGCTCAATCTGTTATTTCATGATTAGATGCTCAGGCGACCAGGATTCCCTGACGAGATTGGCTTGGATCTGCACTCATTTTTATTTAATGCCTTCCCCTTCCTGTACAGAATTGTCTTTGTTTAGCACCATTATTTTTTAATCGCTGTTATCTTTCATAATCCACAACTAAGGATTTGATGCAGCTTTAAATATTGCATACTGAATTCTGCACACATGTTAAATTAAAGACTGTATCTGGGTGCATCCGCCTGTTGTGCCATTGTTTATTCATGGCTGTGTTTGTTTTTGGCTCAGGCCTATTATTTTTAATTACAGAATTAGACCTTTTTAAAGGGTTGCAGTAGAACTAGTTGGGAATGCTCCAACCGAACGTTTTTTCATTGGAAACCGATGAATAGTTGAAGCCAGAGTACACGAGGGAATGAACCTGTTTGGATGAAACTCATCTCAGAAAAGTCTTGTCCAGTCCCAGATGGAGTTTCTGGGCAAGACCCAAGAAGGTGAAGTCCTGAGCTTGGGGTATTAACCTTGACGGGAGATCCTGCACTCAAGCCTTTTTGGACCAGCTCTCATTGCTGGTTCTAGAATAAGGTTCCCTATAGGGTTTTTTGCAGAAAAAGCTCTGAAAGGTCCCAGTCTCGTCCTCATGAAATCTTGACCATTTGCACAGAACAGGAAAAGTAGCACCTGCCCAGATCTAGTTTATGGTGTCATTGCTCTAATTTTATTGTAACATGTTAGGGGGCTTTCCTAAGCCCTAGCACTTGTATTCATGAGATGGTGTGTGCAGGTGTAAAACCCGCAAGCAGTTAGAGAATTACTATGAAGTTTGTCCAGGGCATTGACATATAAGTGACTCTAGCCACAAGCATAGGAAAAAGTGCTGCCCGAGTGGCAGGCACAGACTCTAATGTAGACATGAAGACATAAAGTAAAACTACACGTACATTGGTGTGAGTGGAAAGTAACCTGGGAGTCACACCTGCAGATTGATCACATTCATATACCTCACATTTACCTTTTATCGTTAGAGAAAAAAACTAGAAAACTAAAGCTAGACCACTAAAGATTTAAACAGAAGTAGGCAAATAGAATATAGACCAAGCATAATAGTTCGGACTCTAATAGAGATTTACCTGCATACTCCATATAAGAGAAAGGCAGAAGTGCACACAAAAACACACACAAGTTTATCAGTATTGTCAAAGTATGCTGGTCAGTGTAATGAAAAAACTGCGAACCTCCAGCATTACTGCATAAATGACATGGCAAAAACACGCCTGACAGCAGGTGCTACAAGCATAACTGTTCTTTGTTGGCACAGCACCTAGGATAATGGGACCCTCCTGGTCTGTGACTGGGGCTGCTATACATTATTGTGACTCAAATAAACAGTAATTATATTATTAAAAAAGAAACCAGAAGGCTTGCCTTGCTGTCAGATTCCAAGGCTGCAAAGAAGAAAATAAAACATTACTAATCTTGTTGGGGCAATGCATTCGCTCTGTCCCCTTAGGCAACTGGAAGCATGAAGGCTTTGCCCGAGGGGCTGCGTTCAGGTGAGTTTTGTTAACACGCCTAGGAACTGATTGCAGCTAAATCTTTATGATTAGCTGGACAGATTAAATGAACTGGATATTGGATATTTGTTAAGCTATTACTCCCATTACTCCCTACTGAGATCCCTCTCATTTCTACCCAAGCTTCTTAACTACATCAGTGCTGTCCACTCCGATAATTTTATCCTAAGCCATATTTGGTATTTTTCTTCAACTGAGCCCCTTCCTTGGAGAATATCTTAATTCCATTTCAAGAACAGGGGAGACTGGATTTAGGGAGGCATTTAGGTGGTTAAAGGTATAGACAGGCAGTTAGTGGGATGTCTGAATGTCTAAGTAGGGACCGGGTCTAACAGACATCGAATTATGATGGGATTAGGCACTTTACTCAGTTAGTCACTTTTGTGAATCCCATGGGGCACCTTCCTGCATTGTGTGTAATGCTCTTTATTATACATAATGGAGAAATGAAAAGGCTGAATTAAAATGAAATGGCTTGATTTCCTCAAAAAGAAACCTACTGACTGACCCCAAACAATGTTTCCCCCGACTGATTTTTTGAGCAATTTAAATTTGGGAGAAAAGCTGGTTTTGAAATTGCAGAATTTCATCAGGAAACAGAAATACTGGTCCCTGTACAACCTGACTGAATAACTGTTAATCTGACCCTAAATTTCTAGCCCTCCTTGGTGCAGAGAAAAGCAGAAAAAAGTGAACTGTAAAGATTCAGAAATCAGAAAGACTAACAGAATCACAGAACTGAAGTGTCGAACAGGATCTCAGTGTGTTGTCTAGTCCAAGGCCCTTCTTAAGGGACCATCCCCAAATCCCAATCATGTGTTTATCTAACCTTCAAGAATGGAGATCCTACACTGCAGCCTCCCTAGGTAGCCTGCTCCAAAGCTTAATCCCTTTTCTTATTTAAAAAAATAGAAAACAAGCAAACACTTTTAAACCTCAAATTTTAAACCAATTTCATTAGTTTTGGACCACCAGATTTAGGATTTTATACACTTGTCATCAGCAATATAAAAAACCAGCACACAATCATAGAAAAAGTAGGGCTGGAAGAAACCTTAAGAGGCCCTCTAGTCCAGCCCTCTAGTGATCAGGATTATCCCTATCTAAACCAGCCTAGACAAGCCCTCCTTTTGCATTTCTCACCAGCGCAGTTTTAACGAGGAAATGAAAGGGGGTCACAACAAACTCCTTTAACATTTTCTTGCCCATTAAATCCATCTAAAGCTTGTGACAAGACACTATTTTCCACTGCTTAATACAGGCTGGGATTTAGGGATGCCCTGGAGAGCAACACGTGGTGTCTCAGTCATTCTGGGCTAAGTTCTCCAGAGGGTCTGTCTTTAGCCAGCAAGCCTGAACAGAAAATCATTCTCCATGTATTCTTAAATGTATTTATATTTTCATTTGTTCCAGCCCAGTTCTCTCTTGTATCTATTTCAAAGGATGCTACCTGTGGCTTTATCCAGCCTAAGATCTATAGAGTATTAACTCTGCCTGTGTATGGTAGTATACCTGGTCCCTATTCAGTCTGGGAAGGTCTAGATGTTCATTAATGCACTGTAATTACAGTGCATTAAGTTTAGTACTTGTAATTACAGGTACTAAGTGCACCATAATCAGCACTACTGTGCAGACGAACAGTTCTCATGTGATGCTAATGCACAGTAGATTACGTCTACTGCGCATTAGCACATCAGCATGTTTTTTGCCAACCACGCTAACATGCAACAGAATTAGTCTCCTGCAACGTTAACATCTCATAGATGCGCCCTCTGACAGAAAGGTGCTGTCTCATCGTAGCCTATACATGGGCCTGGTGCTCAGCACACCTGGATTCTGTATAAGCCTTGAAGATGCATTGCTTCCACTTTTCTGTCTGTAAAATGAAGTTTCTCTCTTTTGTATAGGACTTTTAGATTCACTGATGAAAAGCACCATAAAGAAGAGAGGCAACACAATCACTCTTCATCCCGTATAACTTCTCAGACCTGTGCTGCAAACAAACCTATCCAGCTCCTCTTTGGGCTCAGACCTTGTTTGGCTGGAATGAGCATTTTTTACAGATGAGTTATAATCTTGCAGAAAACAGTCAGTTTATCATGAAAAGCCCAGCAGGAAGCGGGCTCTAAATCCCCTTTCATTTAAAAGTGGCCCTCCCAAGCGATCTTTATTTAAGGGAAATTGCTCCAAGCTAAGTGACGTTCACGGCAGGAATGATCAAGGCTGGTGCCACGGAGCAGAATTTACTGCAAAACAGAACGGTTCAGACAAAAATCAACCAAGAACGTTGGCCAATTTCATTAGTGGGAGGGACGTGGGCTTTATTGCTTCAGATGGTTGAATTTAATGGGCAGAGTGGAATGTGTGAGGCACTGTCTAAGTGTTATTTATGCATCAGGTTAGCAGCACCTTTATCAGTGCAGCTGCCTGGATTTACACACTCCCATCAGCAGCCAGCGGGCTGGGAGGAGGTGGGAGTGGTGCTGACAGAATCTGTTAAGCACATGTTCCCAGGCAGAGGGAGTGGGCTGAAGCCTGGGCTGGTCTCGGGCAGCCCGTGTGATGAGCACCCCTGCTTGGGATGTCTACCAGCTCTCGTGAGTCTGCATCGTTAGGGTGAGACTCCGTCTGGACCCAGCCAATTTGCAGCTTCAGCTGAGAGCAAAGTGTGGTGGGAGGGTCTTGTGGGGAAGAGACTCAGATCCTGATAAGGGCACTATAGTGCTGGAGAGGCAGAACCTACTTTACTGAAGTAGGCATGGGACACCTGGGTTTTACTTCTGGCTCTCTTTTTGAGGTCTGTGTGACCTTGGGCAGCCTGCTTTACCTCTCTGTGCCTTCTTCCCCCTCTAGCTTTTCCTTCTGTATATGGAGGCTGGAAAGTCTTTGTAGAGGGATGGTTTGTTGGTGTTTTTGCGGCCCCCAGCACAGCTGGGTCCTGCCCTCACTTGGGGCATCCTGGTGCTACTGTAGTAGCAATAAGCATTGAGGGAGGGACAGAGGATCCAGGCTCTGCCACAGACTTGTGTATGACCTTATGCAAATCACTGGATCTCATCGGGGTAGTGAGTCTGCTTTCCTGAACAGAGCTTACCTGAAATCCACTGAAATCAAAGAAAGACTTCTCAGGGAGATTAAGTGATCTGATTTAACTTGGCTTTGGATCAGGACTTTAATGTAAGCTCTTCAGTTAGGGATTGTGTGTATATACAACCCCTAAGTGCCACTGGGATAGAAGGGATGATATCCTGTGATACATTTCTCAAAGACAGGAGAGGCTGGAAGAGATTGTCCAGTAGGCCCGTGTGAAGGAGCAAGTATTCAATTCAGATTCGGCTGAATCAGATGGACAATGATATGATTCAGTGATTCAAGTCACTGTCCTGATTCGATTTGGCCAAATTGGATTTGGAGATTTCGCCGCCGAATCAGTGATTCGGTCACAGAGTATAATGGGGAATCACTAAAATACCTATAACTTTGTCATTATTTTGCAGATTTGGATGAAAACGGCAGGGATGGTAGCCCCTTCTGAGGGCATGAAGCCTGCCAGGTTTCAAGGAGATAGGTACAGGGGCTTTTATGAAAGTGCCCTTCAAACTGTTGAAAAACTCATGTCACGTGTGTGTGTTAACTGGGTTTCTGGTTGTAGCCATGTTGGTCTAAGGAATAGGCAGGCAAGGCTCTTTGGGTCAATCTGATCTTTTATTAGACCAAATGAATAATTGGAGAAATATATCTTGGCAAGCTTTCGGGTTTAAATACCCTTCGTCAGGCTGAGGAAGCATATGCTGTTGGTGTATGTGCTCTTCCTGGATGGAGTGAATAGTAAAGCAGCCAGAGGCTGATATGCATGCAAGAAAGCCAGCCAGTGAAAATGTAAATTGAGGTGTCAGGGGGTGAGAGACAGGCTGCGGGTGGGGAGAGAGATGGAGGGGGATGTAGCAGCCAGGTAAAAGTGGAGAGGTACTTGGAGAGTCAGTTATCAGGCAGGTTATAGTGTGTCATAAATCCAATATCTATATTGAGTCCATGAGGTTTTGTGGTGAGGCAGTTGAGGAAGTGAAGTTCATAGGCTCATCTGTGAAAAGTGTTTTGTAAATTCAAACAAGCACCAAACCTCGCTAACCTCATCACCAGAAGCAAACTTCCTGCAGCCCAAAACACATTGAATGGATCCAGACCATGCCATGATGAGAAAAGCAAAACCTGTGAACATATCTCCAGTACCTCCACAATTATTACAGCCCACAACAGAACCATCACCATTACTGGATCTTACAGCTATACCTCCAGAAATGTTATATATCTTAGCAAGTGCACCAAATGCCCTGATAGAAAATACATAGGAGAGACCAAACAACAACTGCACACCAGAATGAATGCACACCGGACATCTATTAAAGACAAGAACATGTAATTATCAGTAGGGGCACATTTCTCACAAGAAAACTACTCTCTCTCCAATCTCCTAGTTCTTATCCTCAAAGGGAAGTTACAATTCCCCCTCACAACTCCACTGCAACCAGTAAGCCTCAGGCCTCTCAAAGATCTTATAGGTCTGGGCTTTCCCCAGCCAGGACTGTGCATACATGTGTGCGGTGGCTGGAGGTTATCAGGCACTTTCACCAGGTAGATTCAAGGTCCTGGTATTTCCTGGCATTTCCTGGGGCTGCCACACCACTGGTAGTCCCAACAGGACTCCCTACCTTGGCAGGATGCAATTTTAGGCATGCCCAGGACCTGGGGCCTTCTTCTTTTCCATATCCCCAGCTCATACCTCCAAATTTTTCCTGATGTGGGAGCTCAGCAGGGAGATGTTCTTTCCCTGATGGCTGGTGAAAAATTAAACTGCATCCTCCACCTCTGAGAGCAGGGCATTAAATGGTTGTGAAAGCAACTAAAGAAAGGAAACAGGTACAGAGTGAGAAAAGTGGCATTCACTCCATATGCAGGCAGACCTTGGGGAGCCCCTGCAGTGGGAGGTTCACCTTCCAGAACACTAGCTGTTCCACCAAGCCAGGATCCAAGGAGGTGAGGTAGGGTGTCACAACATCCTCAGAAATGCTGAAACCCTCTCACTTGGGACACTGGTCAGTGACAGGACAAGTGTTCCTGGACAACCATGGCCAGATCTTGCCACATCTGGCTGCGAGTTGCCCAATAGGCCAAGGGGATGCATTGCTACAGCTCCATGTCCTTAGAAAGATAGGTAGCCACTGAGGTCTCCATGCTACCTGCTAGATGGTGGGGTCTGGTGCCTCTAGACCCCAACATTGAAGCCATGCCCTTGGCCCACATTGGCAATGGCTGTGGTGGGGGAGATTGGCTGGTGCTTGGAGTGCTAGCATGGGACAGTGAATCCCCCTCTTCCATATCGCCCTGCCTCTGCCCTTCTGCCTCCTTGACTATGTTCACCAGCACTTATGCTCAGTGATCGAGAGTTTTGCTGCTGCAGATGCTCCCCTTCACCCCTGGGTTGCACATGCCCAGCAGCATGTGGACTATACTAGAATACAATGGATCCAGCCATCTTTTGATGCCCTTTTTCAGCCGCTTCACCAGTGCCTGGACCTCTAGTGAAAGCGGCTTGCCCCAGCCAGGAATACTGAATCCCCTGGAACTTCTCCATTTCATTCTCAAGCTCCTTCAGTACAGGGATCACCTGGCTAAGGCAGGATCCTGCCTTATCCCCCTCCTCAGCAGGCAGAGGGACAACGAAAAGAGGAGCTGAGCCACCTGTCCCCACAGACTCCTCCAGGGCGCCTTCTGGAGAAGGAGACCTGCCTCTAGGGGAACTCTAAGCGGTGTGGAGCACAAACGCAGATTCACCCTCCTTCCCCAAAATTTACTTGGCTATGGCACTCAGCTCCCCTGCTTCCAGCTCCAGCTCCTTCTCTGGCACTGGACGGCTCATGCTGGCAACTTAAATTGGAGTGGAGAATGTCATGCTGCTGCTGGTTGTGGTTACTGGTGTTACTGGTGATGCTGCAGGTGCAGACACAGCTCCCACCTCCTTGCTCGCACTAGCAGCAAAAGACTTCTCGCTGCAAGGAAAGAGGGTGCGTCTATGGTTTTTTTGGGGGTGGGGGGAACTTGCAGCTCTCCCTATGCCCCCTCTCCCTCACTTGCCAGAAGACCTGGCACCTGCCTTTCCAGCACGCTTCATGATGTTTGGTGTGCTGCAAAATGTGTGTGTATCTGTGTGTAAGATATGTAATACATGTTGTGCTTTCCTGCATAGTGATCACACACGCTGTCAGGGAAAACACAGATTTCTTTTTGTAGGAGAAAAAAAAAGGCTAACAAGAACAAATAAGGGGATTTGGGGAGAAGAATAAGCTGACAGGAATGGATAACAATAGGGACTGTAGGCAAGAGTAAATAGGAAAGGACTGGGTATAACTTGGTGGTAAGAGACTACTTGTTATCAAGTCAGAGCCCTTCAGATGCTGCTGCTGCAACAGGGAGACAGACAGACAACTCATACAAGGCACGTGGATGAGTTCACACACAGCCTTATATGTTGTTGCTACGTCCCTCCCCCAGAGCACTGTGATTGGAAGGGAATGCAGAGAAAACTCACGGTCACTGGCCAGCTACAGATGTCAATATCAGAGCAGTTTTTCCACCCCCTCCTCCCCCTTCCTCTTCGTAGGTCCTGTTTCCTGCATGTCTGCCGTCTGAATCTTTTCCGAATCGATTTGGAGGCTTCCATCTGATTGGGAGCTTTTTATGGGTCTCTTGATTACACAGGTGACACATAGGGGGTGCACCCCCTGAGAGCAGGCGCTCTTGGTTTAGGTGATGGGGGGGGCAGGCGGCGTGCTCCCCCTGAGAAGTGCTGCTGGCACTTCCGGGTTCGACATCCAGCTGCAGGGGGACTCCCGGTCAGCAATCAGCCACGGGACCAACATCATCACGGCTGCGTGCATATGGTTCCTGCTCACCGCTGCCATGCCCCTGCCACCAACTCTGCTGCCGCTGCCCGCAAGCAGTCATTGTGCCCTTCCAGTCTCAGGAGGCATGCATTATCTATTCTCGATTCGATTCAGATTCGGTGATTCGGTTGCCCAATTGGGCCGAATCTCCTCCGAATCAAACTGGCTACCAAAGCTTTGCATAGCCCTCCTGTCCAAACCCAATTCCCCTGCTTGCCTCTGCCTCCCCCTTGTCCTAGCCACCACTGCCCCTTTTTGTTTTTAGACACCTGCAAGGCTGGGCACTGCCCTCCTGGTCTCATTGCTGTGGCTTCTTTCTTTCTCCACAGCCAGCTGGCCCCTCCCTCCCTTCTTAACCATTTCCAGCCCCTCATCTCCTGTGATGTCCCTGTGGACAGGCCGGGGGGACAGCAGCCAACTGAGCTTCGCTCTACATGGATGCCTTGCATCTCAGAGCCAGGGCATTCCAAGTCCAGTTGGGCTCTGCTGAGGTGGGTTTCTGAGCATGCATTCAGCAAGGAGGGGGAGGACAGCAACATCTGCGAGAGCTGCACAGAATTAGATGTGCATAGCTGTCAGGAGCCAGGTCTAAATGGCCCCCCACTGGCCTTGGTTATGCAAGTGGGCCTGGCTGTCCCAGGTCTAACCAACCCCATTTGTCTGCATGGGTATTGTTGCATGGGTATAAGCAGCAGCATGAGTGCCCAGAGGGCAGCTCCATAGGGCAGGTGTTTTTGCCTAGGCTTGAGTTTCCTGTTGACTCTTTATTCCTCACTCCATCCTAGACTCTATTGTTCCAGACTGCCTTGCTGGCTCGTGACTCTGCTCCAAACTCTTGTCATATGAGAGGTGGATTGTGGCTTTAGCTTAATGATTCCCCCTGTCCCAGTGCTGTACAGCTACAGATGTCTGCTCTGGACCACCTGGACTCAGGACTGGATCCCTGCCTCCTATTCCTGACCACATCTACCCTTAGCTTATGGCTGTACCTAGGATGCCTGTCTTTGTCTCAATCCCTTATAGACAATGTCCTCCTGAACCTGTCTGTTCCTGATCCCTGGGTTGTGACTGCCTACATCCTGGTCATAGCCCTGACAAAAGCCAGGCAACAGGAGCAGCAGGCACTGCCTCAGGTCTGCTCCCACCAAACCCCAGCCAGACCTTTTCTAAGCAGTACCTGGCTCTCTCCAGCCTGGCAGCAATCTGCTCTTCTCAAACATTTGAAAGCTAAGCACAACTGCTTGTGTCTTGGCTTCTCCCATCAGGGGTCCGGCCTCCCTGCCTTATTGCTGATTATTCTTCCGTGCTCTGGTTAACACACACCAGTGACTGAGGCCTGATCCTGCCAATGCTCATGCCCAGGAGTGGCAGCACTTGTCCTGTGTGGTGGAACTCCCTAGGATCACTCTTGCAGTGTCAGGCTGTCTCATCTTTACAAGATGAGATGTAGCAAGTCACAGCCAGTGGTCCTCCCAGGCCTAGCAGCAAATTAGGCTAGCATGCTGGACACACCAGGATATAGGGCCAGCAAGACAAAAGGGTAACGACACATCTGGCCACCTTGACATCCAGTCTCAATACCCCAGTACCCATCTAGAACTCAGGGAATGGAGACGAGACAGGCTTGGCGTGAATCCAGAGCAGGGACCACACAAATCTGGAGCTGCACAGTGATGCCTTAACCATCCTGTCGGCACATCCCCAGTAGCCAGGGGAGCAGTCTTTCAAAACACGCTGTATTTCTTCTTCTGTGTACTGCTTGTTCGCTGCAGCTCTGGAGCTCACTCTCCCCCCATTGCAGTTCCCAGTTGTACTTACTTGATAAATCATCCTGCCGCTGTCTGCTCTGCTCCAGCCAGGGTTTCTGAGTCTATGCTTCCAACTATTATTCATGTCCTGGGTGTCAAACCCACTTGACACTCCAGTCCAGATCTGGACCATGGTGGCGCCAGGGTGAGTGTTGTTATTAGGTGTCTAATGCAGCCAGCATTCATCTCCCTGCTGCCAACAAATGTCCCTAATAGGGGCTCTGTACTCCAGATTTTAGCATTTAGCCCTTCCTCTGAACACACTACCCCCATATTCCTGGCTCTCTGTGATCCCTGAAGGCTCTATCCAGCACACAGGATGCATGTTAGACACCTCTGATTTATGTAATAGTAGCATCTGCTGGCCCTGCCATACTGGATGCTGCACAGATAAAGAAGAAGGGACAGTTCAGCTAGAAAAGGCAGGAAGCATGGGATGTGGAACACAGGTGGGCTAAGGAATTTGACTAAGGTCACAAAAAGTGTCACTACCAGAGCCAGAAATTCAGCACTACTCTCTAGAGGCCCAGTCTCCAGGGCTTTCCACTGCCTCTCAAGTATACCTGCCCTGAGGAACCTGCCAAACAGCTACTCTCTCTCGGGTAACAGTGGCTGAAAGATTTAGCTTGATTGAATGTGTTTGGTAGAGAATAAATAGGTTGGCTATAATGTCTTTAATTATGTGTGCTTTGCAGTAGCAAACAGGGGAGCCTTATTTAAAGTTTAGAACAGGAGCCCCACAATGGATTAACAGCTGGTGTTGATCTCCAGGGGGTGGGGGAGAGCTGTTCTGGCAGCTGGGATGGAGATCTGGATGGGTCCCGATCTCCATGAGACCGGCAGGCAGCAGCTCACCAAGTCAGTCCAGTTCTCTCCACCCCTTGCAGCCCCCTGCTGCCTAGACTGACCAGGAGCAATTTGCTCTGGGTCAGTGTCTACATGTGCACTTCAGTGCATTACTTTAATGCATCAATGTCTAGTACCTGTGTTTCCAGGTACTAGAAAATGACAGTAGACTCATCCACAGCAGTAGACTCATCCACTGCATTAGATGAGTGCCTTAATTAATATTTTTGATTGCCAGCTCTTTGGGGCAGGGGTTGTTTCTGTTCCACTTGTTGTGTACATAGCTGGTCCTTGACAGACATCAGGAAAACAACAGTCCCTCAGACTGGATGCATCTTGTCCAAGGCCACAGAGCAAGCCGGTGGCAGAGCAGGGAAGCACCATTCAGGATTGCCAGGCCATGCACTTACAGCAAGACAAGGCAGCTAGAGTACACCTTGTGTATTACGTCTGTATTATCTTACAGGCATGACTGAGAATTCAATTACAAGAGATGTGAAGTAGCCGTGGGGGTTGAGCACAACAGCATTCTCATTCCAGGTTGGGATGGGCTGTTTGCATTGTAGCCTAATTCACTCCTTGTACTGTTTAAACTCTCTGAGGAAAGGGCCTGTGGAAATACTTACAACTGGGCTGTAAATCTTTTAAATTGAGGAATGTAAATAATAAATGATACAAGGAGCGTGGTGCTCGAGGTTTTATAGCCATCCATCGATCTGGTGGCTGTTGACAGAGCTGCTTAGTAGCAGCTAGACCAGAAGGCTGTTAGCTTTTGGTTATCAAGTAAGCCTCTGAGTCAGGGGATGGAGCTAGAAAGAGCCACAGAGGATTTCAACAGAAACTGTGAGGGTGCATAAATGGCTTACATGTGTCCAGGATGGACCCACACAGCAATAGATCTCTTCTGTTGAAATCTGACAAGCAAGGAAGGTTTGAAGGAGAGAGGGGGAGATTTCAAAGGAGATTGAAAGCACCTAATTAAAACATGCAGCTAAAATCCTTCCTCATTACTACAACAGTAGGCAAAATTAGCAGCAAATGTAGAGCCCTCCCTGTGGACGAGGAAAGGCTGTTAATTGCACCAACAAATATTGCCAGTGCATTGACCTAGCAGGTAAATGCTGATTTGTGTGCACCACTTCCTGGCTTTATTCCCCACACACAAGGAGCAAGCCATGCATCTTTGAGCTTGGCTGGGCTCTGTTTAAAGTTAAAAAAAAAACTGGAGAAAGAACAGATAAGAAGTAACTATCAGCAAGAGGCTGGCTTGCTCTGTGACCTTCTTCATTACCAAATGGAACAAGAGCAGTCAGGTCTGACAGCACTTCTCAGCGTTGGGGGTGGGGGACACAGACTGAGGCAGAGCAGGGAAGGCACTTGCTTGAGGCCATGCTGAGCAACTGGCCTAGCTGAAATAAAACAGAGGCTTCCTGCCTCTCAGTCCCGTGGCCCTAGTCCTACCCTCTCCCAAACTATACAGTGGCCTGCAACATGGAAGTGGCTCCTGCCAGCAGAGCTCGACAGGAGTAGGACTTGGGGAACAAGGACAGTAGTTGGAAGTTGTGCCCCTGTGCTAAGAGGGACTGCATCTCAACTGCCTCTTACTGGTTGCCTCCCAGTTTGGGGCCCCTCTCTGCAGATGCTGCAATAGGACAGATGGAAGTTCAGCAAGGTGGTGCCTGTGCCTTGAGAGGAGCGGATACTGGGTTTGGCCTATGCTTTTCCAGGGAGGAGGGGAGGAAAGGGACACTTCCCTCAAACTAGGTCCTATTGCCCTCCTGGCTAAGTGCTGCCTGGGGGGGGTCACACCTTGCAGGTGACTAAAAAGCAGTCCTGCCCTGGCCACTAACTGGGACTTGGGTACACTCCCTCCCTCTCCCCCTCGAAGTGAGACCTCAGCAACCCTGGAAGCCCTGCAGGGCTGGAGACTCCCAGCCTGCAATCCCCAGCAGCACGGAGACCTGGTCCCTGCTCCCAGAAAGCCAATGAACGACCACTTTGCCTAGTGCGAGAAACAGTTGTGCTCTCTGCCTCCCAGCGGTCCAGGTGAGGTTAAATCCACGCCACAGCCCATCTGCCAATAAAAAAAATGGCAATTTAACTTGTGGCGAGGGGTGTGAAGTGATGATTAGGTACAGGAAGTTGGTGAGGGAGGGGAGAGCTGGGAGTGGCAGAACTGGCAGCTGAAAGAAATCAGATTTGGGGTACGGAAGGGAGCAGCAGCTGCTCCAGATCAAAGGTGAGACACCCTTTAGCCACGCAGGCCATGTCTTTGGGACTAACTCCTCAATGAGGTTCTCTGGAGAAAGGTGAGGGCCAGACACACATGTGGCCCACAGCAGTGCTGCTTTCCAAGGGTGGCACATGGCAGCCCGGACGAGGCACAAGAGGAGGAACACGTAGTGGCCCTTGTCCACTCTCCCCTTGCTGGCCTGCATGAAAAGCAGCAACAAGCAGGGCAGGAGATGCCTGCATTGGAGCCCAACACTGACCTAGACACCCAGGCCAGGTTTACGTGGCCCTCTAGCTCCTCTGTGCTAGAACGGTGGGTCCAGTAGTGTAGCTGGCACAAGCCCACACCTACTCACTCCCCGCTGGTGGAGGGTATCTCTCCCCCAGTATCTAAACCCCTGAGGCACAGATAGTGATTTCAGGTTCCCGTCACTCTGTCCTTCTCATCTCATCAAACTGGATTGACAACTGGAGGCGGCCGTGTTTGGAGTAGCTGATTTGATACGCCTCCAAAGGACCTGATTTTCTATGTTGAGCAGGAAACTTGTGAAAATAAGGCCTTTTTTGGAGTGCCTGGCACCCAAAATCTTAGGTCATTTTGGCAACCTCTAGCCTGTGTTTGTGCCCACAATGCCACAGCGGCCAGACAGATGAGTCCTGAAGTTCTGGTGACATGAGAAGGTCTTTATCCCCAGAGCTGTAATCAAAACTCAGATTTAACCTTTGACCACAGTGTCACATAGTACGCACCACACCAGTATAGCATGAAACTGTTCTTAGTGTTACGCATATTAATTAAAGTTAAATGCTTTGTGCATGTGCTCAGTTTAGTATTATTTTTTGGACGAAACCAGTATACCTGATTTCCCATGCCTCACTCTCCCACAGCTCTCACTGGGACCTTACAGACGGGCCTAGGTCCTGATCTGCTGAGGTTCCAGGAAAATCTGGCCCGACGGGTCAAATCCAGCTCAAGCAAGCGTGCAACTCAATGACTTCAGGGCAGCCCACACCCAGGCGTGATGCGACCGGATTTCCTCCTGCTCAGGAGAACTCATTCTTTGGTCAAATTGATCTCACTTGCCCTAAACATCCTTGTTCCTTTGACATAGATTTCCACAAGTGCTGTTCCATACTGTGCTGTTCATCATGGAATCCTTTCTCCTAGGGACAGGCTGCAATTTAGGTCGCATATTCACTGGCTCTAATCTAACGGATGCGTCTCAGGAGCTTTAAAAACTCTTCTCCCCTTTTCCATCTTACAAAAGCAGAGGTGGCAAATGCTGGGTTGCCGTGGCAAATAAAGGGGAGCACCCTGCAATTTCTGGGACAGGTGCTTATAATTTCTTTCTCTAGCAAAAATGGAAGTCTTAAATGCTGTGACAGAGCACAGCCTTCATCTGGATGGGAAGTGCCTTCCTGAACTGTCAGCAAGAGCATCATCTAGGGCTCCACCATGGATCAGGTGACACAATAGATCTGGCTCACAGGTTGGTTGAACACCCCTGGTATAAATAAGGACACAAGAGCTGTAGAGAATCGGGGCCTGAATATTCATTTGTAAATCACAATGCACCTTTCAAAACTGGGGAAGGTCACATCAGGCAGGAGCAGGGTAACTTTGCACTTTATAGACTAACTAAATCAGATATGTGCTTTTGTGAGCCCAAACTCACTTCATCGGATGCTTTCATAAGGTAACATCAGCACCTGATTTCCCAAATAGGGAAAAGAGTGGGCTTGAGAGTAAGAACGCAGAACCACTGACAGAGGCCAGATGATCTTTTTTTCCTAACCCAGCGTCCACTGCTTCAATCAGGGCCTGATTGTATTAGTGGGCACCTTCTGGACATCTCGGTCTGAGGTTTAGGAGCAGGGTGGTTGCTGTGATCAGCAGTAATTGAGGTCGGTCCAATACTGTATAGCCCATCTCCTTTCTGAGCTGCATTTTGGGAAGATAGCTCTAAAACAGTAAGGAGCCCTTTGCTTTGATCTGCAGGACATTATTAACACCACGCTGAGAGGTGTCTACCAAGGGCTGTATGCTAGGGGCTGTAGAAAGAAACATCATGAAAGACAGCACCTGACTTCTGTTACATACAGTGACAATGAACAGATGGACCCCTTGACTTGAGGTCATGCAGAAGGTGTACGACACACAAGGACTAGCTGCTAACCCAGCGCCCTAACCACTAGGTCACACTACAATACTACTTCTTGATACTTCAATACAACAGCTTGCAAATGGGCTCACAACTGCCCTGGGACACGGGCACTTATAAAAAATAGTCCTGTGTGAAGTGACAAGTATTTGCTTTGGATTTGGATTTGGCCGATTCGGAGGGACAGTGATTTGATTTGGAGATTTGAATCACTAGCCCAATTCGAATTGGCTGAATCAGATCTGAAGATCTGGTGCAGCTTCAGAGATTCGGCCACAGACTAAATGGGTAGCAGTCATCACCACGCTGGACACAGCTGCCTCCAGCTGGTAAGTCAGTTGGGGTTGGGGGATGGGGGAGCAAAGAGGTGTTGGGGAGGGAGGGATTGGGGCTGGGGCAAGCTGCCCAGCTGGGGCAAGAGGTGCGGGATGAGGGTGCAACGGTGCTTGGAGCGGGGGCTATGCCCTGCTGCCGCTTGGTGGTGCCGCTTGGGGGAGGAAGGCATGGCTTGCTCCGGGTGGAAGGGGGCAAGTGGCAGCAGGGCATAACCCATGCTCCCAGCACTGCTGCACCTGAATCCCATGCCCATCAGCACCGGCTGGCAAGTGGCGACAGTGCCTGCTGCCCTACCGCTTGGCAAGTGGTGGCAGCGCCCAGTCCCCCATGCCCTCGCCATGCCAGCTGGGCAAGCAGCAGCAGTGCCTGCTCTTTCACGCCGGCTGGCAAGTGGTGACAGTGCCCACCCCCAGTGCCACTCTACAGTAGCTGGTAAGCAGTGGCATCACCCACCCACACCTCCCCCATGGTAGGGAACCTGTGCCAAACCCTCAGCACTTGACTTGTAAAGAAGTTTTTCCTCATGTCCAGTTTGACCCAATCTTCGATCAGTATGTGCCCATTGTTTCTTGTCCTCCCTGGGGTGCCTTGGTGAACAAATGTCCCCCCAGGCCTGATGTATACCCCTAATATACTTATAGGCTGCCACCAAGTCCTCTCTGTTCTCTTTTCCAGGCTGAACAGTCCCAAGTCTTCCAGCCTCTCCTTGTATGACCTGCTCTCTAGACCTCTAATCATTCACGTCACCCTCCTTTGGACTCTCTTGATCTCCACATCCTTCCTGAAGTGCAGTGCCCAGAACTGGATGCAGTACTCCAGCTGCAGTCTCACCAAGGCCAAACAGAGCATGAGGATGACATCCTTAGCCTTGCTCAAGATGCCCCAGAAGAATGCCAGCGCTTGACTTGCTCCGCCAGTTATGGCATCACATTGATGGCTCATGCCCATTTGGGGTTTTATCATGACACCCAGGTCTCATTCACTTGTGGTGCTGGCAACCGTAGCGCTACTGAGCCTGTAAATTTGTTGTAGATTATTTCTCCCCAGATGGAGCACTTTACATTTCTCAGTATTAAATGACATCAAGTTGGGGTCCACCCACCTCACAAACCTGTCCAGGCCAGCCTGTATTGCTAGTCTGTCCTTGAGCATGACCACGCTTCCTCATAGTTTGGTGTCATCTGCAAACTTTGGCAGTTCATATTTAATACCCTAATACAAACTGTTGAATATGTTGAAAAGCACTGGTCTGAATACTGAACCCTGAGGGACACCACTGGTCACTTCCCACCATGTTGACTCAGTTCTGCCAATCAATACTCTCTGGGTCCTACCTTTGAGCCAGTTACCTAGCCACCACACAGTAAAGTAATTGAATCCAGGTTTTCCCAATTTGACCATGAGGACACCATGGGAGACTAGACTGAAGGCCTTTTTGAAGTCCAAGTATATAACATCAACCTCAATCTTCTCTTCTCTAGACTAAACAATCCTAGTTATTTCAGCTTATTCCTCATAAGTCAAGTTTTCCGGTCACGTTTTCATTTTAGTGGCTCAGCTGCCCTCTCCAACCTGACCACATTCTTCTTGAAGTGTGGGGCCCAAAACTGGATGCAGTACTCCAAGTGAGTCCTCTCCAGCGCTGGATGGAGTGGAAGAATCACTTTTCTCGATCTGTTAATACAACCCAGCATACTGTTGGCCTTTTTTGCAACCAGAGGACCCTGATAGCTCTTATTCTATATTTATACGGTTCTAAGTGAAATCCTGGAGCCAAAGGCAACCCTGATGTCCCTTCACTGACATCACTGAAGTAATACCAGGGCTTCACCAAAGCTGATGAGTGGAGTTGTACCAGGGCTGGCAGTAGATTTGGGGAAGTGCCTTGTCTCCTCCAAATGGAAACTGAACCAAGTACCAGATTTAACACAGCTGCCTCTAAACTCAGACACTCACAACTCATGATTTAAGATACAGAGCGGGTTTAGTGCCTGCTTTTAGAAAGCCACCCAGGTGTGCGGCAGATTACCTGGTCTGCTCACATATTAATGGCCTTGCTATGCATCTGCTATTATACCTATCTAATACCAACAGGTTTGGGGTCCTGAAGGATGTGAACCCTAAACTTGGGCTGCCAGTAGAACATGATCTGAATGTTGAGAGCTTCTTGAGCCTTGTAAGAAAGGCAGAGAGTACCTCTCAAAGCCATTTCCCTTGTCTTTCCTTCAGTGGCCTATACAGACAGCCCCACTCCTGGCTGAAAGCCCACCATTAAGACTGTCTGTCTGTCTTCAGGTTTTACTGCTGCTCTGACACGGAAGATGATGCTTCTATAACTGTGCAAGACTGTAGAGCTTTGGAGGCCCGCCCCTTGCTAATTAAGATAATCCTGCAACTGATCAATGCAGCCAGTTTTAGGACTCCTCTTAATTAAACGCTCTATAGTTTATTGATTGGCCCAAAAGTTCTCTTTGCAGCAAATCATATCAATTAGTTGGGGCCAGACACACACTGGAGTCCTGCTAATTGAAATGCATTTGCTGCAATGATTTTATTTTAATAAAAAATCGAATCAGACAAGAACAAAGTCCAGGTGCTGGAGTCGGCTCTCTATTAGAAGGGATGAGAGAGTTGTAGTGGCATGCAGGCCAGCTGGGGTCAGAGATTCCATCAGAGGGTTTGACTGATGGTGAGGACTGTGCTAGGGTTTCTAAAAGAGCTAGGTAATTTTTGAGCCTTAATGATGCAAGGTTCTGGAAGGAAGCACACGCCCAGTCTTCTTTCCTGACAAAGTAAGCTCTTTGTGGCTTGAATATGTGCACGGTGATGGATGGACGCTGCCAAAGCACATGACGGGATCTTCAGACTGAGATGAGAGATGGGCTTGCACTAGCCTTTCAGCACTGAACATTTTGCCTGCCACCCTGGCTTTGAGCAAGCTTAGCTTAGACATAGACTGTGTATATAGCGCATATCTGGGACACCTTTGGTGTTTGATCCCAAACCTTTGGCACCCACAGGAAGAAATCCAGGCCATAGTAACTACCAAGAAGCTGACCAAATGCCAGCCACATGTTAGGCTGGACCCTCCTATGAAGTCCCCAGTAGGTACCGGGTGATCTGGATGGACTAGTTGAAGCTCTAAGCACCTGATCAGAGGACTATAAAAATCTTACTACTTCCTACAAGCTTTGTCTCCAGCAACAGCAGTGTTGAGTACAGCTGTGTAGGATCATCCTGCTTTGACTGGATAGCCTTGACTCACTTGCATTGACTGCCTGCCCAGGCCATGATCTTGTCTTGACCTCAGCTTGATATTCTGGACCTTGGACTGAAGCTGGGCCGGACCTTGGTAAACCCCTGACTTACTAAGACTGCTGCCTGTGCCCCAGTCAACCCTTACATTGTCTGCATCCACATGAGATGCTGACGGTGCAGTAGGTCTTTACTACTGTGCAGTAGTGTTGCATGGCACAAAGCGTGATACAATGCCACTGCCCAGGAGTAACAACCTACTGTGCAGTCAGCACCACCTAAAAGCCATTTGGTGACACTGCTGCTCAGTAATTCCAGTTAGTGCGCAGTCACTTAGTACTTGTGTATACAAATACTAAATGACTGCACAGTAACAATTGTGAAGTCAGTGTCTTGTGTAGATGTGGCCACTGTCTCTAAAAAATGGCCAGCCAAAACCTTTGGGCCGAATCCAGACAAGCATGGCCATGCGGTATGTGGTGCGGCAGACACGCCTGCAGTGCCACGTACCACACATTCTGTTGTTTTCAGTGCTGCAAGAGAGCAGCACAGAGGGGTTTTTTGACCCCTGAATACCCAGGGCTAACCCCCCACCAAAAACCACCCTGCAAAAAAAAACAACCCAAAAAAGGGGAGCAGTGCACATGGTGGCAACATGCATTACCCAAAGCTGGAGTTGGGCCAGCCAGAGCTACACTCCACTACCTGCTGGGCTCTGTGCAGCAGAAGTGACACAGCTGCAGCCCTGAGAGCCCCCCAGGACCCCAGGTAGGGCTCCTGGGGCAAGCCCCAGCTCCCCTATCCCACCTGGGTAACTTGCCACATGCCAGAGTGCACATGGCATGGTTCTTCCCTGGGTACAAGTAGTGGCAGTGCAAGGTGTGCCATTGCTAGTCGTCCCTGGGGAACCAAACATCCATGCAGGATGTGGCCTTGGAGTTCAAAATACCCAAGTTCTGATAAACTTGTGTCCTAGTTGCAAGGCTTATTTCAGATCACTAAAGTAGCTGTGATCATGTTAATGGGACTGAGGGCTAAATCCACAAAGGGACTTAAGTGTCTGACTTACCCTAGGATCCTAAATTCTGTGGGAAAATAAATTCCTCCATTATGGTCTACTGGGAATAGGCATGACCTTCCCCATCCATCTCTGCAGGTCCCAGTCCAACAGGCATTCTTGTAGCATGCCTACCGCACAAGATACTGCTAGGAGGAAGAGAAGCTGTCACTTTGCAAAGTCCAATAACTGGGTGGGTGCTCAGAGCACAAACCTCAGGGTAGGAGACTGAGGGTGCATCTACATGAGATGCTTAATGCCCATTTGACTAATTTTACTGAGCATTAACACTGCTGACAAAAATTACTAATGTGTTAATGCGCAGTAGATTAGTCCAATGTGCATTAAGTGTCACAAAAGCATCTGTTTGCACTAACACACAGAGGCACCAATTATGGCTCATTAAGTTGGTACCAGTTATTACAGGTACTAAATTGAATATGCCATAATTACAGTGCATTAATGAACATGTAGATGTGCCCTGAGTCTCCTCTTCCTGGATCCTAAGTGAATTTCCTAACCAGGAGACATCCAAGTATTCTGGACTGGGTTTCAGTCCTTTTTGCTGAAGCTGTTCTACTTCATTTAAAATACTTAAGTATTTATTGGAACAGGGGCTGAAATGCTGGTCTCCAGGTGAGCACCTAACCACCAGCTTATTATCCTTTCTTGCTTGCTGGGTCAACAAACATTTAAATGTTTGCTACAAAATGGGAATAGCTTTGACAGGACAGGCAGAGAACCTCCACCTACTTGGCCTGAGGGTTAGTGGATTCAGGAGGTGAGAGGTCTGGGTTAAAATCACTGCTGCACATTAGAGGGGAGGGATTTGAACGAGAGTCTTTAGTATTCCAGGTGAGTGCCCGAACTACTGAATTTTGAGCTATAAAAGGGGTGGAAGGAAGTTCAGGAATTACTCTCTAACCCTCTCAGTGGCATTTCTTCTTGGCTGGACTAGGTGGCTCCCAGTTCAGTGTGCTAGATTTCCAGGTCTGCCTGTTCTAGGAGCCTGGGGGGCTCACTCAAGGCTGTGGATTCCCTTTTGGGGCCAGACTGCCTAAGAGCTGGGCTTTATAGACTTTGCAGTGTTCGCTCCCCAATCCATCTCACAGGCAAGATAAATCACAATCACTTCTTGTATCACATGAAATGCAACTACCTCTGGGGTGAAATTTGGCAGCTTGTTAAGAGTACAGAGTGACTCTTCCAGGCAGCTAGATTAAGACAAGAAGTGACTAAACCTGTATGAATTCCAACTGGAGGGGGAAATCTAGTTAGCTAGAAAGTAATTAGTCAAACCTGAGTTTGAGCAGGATGTCAGTTTTAAAGGGACACGGGCATTGAAATGTAGTCAAAAAGCAGGTACAGCTGTGACATCTACCTTTTGTCCCCCTGTCAATTATGGTGCTTTTGCCTTTGCACACTCCTATTATTTTAAGTGTTTTCCTCTTCCCAAGTGCACAGGTGACACTAATTAACTAACTCTATGGGGTTAGAGTGGAGCTGACTCTAGAATATGTATTGTCAAATGATAAATGATAGAGATTTTTTTTTCTCTTGGCCCCTTTCCAATTATAGACAGTGGAAGTGCAGGTGAAATAATCATGGTGGCTAATAGATGACAGACGGAGGAGGTTTTTAAGTTGACGCTGTCCTTATAGCTTCCCATCTGTTGCACGAATTGTCACAGGCTGCTTAATGTGTCACAGGCAGGCCTCGGTTCTAGATGTCCTATTAGGCCAAAGTTTTAATAATAGGAGCATCTAAAGGGTCTAGGAAATGAAGTTTCATTTTCGAAAGCCACTGAGGTATTGGAGAGCCTGTTATCACTAGATGGTTCTGCTGTTTTCACTTAGCTAGTAGAACCACAGCAGCACAGCTCCCTAAGTGTGTGTGTAGTCACATAGCGTAAAAGTACCTGACACTGGAATAGTTTATCCCCCATGCAAAGCAGGACTAACTTATCCCAAAGTAAGTCCCTTCATACTGGTGCAGAATCATTGGGTTGGAGGGGACCTCAAAGACCACCTAATTCAACCCTTGCACAGATGCAGTGCACTGTTCCCAAGCTACCTTCCCCCCTCCCCAAGAAATCGATGCTGAAAATTTTTGGCTACTTTATCTGTGCCAGGATTTTCTAGTGTGAACCCTGCTCTCTGGGTGCAAAAATCACAGGAGCCTTATGTGATGGACTATGGGTTATATTGTAATATTTCTGTTTATGTCCTAATACTACTGCATACCTCAATTTCCCTGACTAGGCTTCACACAGGGACTGAAAGGTTAGTAGAGTCCCTACTACATCCCAGTTGCCTAAGTACCAGACAGGATGGATTTCTAGCATGCATCAACACAGACTTACATAGCTTTCTTGACACTTCACCAAAGCTAGGCTTGCTGGTGACCCCTGGGAGGTGTCCAGGGAAGAGAGCATTAAATATGACAATGGCAGGGGCCAAGGAAACAGGGAGTCAGCTGTGAGAGGGGAAGCTGCAGGCGGTCAGGAGCAATGAAACAGCCACGCTGCTTTGGATCTCTGGGCTGGGCAGATCAGAGAAAGAGAAGTTAAGCTAACTTTCAGGTGTTGAGAGCTGTGCAGGCTGGATTGGGACAGAAGGACTATTACCTCCTTAGGTGGGGGACAGAGAACCTGTGGCTGAGTGGCCCTTGCCCTAATTAATGCCTTTATTGAAGAGAAATGTCTGACTCCTCAATTTACATTTTCACTGACTGCCTTTCTTGCACGCACCCCAGCCTCTGGCTTTTTTACTATTCATTCCATCTGGGAAGACTACACACCAACTGCAGATGCTTCCTCAGCCTGACAAAGGGTATTTATCCCCAAAAGTTTGCAAAGAAGACTTTTTCCAACTATTTGAGTCAGTCTAATAAAATATTAGATTTACCCAAAGAACCTTGTCTGCCCATGTTCTTAGACCAACACAGCTACGACCTACAGCCCTGCTTTGCTTGCCTGGAACTTGGGGTTGCACTTATTTCCCTATCAAGAGGTAAAGTCCCTTGTTTAGGAGCTGAACTGGAAGGCAGCTCCTGGAGGCAGAGCCAGGTAAAACAAGGGAGGATCAGGGACTGAAAGGTGAAGGGGTCAGAGTTTCCTCCACACTTGGGCTG
Organism: Caiman crocodilus; assembly: GCA_030014935.1. NCBI lineage: Eukaryota > Metazoa > Chordata > Crocodylia > Alligatoridae > Caiman > Caiman crocodilus. The sequence goes on from JAGPOW010000145.1 coordinate 4,264,609, forward strand.
CTTTCACCAGGCACTCGGAGACTACATGACACCTTTCAGGCCCTGGTGGGGGTCACTTACTACTCATGTCCGGCTAAGCAGGAACTGGCCAAGATTCATGGCAGAAATGGCAAATCCCATCAGAAGGTGACCCTTGAGTTCCCAAACCTGAGACCAGGGATTTTAAGAGCATTGTACTCACTCAGCCAGGAGGGGCTGAGACCTCATGGCTGCTGTGTCCAGTCCAAATGAAGCAACAATAGCTTGGATTATAGCTGCTCATCTCTGCATGAAGGAACTTATTTGTTTCTTATTGTTTGCAGGCAGCAAATGACTTATTGAGTGAAGCAAATCTCCAATGACCAAATTCAGGAGGGTGATCATCACTCCTGTGAGGTTTAGCCTGAGGACTTCGCAGGACCTCAGCTGCATGCTGGCCCTTCTTTACAGGGGTGAAATATGCCCTGAAGAGAACAGCAGTCGAAATGTATTGAGTGAACTCCTGCTCAGCTCCTCTCCATTCCTCCGTGCAGCTCTGTTCAGTACGACTCGGGGGGGAGCGTACCACCTGCTGAATCCTGCAGCGTCCTGGCTTTCCCCAGGTGCTGTTCAGTTTGGGAGAGCTGGGCTAAAACCTAATTACAGATGGGGGACAGGTTTCGAGGAGCCCCTGTCTCTGCCTCGGAAGCCCTCTCTCCCAGCAGAGCTGCTTTATTAAAAAACAAATCTCATTGCCCGCCAGCTGCAATTTTTGCTCTTTTATTGAATTCAACTCTGTATTTTTGAGATAAAAGAAAATACCATCCCGCTAGGTAATAACATGCTAGACAGACTGCCAAGGATACATCTCACTCCAGGGACCAGAGGCGTCTAATACAGCAGGATGGACTCCTTCCTGGCCACTCAGCAGTGCACCTCAGCTTTAAATGCAAGGACAAAGCAGAAGCACAACTCCAGGTCATCGCAACAGGACCGGGAGGGAAAATAACAGCAGGTGGTTTCATCCAGGCCAATAGCAGCCATGTGTCCTTGACAAGCCGCATTATGGCTGAGCTCCTATGTGCGGTTCCAGTGGCTAATACATATGATCACTGCTTAAATGCAGTAGGGTGGGCTTGGGTTCTGCCAGGGGAGGAAGACACTTTTGGAGGACAGAGATGATTCCCAACTGCCCTTCATACTTATGAAACTAGGAAGTCACTGAGTCCAAGCCACATAGCCCTCTGGAGGAGACCCTGTTAAGAAGATGCCCAAGGGACCTATCTAGCTGTGAAGTATTTCTGGATATCTAATGTGGAGCTCTGTGTCTAACAGGGCCATTAGGTTTCAAATTAGGCTAATCTGGAAGGTGAATGCCATCCACCACTGGTGACTGATGATTTGTGTCCACTGTTTTCCCCAGGCAAATTAATCTAACGTCACAAAATAAAACAGCAAAAAAAGATGAGGAAACCAGCTATCCTGCCACCTCCCTTGTCTCCAGGCCATTTATTTGGGAGGATTTTAAAGACCTGATGTGTGGTAGATGCACCTGCTAGTCAGACCACACAAGCCTCTGAGCTGGGCTGTGGGGGCTACTTTCAGAAGTTCAACTCCCTGCTGGAAGCAGTAGCGAAGCAGTTATCTTTTCTGCAGTCTGCCCCTACAGGGCAATGCACACAGTAGTTTGTACATACATGCACACAGTAGTTTGTACATACATGCACACAGTAGTTTGAGAAAAGGCTGCGCTGCCTTTGGGAGTGGGAAGGACCAAGAAAGACCCTCTGGGATATTAGCCTGTTGCCCTTCCCATCATGTGGCTCCATGTTAAGCTGTAAGATCCTTGGAGGAGCGGCTTTCTGCTCATTCGATGTTTGTACAGCACCTAGCACAGTGGGCCAGAGCTTTGCCTGGGGCCTCTGGGTGCTGCCAAAACACAAACAAGAGGCAAAAACCTTGGTTCAAAAGAAGAGAGTTGTACCCTGCCCTGTTGCCTCAAGATCTGTCTTTCATCTTGCTAGAAAGAAATGGGAGCAAATCCTCCTCTTCCTTCAGCTCCCCAGATACGTGTTCAAAACCTGTCAGTGTTACTGACTCTTCTAGCCAGAGACTGACTGTGCTGAAAGCGAGAGCTGCTGCAGCTTTGAGGCTAGGATATGACATTCGTGGCCTCAGCAACCAAGGCACAGAGGGGGACCAGTAGCACTCGCTCACCGATGGGTGACACCAGGCAGGTTTCTGAAGCTAGCAGCATGACGGGAGTAGAGCAAGAGGTGAGCACTGGGGCTTGATGGATCAAGGTGGGTGGTAACTCAAGCAATGTCAGGAGCTGTCCAACAGCACAAGCTTGGCAGTCACCCAGCTCAGCTCCCCTTCTGCCACTGCAGAGGGATGGTCAGGCCTGTTCCATATGCCATGATCCAATGTGCTGGAGGCCGCAAAATCCCTGGGCTTCATTTGCCTATGAGGTCTTCTGTCAGCATGCCCTATAGGGCAGCAAACTGTAGGGATTTCATCGGCAGGGCCTGGAAAACTGTGTGAACATGCGTGGGGGTTGGAGGGGTGGAGGAGTCTTCCCTAGTTTGCAGACCTCTGGGGATCCTATCCTCTATCTGCTATCCTCTGGGGATCTGCTGGCGGTCGTAGTGCTCGGTGAGCCCTGGGGATCTCCCAAAGAGATCTCCGCAACTTGTTGCGACACTGATCCTTGCTAACTCCTAAGTCTCAGCTGTAATCATGTGAGAAAAGCAGGGGCAAAGGTGTGCATGCACTATCCCTGCAGCCACACTGAGGGGGCATCCCCAGGAGACCAAGGTGCCTCCCCAGGAGACATATTTGAGCTGGCTTTTAAAAGAGCTAACTCAAGTGCCAGCTCCTGTTCAGCCACAGTAGCTCAGACCTCAGCACGGGCCGCAAAACCTATTCACGCTGAGCTCTGTGCTGCTGTTGTCTGAGCTAGCTAAGTTAAAGTTAGCTCAAGTGTGTCTGCATTATGCTGCCATGTAGACCTTCCCTCACATTCTTGGGTAAGAATAAGGGAAACGAAATAGCAAGACTATTTCAAAGCCCCTGTGACAGCAGCCAAACCAAATAAGGCTGATCTGGTCTGTGGGTGGCCCGCATCCAGGGAATACCTCACCGCTTAGCGGATGTTATGCCTAAGGCACTGTCCGCAGGGGCAGAAACGAGAAGTTCTGCATCACCCATGTCACTGCCGCTGCATGATAGGTTCCTGCAGAGCAGCCTCAGGGCCTTGCAGTAGGGATGCAATGCACACTTGGGCTTTAAGTGGCATCAAGGTGTCAGAAAGGGCACCTCAGGGGACCCTCACCTATGGGATAGGAGGGGGCACTCTGCTAATCTTTAGTTCGAATGCACCAGCATGATGTCAGGGGTTTCTGAGCTGTGGAGCTGTCTCCTGGATAATGAGCACCTGCCCCCTATGTCCTTTAAAGGCTGCATGGAAGTTCCTGAAGGAGGTCAAATATGGACCCTGGGGGCTTGGCTAAATTCCAGCCCAAGCACTTACATGTTTTGTCTTTCTGTAGTTTTCCTGGCTGTCTGAATCTTGCTCTGCTGCTGCGTCCCTCTCCAATGGTAGCTGCATTCCTGCAGAAACCAAAGCAACACCTAACTTTAACCTACCTACCTATTCTATAGGCTTGCATAGTTAATACTTGCTGCATGCTTTGAGATCATTGATGAGGTAAAGACAAGCATTAGCATCCATTATTTATGAGCATTCTCCTCCTGCTAGCTCTCGGGGGGAAAGGGAGCATGGTTTATTCTAGCAGGCTTCCTTACGTGGCCTGCCTCTCCAGCTACAGAACAGCCATCTCCTCTGGTTGGGCTGCCTCTTCAGCATACTGCTTCTCCCAAAGGGCTTTGCTCTTAGAAAGGTGTTTGGCCAGCAGTGCCCTGATGTGCCCTGACATGAAAGGCCCTGAAGTGGGCTGTCCTCTCGCCTGAGCTGTGATTGGGATGACATGGGCCCTGACATGGATGCAGAAATATGTATTTGAGTACAAGGTCCTCAATAATTAACCAGCAGCTGAGAGACAGGAGCTCTCGCTTCAGCAGCAGAAGCATTTGGGTAACCTTCACTCTGTGGAGGGGAGCAGACAGCCCATTCTCACTAGCTTCCAGGAAAGGGCTGGGGCCCACCCCTCTGCACTCGTTAGCATGACCAGATGTCAAGGGAGCCTGGGTGTGCAGAGTACCAAGACCTCTAACCCGCAGATGTGCTTGGGTCTCTGCTTGACTAGGCAATGAACTAGCCATTGCATACGCATGCATTGTCCAGCCTTGGCTGGCTGGGAACATGACTGCTCGGTGGCATGGTGGCATCACACAGTCCAGGCTGTGCTTTCACTACACTCTGGCACTACCACCTGTCAGCTGTGCTCTGATCTGGGAGGTGTATCGCCACCGCTTTCACAGAACCCAGCCAGCGGTCCTTGGCCGTGATGCAAAGCCAGCGCTGCCATCAGCCAGAGCAACTGTGCTTAATCAGCTTCATCTGCATGGCTATTTTGACAAGGCCTGTGGCTCTAGGGCAGGGGTGGGCAATTATTTTGGCTGGAGGGCTGCTTAATGACTTTTGGTGAGCTGCCAAGGGCCACAAAGGTAGCTCTGCCCCTTGACAGGTGCCCTGCCCCCTGATCACCATCTTGGGACCAAAGGTCCTAATCCTAACCCCTGACCTTTGCGACTGAAAGTCCCTCCCTTTCCCCCTGAAAGTACTCCTTTGGGAAGGGGAGGATGCTATATTGGAATTGGAAAAAAAAAACCAAATCATATACTAAAAATCAAATATCTTCTCTAACATCTTTTAATTTTATTTAAAAAATATTTTGCCCTGATATATGTGTGTTTGTGTAGTATATGTAGAGGTGATTGTATAACAGCTCAAAATAGTCTTACTCTGCTATATTGTGTTGAGGGGTGTGGGTGGTTGGGTGGTGGTTGTAGGGGGATGTATTGGGGGGATTTGTGGGGATTTGTGCAGGTGTGGGGGGGTTGTGAAGGTGTGGGGGGTTGTGCAGGGCTGTGGGAACTGTGGGGGGTGTGAGGTTTGTGGGCATGTCTGTGGGCAGGTGTGGGAGTGTGTGTAGGGTTTGTGGGTGAGGTGTGGGGGGGTAGGTGTGTGGTTTTTGGTGGTGTGTGTGGGTGGGTGTGGGCCCCCCGCCACATGCCCTTCCCTCCCAGCACGCAGCCCTTGCCACCAGTGCCAGCAGCAGCAATAGGCAGCAGATCCCCGGGGCACTCATGGCCCATGGCAGGCAGAGCCCCCTGGCACTGCATGGCTCTGGCTGAGTCTCAGGAGCTGCATGTGATGGTGTGGACCTGGCCCAATCCACTGGTGCACACCTCTGTGCCAGACTGGCCTGTCTGGTCTGAAGGCACTCCATGCCACCATGCGCAGATCCCAGGATTCACCTGGAGCGGCATGTCACTGGGGGCCTCTGCCTGCTGTGGACCTCAAGGGCCCGCTTGCTGCTGCCGTTGGTGGCGGGTGCTGTGCGCCAAGAAGAGGCATGTCGCAGGGGGCTTACACCCACCCAACCCCACATACCTCACAAACACCCTCCTCTTCCCACCACCAACTTGTTCAGTCACGTGCCATTGCGCTTGGTGCCTCCACATGGAGCTCTCAGAGCATGCCCGTTTCGATGGCATGCAACCTCAGAAAGCCTGTGCATCGCACAAGCTTTCAGAGCTGCAGCCATGGGCTGGTTATAATTGCTTTTTGGAGGAGCCCAAGGGCTGGACAGAATGGCCTGGTGGGCCAAATGTGGCCCGCAGGCCATATTCTGTCCACTCCCAAAGGGAGTGCCTCTAGAGCAGGGGATTGGCTTTCTCCCTTTTTGGCCTTCCCAGGTGTGTGTCACTGCAGCTGCTTATTGTGCTGCTGCTAAATTGCAAACCAGCTTCAGCCCCAGGGAGTGCCTGGGAAGCCGCCTTCTAGGAAAAGCTGCATGTTGGAGGACATGGCATGGACAAGTCAATAGGGGGTACTCTTTCCTGCAAGCCAGCACTGAGCATAAAGCCTCAGCAGCAAGCTGGGGAGTGATGCCGTTTGGATGAGAGACAAATCTTCAGTCCTGGGCACAAAAGAGCCTCGCATCTCCCTGGTACATAAATGCCATTCTTGAGTAATTACATCCCACTGATCTATATTCATCCAACATTTACAGCCACCTCCCATGTTTTCATTTCCTCCTTTTCCCCAACAGCTGCGCAGCATTATTATGTGCTGTTAAAGTGCTTCTGTGCTCTACCCCCAGAGGTGGCTGCATTTCACAGGGATTTATGTTTTCATGTCATTCATGAATGAACCTTCCTGGGTTAGAGAAAGCAAGTTGTTATTACCTAATGGATCATGCCATTCAAGGGAGGGCAGCCTGTCCATTTCACTCGGATAAACAGATAAGTAACATGCTGTTTCCTCCCCTGCACGCGCTTTCCCCCATTTGCCTAATTACATGTGTTTCAAGCTGCCCATCTGCATTTACTCCATTCCCTGGGAGTCGGCAGCTAGGGAGAAAATAGCAGCAATTTTTTAAGGCACATGATTATGCATTTGGATGCTTTTAAATAAAAGAGCAACAGACTGCCACAGTGTGCTGGCCGTGCGAGCCCTGCTGACCTCTGCTCCGGTCATGCGCTCAACGGTGCCACTCGTGCCTCTGGCTGAAGGGATCCCTCCACGCGGGGATCACACAATCATTCTGTTCTTGGGAGGAAACAAAACACCAGTAATTGCTCATGGAGAAAGCTGTTCAGGACAGTGTCTCCAATGTTCAACATCCCTGTGGCAAGGAGGTGGGTAAATCTGCCTTTTTGCAGGACATTGAGTGCTGGACTGCAGCATTTCTCAAGCCGTGGGTCGTGACCTGAAAGTGGGTCGCAAGAATATATGAAAGGTGTGGCAGAATTGCCACCCTGGGCGCCCTCCTCCACAAGCGTCTCTCTGTGCCAGCCTGAGGGGCGGCTGGAGAATCCCTCAGGGCAGGGATTTCAA
>JAGPOW010000145.1:4271693-4601553 GCA_030014935.1 Caiman crocodilus
GGCACCCCAAGGGAGGCACTCGGAGCCTGGAAGGTGGTCGGGCGCAGGGAGGTGGGCGGCTCAAAACGGGAGCGCCCCCTACTGGCCCGCCACAAAAGGGTCGTGAACGAACTTTAAAAATGGATCAACAAACTTTAGAAATTGATTCTCCTTTCAGGACAAAGCATGTGGGAAACCGTGGCTTTTCCCTTGCGGGGTGGCAGAGTTCCAGCTTGCAAGGGGCTGCTTGTGCCCCCCCCACCCCATGCCCCACACACTGGGGGGCTGAGGCCTGGGGCAGGGGGCATCAGGTCAGGAGTGAGGGCCACTGGGTTGGGACTGGCCGTTGATGTTCACTGGTTTCCCTACCTGTTATGATGCTGATTCACCTCTGTAACCTGCCACTGCCTGCAGACCTGGACCTGGAAAGCACCAGATGCCACAAAGCTGCCCAGCTCCCAGCATGGTGAGCTCTCGTGGGAATCTGGCCCTGTCCTGGGATGGCAGAGGGACAGCGCTGGGCTGGGAGTAGAAACCACTGCTAGCATGAACACGCTGCTGCTCCTGCTGGCACTGTGGGACTTGGGGGCTCTGTAGAGGCCCCTCAGGTAGCTGCATTTCAGCCCCAACTCCTAGGATTACAAGCCCTTTGCGCCAGGCTCTGGCAGGTCTCCAGCATGCCAGCCTTGACAAGAGGCTCCATCCGCTGGATTCTTTTCAGTGGCTGCAATTAGGAAATCAATAAAACTCTACTCGGGCTGCCTCGCAGCAAGTGGCTCCGAATGTTACCTAAGTGGGCCCTGCCGGAGCATCACCCACACACACGTCAGCAGCTGCTAAGCGGGATACAGAGCCTGGATTCAGATAAATGGCTAGTTGCCACACCGCTGGGTGAGTCCTGCTGGCCTGGGATCATCACACAGGAGGGGGCCAACTGCTCTGCTCACTACCACTCCCTCTGCAGTGAGGTGTCATCTTGGACCCCACTTGGCGAAGATGTTCTGCTCAGAACAAAAAGAACAGGCCCCACCAAGGAGCTCTCCATGTCACAAGGCCTGTCTCTCCTGCCCCTTTACAGACTTCAGACTTTCATAGATGTTAGGGCTGGAAGGGACCTTGGAAGATCATCACGTCCAGACCCCTGCCCCACGGACAGGAAGTCAGCTAGGGTCAAAGGATCCCAGGAAGATAAAGACTTTAACCAGGCTTCTCTCTCAATCTCTCTTTTTTTGCATTCCCACCTGCTCTTCTCTTCTTCTGTTTCCTCTCGGGGTCTGAGCTGGCCTGCAGTAATGGCAAAGGAGTAGCAAGTTCTTTTGGTGCGCTGAGTCCTCTAACTCAATTCCTGGAGCTGGTCCCTGCTTGCCTCCCCTCCCTCCAATATGCTACTGAGTAATGGTGTTGGGGACTCTCCGGCCATAGCTTCCCGACTTTTCTAACTCTCTGGATGAAAAGCCACTGCCCAGGGCAGGTGCAGGAGGCTGGCAAGGCTCCCCTGCCCAGGGGCCAGAAGAGATTTGGGGTTGAGGAGGAAGCAGAGGGAACAGTTGAGACTGTTTTCTCAGGAGGGGGCAGGGAGGAGAGAGCAAAAAGATAGTGCCCATTGCAGGATGGTGCCCATTCACAATGGTCCTCACTGCAGCTGCCCTCCTCCCTGGAAGAGCCTCCATAGCCGGGATGGGTGAGAGTACATGTGGGGCAAGAGGCACAGAAGTAATTGATGTTCAGGTGCAGTGACCTGTCAGCTATCTCAGTGTAAGTAAGATGCTCTGATACATGACACTAAATGCCACCACCAGCCCCTACAGAAGGAGCATAGGTAGAGAGAAGCCTCAAGGCAGAAGTGAATCCTTGCTTTACATCAAAATCTTGTGAAATTTTGGGGTCCAACCTGTGCCTTTTTTGAGGTTTAAGGCTAGATGATGCTGCAGGTGGAGTGTCACGGGGCTGAGGTTTTGAAGTGTTGTGATACTGGATATGGTGTACGGTGACAGATTTTGCCATAGCACAGTCCTGGATGGGAAGTATCACCATGCTAAGTGGAGAGCATTGCAATAGTGGATGGAGTACCAGGATAGTGGGCATGGAGATTCGTAGTCAGGAGCTGCAGCACATGGCCCCTTCCTATGCAACCCTGGAGAGCTAACAGCAAAGATGGCAGCATGGGGGTGCTGTCATGGGGGGGGTGAAGTAGTAGGACCCCAGGGCACTTGAGGAGGGCAGGGCCTGAAGCACTGGAGGAGGGAGTGAGGCTGTAAGGCGGGCCGTGCTTGGGAGGCAGTGAGCTTGGCTGTAGGACCCCACCAGGTTTGGTTTTGAAGGGCTGATCTGGCTGATTCCCTGTGGTGAAATACTCTCACTGGCTTGTCTCAGACAGACTCAAAGGGTACTGCTTTTGCTGATGCTGGGTAACATAAACGAATTTAAATGGAGGGAATAATTTAAGGCTCTCTCCAGCGCAGTCCCTTTGGGACATTTTAGTGAGTAAATTCTAGCCAGCTGCTGCAGAGCCAAATGCCTTTCCCCGTCTGTTTTGTTTCCGCAAGACGCCCCTGGAAACGTGGAGGGTGTTACCGGTCCAGACAGCTTGGCTTGGCTTGAATGAAAGGTGTTGTCTGACCCCAAAAGAAGCTCTTTCCAGTGGTTGATTTTGAATGGCAGCGATGTTCATTTCCAAATGGTTTGAATGGAAATGTTTTGATATTTTCTCCATTTTTTTTTTTTACTTGCTTGTTTTTTACTGTTTGGTGCCATCAACCCAGATCCGCTAAACATGTCAGCTGAAAAATGTCCTTTAGCTTTATGTCCAAGACGGAACGAGAACCCAGGAGTCCTGACTCAACCCCGGTCTCCATCTCGCCATCAACTAGAAGTGACTAGAAACTGGGTCCTAAGGGTCCAAACGGCCAGCTCTCCTGCTGTAGCCATCAGGTCGCGATCTTCCTCAGAGCCAGCAACAGACTTCATGACTCCAGTGACAAGATGGTACATGCTCCCATGACTAAAACGAACCAAGGAGTCCTGAATACGGGCCCCTGACCATGCAGGTAAGAGCAGATGCAAACCAGGGCAAGTTTGTGCCATGGGTAGCAGTGGTGCACAGGACACCCTTGGGTACTACACTACTGGAAGTGTGACCAGATGCCAATTGTGGAAGTGTCTATTTTTGACCCTCCCCTACAAAGACAGCTCCCGGGGCTGCTGCCCCAGCCCTTAGTTATGCTCCCAGGTAAAAGCGCAGCAGGAAGGAGTGATGGAAGGAGCAGGTCTCACTGGCACATGGGACACAGGTGAGATGATCCCTTATTACAGGGGACCTGGTGAGAGAACTCCTAGCAGTCCCTGCTTCATTGGCATTCTTCACGCTAGGCTACATGCAACCCAGAGCACACGCATTCATGCTTAATTGGCCGGTTACAAAAGAGCCTTGCGTGCAAGCAGCATGCTGGCTCCGGTAGCGCTTCAGAGCAGCAAGGGGAAGCCTCGGAGCATGGGCAGGGCAAACAGCATGGCTGGCCAGCGGCACAGCCAGGATCTTTTTCCACAGCTGCCTGGATGTTCCTCAGAACCTGGCCCAGCTCAGCTGTGCAAGACGCTCCCAGCTCTGGATCTGCCCTGGCTTGATGGCAGCTGGCTTTTTATGTACAGCAGCACCTTCCAGTAATTAGGGAAGAATCCGAATGAGCAGGAGGGGAAGGAAAAGCAGCTGCCAGTGCGTGCCACTTGTCTCTGCACTTGAAAGTCTCCCCCTTGACTGCTTGCTGGGGATTTGCATCCAATCTAAACGCCACATTGCAGGTGTTCATGAGATGGAGCTTCTCTGTCACATCTGGGGAGGGGAGCAGGGGTGACAGGGTAGGATGGCTGTGCTGCCCCCCTGTAGCAGGTTGAATTTCAGATCCACCCTGTTGACAGCTCTCACGTGGAAAGTTGTCCTGCGGAAAAGCAGTGTTTTGGCAGAACAGAAATTTTTTCCTGGGGAAAATGTCAGTTTTTGATGAAAATGTTTGATTTATCCCAGTGGGAAATATCAGACTGAAAAGGCTTCTTTCAATGCCAGGCAGCATTTTATTGCTTGGTTTAAACCAAACAGAAATGTATGAAGTTGAAATGGAAATTTTCCTTCCATTTTGAAATGTCAATTAAAAATAAGAATTGGAACTGCTTCCCAGGAAAAGCTGCATGGGCATCTGTCCTCGAAAGTTAAAACATTGTTTTCCCACCAGCTCTATGTTAAAATATCACAGTACAGCACTCAGGACCTTCAGATCCCATATACCCAGTTTTCTTCTACATGAAGCAAAGATGATTCTTTGTCAAACAGTGTTGAGGTTTCTGGTCTTTTTGTCTTCTAGCCAGTGGGGGGGGGGGGGGAGGATACAATAACCAAACCTGGAGTGATTCAATACCATGTGCTCATGTGTGTACATGCGTGCGCATGCGCATGCACACACATACTTCTGTAAAGGTACTATAGCACTACCCTGAACATATCACTCTCTCCAATGCATCTGTCTGTTCAGTGCCCCCTTAGAGGAAGGGGAGTGAATTGCTCATTTTCCAGATGGTTTCTTTGGCAACAGGAGAGTAAGGAGAATGAGAACGACACATCTAAATTCATTTGTTGATCTGGGTTCAAGTGAAATGCTCAAGGCCACACAGAGAGTCCCCAGCAGAGAAGGAACTGGAGCCATGTGACGCACTGGGCCGCTCTTCTTTGCCTGGCTTCCCCTATGCAGTCCCGGCAAGACAAGCGAGCATGTTTGCCCATTGCCCCATGCTCCCTTGACTCTCAGCAGAAATTCGCTTGGTATTAATATTCAGTTTGCTACTTTACAGCGAGGGTGAGAGCAGCTGCTGCATCACGCACGCAGCCCCCTCCAGGGACATCGCTAATATAATGACAGCCTATCCCCCATGCAGAGCATGTGGGGAGACAGAGCTGAGCAGAAGGGAAAAAAGCCGTGCAGCAGCAAGAGGCTATAAGAGGAAGCCCCCTGGAGAACGTCCCCACTCCCGACTGGGTAGTTGAGTGGAGTGGAGCTGGGAGCTGTCTGGGGAAGGTGCAGGCACTGCCACCCTCTCCCCTTCCTGAGCAGCAGAGCCACACAAGGCAGGTGATGGATCCCATGACAGGGCCTATTTTCTTGAAGCTAATTGGAGCTGTAATTCTTGGATCAAAGGCTGAAATAGCGAGATCCAGAAACATCATAAAAACCTGCTGACAAAGGAGAAGCAGCAGCCGTCTGGAGCCAGCAGGCTCATTAAATTGCAGAGGGCAACAAAGCAATTGTCAGGAAGACAACACACGCGCGTGCACAGAGTGCCTGCCTGCAAACTGTCCCCGTGCTTGAGCCGCTGGCAGACGAACAAGCCTCCTGGATCCGTACAGAGCAGAGAACGGCCAGACGTTTCACATCGCCCCAACGTGCGGCCTCAGCCCTGAGTCAGGGCCAGAATGATTCCCCTACCCCGATGCCGAGCTCTGCTGAGCCATTCTTCAGAGAAATATGTGACATCTCGGAGTGCCTGGCTTCCTGCTGAGACGTGCCAGACTGATGGCTCCAGGGACCAATTTTCACTGCCCACAGGACTCGGCCAGTGTAGGAAGCAGCAGGGCAAGTGCTATCCATGTGCCTTGCCAGCTTGAAGTGGAGACAGCCCCTCTGGGAAGGGGTGGGGGTAGCAAGCTCCGAGCCCTATGCAAGCCCTGGCCTTTGAAGAAGCTGCTAGTGAGGGAGCTGGTTAGTTCCCAGCGCAGGTGACTTAGGTGCATTGTAGGTGTGCATCTCTTCACAACTAGGCAAACATATTGCTTAAGGGACACTGAGCGTTGGGCCGTGATTTCCAGATGCTGCTGATCTGAGTTGGACTTGAACTGGCAAGTCTGCATTCCCCAGTAGCACGACCTGAGACCTCCAGGCAGGCCAAGATGGGGGAGGCTGGAGGGCAGCTGTCTCATGTGTCATGTCCATTGGATCACAGTCTGGCTCTGCTCCTAACCAAAGATGGGTCAGTATTTTCATCCCTCACTAGGTGAGGGCTGCAATTTCCCTGGCCTTCTCCAACGGGAGGAATTTTGATGGGACTTGATCCAGAGCCCAGTAAAATCAACGGGGAGACTTGATGCCTTTATCGAGTCCATACCCCAATGTCAACATGAGGCCGTGTGCTGCGGGTCTGACAACCTCACCGACATGAAACATCCCATGGGCTGATGGAAATGGATGTTCAAGCCCCTGGATGTCTCATAAGCCCTGTTCTTGGATACACGAGGTAGATAAGAGCTCGGCCGCTGTCTCATGATCTCTCTGTCAAAGGAATCACTATGAATGAGGATTCTCCACCAGAAAGAATAAAACTTGCATGATCTTAACTCAGCGTGCTCCTCTTCTTGCCCCAGGCTGCTGTGATCATGGGAGGGAAGCAGAGGGACCTGTCAAAGGGAAGGGGAGCACAGCGAGGCTGGAGTGCGGGGAAGGGTGTTGGTTTAATTGATTGCCAAATCTCTGAAAGACCAAACCGGTTCCTGGGCTGAGCTAAGAAGAAAGGCTGCCTGTCTTTGCTGAGGTATAAGCATCCAGCTTTACCACCTGGGGGTGACCAGGAGCATCATGGGGCTATGGAGCAAATGAAGATCTGAGCAAAACAGCATGTCAGTGAGAGGAACTCAGAACTGAGAGCATCATCCTCCCCCTGCCCGCACAGGCCAAACCCAGCAATGCAGCAGTGAAGCCATTCTGGAGGCATCCTCATGTGGTTGCTCTTGAGACCACAGTCTCTGGGGTGCTTGAGAGCAGCCGCGGGAGATGGCTCTCAAGTGACTTCTTCGCCACCTTTCCGGGTTTGGAGTGTGTGAATGGGAGCAGGTGGGTGAAGACTGCTCCAGAACAGGTGTCCCAGCAGCAGCAGGGAGATGGTGAGGATATGGCCTGAGATGGCCACAATCAAACCCAAACCCACAAGCTGAAGGGTGGGACTCTGAACACTTAGTGCTGAGAAATCTGAACCCAGATCAACTAGGCCCTGTAATGGGCAGAATCAAAACCCTGCTCTCACCAGCTGAGAAGATGGGAAGCCTTTGCAATCCAAAGACTAACTTCTCATTGCTGTTTCCTAAATGGCATTTAACATGGGCCAAGCAAATGAACAGCCCTAAGACCTTGCCCTGTGCAAAATCTAGATCTCCAGACCACACACATCCACACAGACCTGCACGAGCCCAGGAACCCCCCACTGGCCACTGCACACATGCCCAGTGAAAGCTGTCTGAAACCACCACGGAAAAGCCCCTCAAAGTTTACGCGTACAAAAGAGCCAGCTGTTCTAATAGAAAGGAGCGTTTTTGTGCTCAGTCCAGTCGGGGCTGCTCTGAGTCAGACTGTTAAATGACAGATGCCACCTCCCAGTGTGGCCTCTCACGCAGGTCCCTTTGTATCTGATCACAGATGCAAGAGCCCTGTGAAATCGCTTCCCCCAAGACCAGGGGAGTACCTTCCCTGTTCGCTAATACAGCATTTGAGCTTAGTAGCAGTATCTGCCTGCTAGGTTCGTGTGGGATTATTGGACAAATCTCTGCCTCAGTCCCTTTAAACAATATAGTGGGTCCATATCTATGTAGTGCCTTTTCCTCCACACTGTCACTGCCGCATGGCATAAGAAGAGCCCACAGATTAATAGCCCCCTGATGGGCCATTATCCTTCAGCTGGGCTATTTCATTTTGAACACCATATGCCTTGGGTACACCGGGGATTTACTTTCATTTAGCTGCATTTGAATAGATTTTTCCACAGCAAATTCCCTTCTGGAGCCTCTGAAGAAGCTGCATGTGTGCTTCTAGCCCCCAGATCGCTCCAGATCCAGACCGCTGGGCTGGGTTGGCATTAACCCCCACCTTACCAGGGGCTCCATGTCCCTGACGCAAGAGGCTCACAGCAGAAACCCCCACCTGACAGATGGGGACTGGCAAGGAAGGATGTAATCTGACAGCTTGGCAAAGTGTGCTGCCAAGATCCTAGCGCGGGCTGAGGACTCTCCTCCACTACAAGGACATCCGGGATGTGGATACCCAGAGCAGATGTTGGGGCTGTGTGTCGGTGGTGAATGAAGCAAGAAGCATCCCACAGTTGTCCTCAGGAACTGGGTCTGTGCCTGGTAATGGAAGAAACTTTCTACTCCCAGCTCCACCGAGGAGCCTGGACCTCACCAGCAGTGCAAGGCATGGCTGGAAAGACACATGAACCCCTGGATCATATAAGGACACAGTGAGAGGGGTGAGGGCCCCACTGACTTGCAGGATGAGCATGTCTGTGTTATATTTCCAAGCAGTGGCTGCCCTACTTGGAAAGCAGACAGTGCTAGTTCCTCCTCTGCTTGGGACTCCTTCAATTCCAGCCTTTACGTTGCCTGGGACTGGGACACGTTCGGCTCAGTCCTGTCCAGGCACCAGAAAGAGAAGAATCAAGCCAACAACGCTATCATTGTGGTGTTTTCCCCTAACAGGAGACTAGTAACAGCCTGAACACCTCTGAGCCCTGACGGGTGCTAGCTCTGAACTTTCATGCAACCAATCTTCTCATATCCTCTGAGACACTCCTGGATTTCAGATCCATTTCCTGCTGCCCCCAAAGAATCTGTGAACTATGAATTTTGTCCCAAATTTGGAAAATTGGTCCTCAGTCTCTAGAAGGCATGCATGATGCACCTCAATACCATTCTCCATCACAGGGAGGAGCAGGGCTGCCTGTGCTGGACTAATCCTATCTTGGCTAAGTAGCTGCTTGAGGTAGACAGGAGTACCACCGAGCCCACAGCAGACTACACCTCCTGTTTTCCCCTGCAGGATCATAACCTGGTGCACTCTCCAAAGGGCAAGGAGCTCTACTGCCTCATTTTACAGACAAATTGAAGTGCAGAGGGAGGAAATAATTTGCCCAGGTCCACTCACAAAGTCAGTGGCAGAGCCAAAACAGAACCCAAGCCTGTCCGGGGCCTTGCCCACTGGAAGCCATCGGGCAGCCCCGGGGGAGCACGGGGTAACCTGCTAGGAACTGTGTTTTATACAGAAACGAGATGGACCCTCACACCCTGGCCTTACCAAAGCCACAGGCCCAGCCTGCCGTGCCCACAGTGTACAGATGCTGCTCTGCTTGTGGTGACCATGTGCTCTCTCGGGCTTGCCTGTGCTGGTTGCTGGCAGCCACAAGCACCGCTGAGATCAAAGGAGGATGTGCAAAGGAACCCACCGGGGGCTCTGTTCAACTCCGAGATAAAAGGACTGGCAGCATGTGTGCTCTGAGCACAAACACGCCTCTCGGGCAGCTCTGCTGGTGGCTGCACAGCCTGGGCCTTTTGGGGGAAGGAGGAAGAGGAGAGGAGGAAGGAGTGATGGAGGGAGAAGCAGCAGAGGCTAGGGGCAGAGAAAACATCATAGGGAGACAGAGGATCCAGGAGGAACTTACCAAACACTGCTTGCCCACAGGCTGACACAGGAATTGGCAGAGACCAGAGCTTCACTGGCAGCACCTTAACATCTTCTTCAGCCCCAGCAGTTGGGAGAAGTACTGCAAATCTGTAGTCTACTCCGCAGAAGAGAGGTAGGTTTATACCTTGAGGGCACTAACTTGGTGTAAATCCCTCCTAGAAACAAGGCCCAGGTAATTTTCACTGTGGTATAGCTACTCGAGACAGCCACTGGCAGGTAGTCTGTAGCTTATCTTGCCAGGCCATATTACAATAAGAGTTACCAGCCTACATCTCAGCAGGGTTTTGCACCAAGTCAGCCATTGCAAGGTACTGCTCGTGGCTCTTTGTGCCAAACGCCCTTGCCATGCCTCTTTCATTGACACTAGTGCAAAGCAGGCATATGTCACCACTGAGCCAGCCTTCTCCTCACGCCTGCACACAGCCAGCCCAGATGAAACTTTGTACAGGTGTGCATGAGAAAGCCAGGGCCGAGGCATCAGGAGATTCAGGCCCTGGGGTCTCTGGGTGCTACCCTGAGCCAAAGACCCAGTGTTTGAGGTTGCTCATCATTGGTCTCTACTTCTACCCTGAGATGTATAGTTACAGCTGGAGACATCCCTATGTGCTGGGCTGGAAGAAGACTTGCAGTGTGGCCTGGCAGCTGGAGCAGAGCAAGAGGAGCCCGTGATCTTGAGGCTAGCTCAAAATACAGGGAGGCTGTAATGTCTCGTGGCTAATGGAGTCTGAAAGCCTGGGTCCGGTGCCTGGTTTTAACACTGATTAGATGTGTGACCTTAAGGAGCCAAATATACAGTGGGGAGAGATGCTGGACAAGCTTTTGAGCATTAAGTGCCCTTGGCCAGGTCTGAGAGAAATGGAGACAGGCTAAGCTAAAGAAAAAAGAAGAGGTCTATTTTTAACTCCATGTAAATGCAAACAGGCTGCTTGGGGGAATGGAGAAGTCTGTGCACTTCATTCTTTGGCCCGATTCATGGTATTGTTACACTGACCCTGGGAGCGCCGAGGCTTGTTGTGCCAAGTGCTCTAACAGACAGTCCTGATCCAAAGCGCTGAAGTGGACGCAAGGTGGGAAGGGACTTGCCCAAGGCAGAGCAAGGCTGAGAGGCCAGCCCTTGTGAGTGCCTTCCTTTTGGATAATACTACTGCCACACTAGATCCCCATGAGTTGGCAGGGAGACCCCATCCCATCCATTCACCCTTGGGAGGACAGCTTCAGCACCTAGTGAGGGGAAAGGCAGGAAAAATACAAGATCTTGCCATGCCCCTGCCTGTTCTGGCAGAGCCAGGTCCCAGAGAGAGCCTGGACACTCTGCACATAGGTGGGTGGAGGAGGTGGCCATGGCTCTCGGACAGATAGCTTGCCAAATGCATTCCTTTCCCCCTTTAATCCCCATAAATTGATGTATTGGCACAGGGGGCAGTGACGTTAAATGCTGGAGGACATGGTTTATGGATCACAGAAGAAAGCATCCTTAGTCAGATGACTAGTAGGCATGGAGGGGGTGGAGGAGCAGCATGCCAAGGCTGTCCTGCCAGCATCTCTCTCCCTTTCCATGGCAAACCTGAGGAGACACCAGCATGCTTTAATAAGCACGAGCAGGGATGACAGATTATTTCCCCTGCCATATGGTAATGCTGGTGGGCCCAGACGTTGCATCCCCAGGAAGGGGGAAGTTGGTCTTTCTGCCCTGCTGTCCTGTCCTGAGGCCTTGAATGGTTTTGGGGATTCCTCACTGCTTTGGCTTCAGCGTCGCATTCTGCCTCCTTCCACGCTGCCAAATGCAGCCGGTCACTGCGGGCCCCTGCACCGCGACCCCTTTGGCAGCTGATTACCGCTCAAGAAGAGGAGTGGGGGTCGCAGTGCTGCCAGCTGTCAGATCTCCAAGAGAGCATTTCATCCCAACCCACCCGCTAAGGGAAAGAGACAGAGGAAGAGAGGAGAGAGTGTGAAGGGAGCAGAGAGGGATGAGCAAGGATTTTGACAGGTACATGGGGGAGATTTGCCCCGCTGGCTGGGACTATGGGACACAACGAAGGTGGGAGAGGAAAGGCAATTGGGCAGGGGATTACCCACTAATAGAGAAGCCCTAATGCCTTGGGGAGTGGCAGCCTTCCCCATGACCCAGGCTGCCATTGAGGAGACCTAAGTTGCATGTTTATGCCTGCCCTGACCTGCAGCCTGCCTGGCTAAGCCACTTCCCCACCCTACTCCTGTGTCCCCTCTACCCTGGATGTGTCTAACCCACTTCAGGTGTGAGCTCCCTGTTGGGGCATCTCAGCGTGTGCCCACCAGAACGGGCAGGCGGGCAGCTGAGCCCTCTTGAGAACCGGGAGAGCTGCAGAGTCCATTGGACTGGGGACTGGCAACAGCATCCTTGAAGGTTGGGTGAGGTGCAGGAGGCCAGGCTACCACTGCTCTGCACCTGATGCAGGCCCTTCCATGGGGTATGGAAAGCCAATTGGAAACATTTAGGTGATCTCAAAGCCTGTGGGTCCTTGTTCAATGCCCTCTTATGCCTGAAAGAGACCATGAAGAAGCAGAGAGGATGCATTTGGGAATGGGGATTTTGGACATGCAGCAATAGAGAGATAAGGTTAAAGAACCCCTGAATAAGTCTTGTATCACTGACCCTGTGCCCTGTGGGCACCCACCAGCTGGACAACACATGTATATAATAAGATCTCCTCTGGTGCCTTCCTTCGACTTCTTACTCCCTCATCCCTCCTCACAAATGCCCATCCACCAGCCCTGGAGGGGAGGTGGTGGTAAGGGCCAATGGCTGGGTAAAGGCTTTCATCTCTAGGACGTTGGCTGAAATCCAGCCCAAATAGAAGTGCCAGTCAGTGATGTTTGTGAAGCTGGCTGACGGATCCCCTCACCCACCTCACTGCTGATGCCTACTCCCCACCTGTGCACACAATCATTGCTGTCAGTCACAGTGGAGTGACCCTGGGATGGATTCCCTGTTCAGCCTGGGTGCAAGCTGCTGCAGGAAGTGGTGGTGGGGAAGCTGGTCTGGTCACTATCTCTGCAGTTGCTGGGCAGCCACCCTTGCAGCATATTAATTTAGCAGCTCCTGTGAGCTGGAGTGGAGCCCTGGGGCTTCTCTGCAGCAGCTTCCCCTCCCCGGGAAAGGGAGTGGAGGGCATTCGTCTTGCCAGGTGGAAGGTGGCAGGTGCATCACTCATCTCCGCGGCGCTGCCTGGGAAATAGGGCATCGCTGCATCTTGGATGATTTTTACAGGGTGGGAATCCATCATGCAGAAGGAAGCAAGGATGAGGAGCCAGGGGAAGAGGGACCTTGCTTTCTGGTGAGAGTACATCGCAGGCCTAGGTGGAGGGGAAGAAGCCAGCAGAAATATATCCAGGGCTGTTCTTTACAAGGCATTTTTAATGCTGCTTTGGCGACCTGTTCAGACCCTTTATTGTAACCCTCCATTAAGTGAGATGTCCATTAAAGTGATGAGTCCTTCCTAGGCACCGTGCCTGACTCTGCCTTGTGCTGTAACCCTGTCAGCACCTCCTGCTAACAGGCTTCTCCTGCACTGTTCACCCTGCTCTGTCCTGCCCCAGGGCTGTCCTGTGCGGTCAGCCCACTGCACCTGCTGAATAAGCAGGCACATCCATCAGGACTGGGCTGCCTTTTCTATGCCCTAAGGAAACCCATGACCCTGGAAGCGTCAGGCCTGGGCTGTGCACCCTCCCCATATATCTAATGCAGACATGGCCACAGCACTAGCAAGGGCTGGGGGCTGCCCCTCTGCCTGCACTAATTGCAGGCACCCACATCTTGCATAAAGACTGCCTGATTATCCCCCTCTATTGATCAGTTATGCAGATTGTACACTGAAGGCACAGACACCTCCAGTGAGTGGGTTGTGGAAGATCAAAGCTGAGCCTGGGAATGGGAGCTTTGCTCCTCCAGGGAAGGGGGGTTGATATGTCTAGAGTCTCAGTGATTTGCTCCCTGTTTGGTGTCTGACATTAGTTTCTCAGCAGTGCTCTGATAACGTTCCCCAGGAGGCCCCAGCTCCTACACTTCAACCACTATATTCCTGCTGCTGCTTTGCACGGAGCACTGATGGACCCAGACACCCCCAACACAACCCCCAAACGTGCACAGAGGAGTTCAGAAGAGAGGCAGCTTAGATGGATGTCACAGGAAAGGCTGGTAGAAAGCAACATATCTAATGAACAAGGTGGGGCTGGGGATTAGGATAATCAAGGACCAGAGGCCCTGCTTTTCATGCTGAGTGCTGCCATCTCTAAGCTAGAGACTCAACCTCCTTGTTCTTTCAGCGCTCACCTGTAAAACCAGGGTAAAATGCAGCATGAATTTACCCATAGTTGTTCCCCAACCACACACAGAAGTTTCCAGGCTACTGGTGGGCAGATACAAGTGGCATCATGAACTTCACAGAGCTCCTAATTTCCTTAAGTCTACAATTACTCCATAAACCCACTGTTAACAAGTGTGCCACAGATGCTCTGTACTAGAAATGTTCATGTGCCTACACTTATCCTGTGGGAAGCTTAAACTAATCCAGGGCAACATAGTCCTGTTTCACTCAGGGGAAAAATGCCCTGGTTTAGTGCTCACTGGGTGCATCTCCACGCCCATGAATGCACTTTTTCTAATGCACATTAAATTTAATACCCCCAATGTGAGGCACTGAATAAATGCTCATTAGGCTACCCTGGGGCACAGTCCCAAAAGCTCACATTTTTTAAGTGACACTTAATGCACAGTAGCCTATTTTACTCCATGTTGGTGTATTTGCATGGTTTTTTACATGCAGTAAAATAGGCTACCGCACATTAAAGTACATGTGTAGACGCACCCATTGTGGGGTAAGAGCAGGCTAAGGGACTGTTACCACAGAGCAGCTGTGGTCCTCACCCCTTGTTTCTTGTGGGGCAGTTTCTGCTGTACGAGGCACACAAAACCATAAGGCTGTAAACAGGGACACAACTGGAAAATGTTTGTGAGCCCCTGGTCTAGCAGGTAGACCGTGAGGCTGGAGGTATATAAGAGGAGCTGCTAATGGCTCCTACATGGAGGCTGACAAGAAGTTTCATTACGAAAGGCTTTTTTTAGACTCTGTGATGCCCCTGTGGCATCAGTATCTTGTGACGTGTTTGTGGGGCACACTCAATCCTCGGTGCAGCCCTAAATACAGCAGCTTCCCTTCTCAGAGCCCAAGGTGCTTTCCTGTGATCTGGTTTGACGCAGCTGGCATCAGATGGATCCTGGAAGAATTTCTCACACTGCAACTTCCCAGGGGGCTCGGTGGAGGTGTTTTAATCGTGCCCCAAGCAGTCTTTCTCAAGACTGGCGCATCCCCACTTAGGGAAATTGACTGCTATTTAAATTAATGGCAAGTGAGTGCATTGACTATTAACAAGGTGAAAACAGCACTGGAAACCCAGGGACTTCATTTAATGACTTGGAAACAAGTTCTTGACCTACTTCTGATTTGCTGAAGTATCTGCAAATTCTCACCCAGAATGACCCAACTGCATTAAAGGCACGGCCATCCAGCTGTTCCAGACACGAGGGAGACATGATAAACTGCACAGCCCCAGGTCCAGGCAGGCTGGGTTTGCAGCCCCCTAATCATGGAAAATCTGGATTGCTGTGCAGAAAAATTGCTGAGAAGCAGGATACGGAAACTTTGTAGGTCTGCAAGTCACTGGAGCTACAGGGAGTGGGCGCACATCATGAGCAGTGGTAAAGAGCCTCAGAGCGAGAGGAGGAGCTCACCGTATGTGCGTGTGGCCTCACAGCAGAAGGGCTTGGCAGTAATAAACACAAAGGAGGATCTCTACTGAGGCTATGGGTTGCAGACAGACCCTGTGGCTCTCTCTGTATCAGCAGCTTTCCTTGGCCAGGTCTATGCTACAGGCGATTTAGGAACTGCTGATGTGCATTGCACTTGGTATGGGTCAGGGATGCTGTGCCCCTCCCAGCACCCCCCAAGAGGAACACGCTGTCCTGGTAAAAGCATGGTTGTGCGGGTATGCCGCACCTGCGCTACAGGCTCCTGCCAGGCTCTCTGTGCGGGTCGAAGATACCATCTCTCCCCCCCCCGTGCTGACAGAACTCCACAGTGTAGATGCGGGCCTCATCTACACACAAACTGGTACTGGTTTCATTATATTTGTGCAACCTACTGGGTGGACGTGACTGGCTTTTTAAGAACTGCTGCTTTTGCTTTTGCTTGAATCTGTTTGCCGTATAATCAGGGCTGATCTACTTTGCAAAAGTTTTGCCAGAACCCCAGCAAACCCCACCCAGCAGAGATGCAGCTTATCTCAGGTAAAGAGCATTTTGGCTAGTTTAGCATAAACCAGTGCACTGAATGGGGTAAACTGTGCTGGTCAATGCCTGGTATAACCACATTCCCCATATGGCATTTTTGCCACCATGGGCATGTCGATGAAGGAAGCAAGTGATTTCTTCCCTACCTCTCACCACCATAGCCAGCTTGACCCCCCATCCCCAAGTTATAAAGAGCCGTGTCAGCCTTTCACACGGGGTGCAGGTAGGTAGGAGACCGGTAGGGTGGCCCCATAAATGGCTAAACAACACACAAGGCATGGAGGAGGCAGGTGAGAACGGCCTGTCTCTTCTTCTGGGGGCTCAGCTTTGAAACCTTTGGGAAATGCTGCCCTCGGGTGTCTGGCCTGTGCTGCTGGTGGGACTTGGGTGAGGAAGGATTTGTTCCTAGCTGTAGCAAAGTGCCACCAGCTTGCCCCTGATTCAGGGAAGAGTGCACTCATTGCTGTGAGCCTGGTGCAGTGTCATCATGGCCCACCCTAGGGCCTCTTCATGGCACGCAGCAGTGCCGCCACGTCCCCACAGCCCCGCTGACAGCCCCAGCAAATCTCTCAATCCCTGGGTGCAGAATGAGTGTAGGGAGGGGCCTGGGGAGCTTTGTAATCTGGTCAAGTCGTTCTGGAAAGCCTGCTTGAGCAGCTGACTCTGCAGATTCATCATGGCCCCAGAGCGCTCATTCCAGCCTAGCAGCTATCCCCGCAATTGTTTCCAGAAACTCACTGCAATAACAAGACCTCCCGGAGAAGAACTGTTACAATGGCAGCCAGCTTGACCTGGACCCCCACCACTCTCAGGGTCCTCTCGGACTCCGTTGTGCCATTTCCTCTGCCCCAAAATGAAGCATACCTCACAATGGCACAAGTTCTGCCAGGCACATTAGCTCCCCGCATTTGCCCCAATTTCCAGAACGTGGCAGGGAGAGCAGGGAATACTATATTCCTACCAATCAAAGTCATCCCTGAATTTAAGATACACTCAAATGTTCTGGCTCTCAATTTGAATAAAAAAAGAAAACCTCAGATAAAGGTGCATTTACAAGGACAGAAGCTTCAGGGAGAGATACCAGATTTATAAAAGGCGATACTCAGCAGTCACTTTCCGGTTCCCTCCTAGCTGCCATCAAAAGGTTTGGGTGAGAAATGGGAAATGAGGCTGCCCACCTGACAGTGCAGTCCATAGACTTCCTCTAATGCAGGGGTTGTCAACCAGGGGTACTTTGAAAGGTCCTAGGGGGTATGCGTGGCCGGGCGGGGATGGAGCGCTGCCACACCGCGCTGCTGCTTCACAGGAGCCAGCTGGACACAGGGGAAGAACTTGCATGAAGCTGTGGAGGCCGCCATCCACCAGCCCACTCCGCGACCGGCTTCCCCCCACCTCCTGCCTCGCTCATGGACTGGCTGCCAGGGGTACGCTGCTCAAAAAAGGTTGATAACCCCTGCCCTAATTCACAGGATTTAGGCTGGGAGGGAATGCGGTGATTAGCAGACCCACCTGTTACATGATGCATGGACCCCAGGGTAAGGGGCAGGGCTATCCAAAACACAAGCCTTTCCCACAGGAGCTGAAGGACCCTGGGAGGTCTCCAGGCTGCACAGGCCAATATCACTGTTAACCACACTCACGCAGAGCCAGTCCATGCTCCCACTCAGCGGCCAAAGCTCAAAGGGACAAGTGGGTGCAAAGGGAGAGCATCCCGCAAGATAAGATGCCCCAGGCTGAGTCTCAGAGGTTCCCAGATTGAGGCTTGTTGCTCTTACATGCCGGGGGGCTGCATTCATGCGACAAGGCATTGCAACCTGATGTGCCCTCCGTGAACTTCATAGAGCCCACTTGAGGGCTTGGACCAATGAGCCAGAGCGTGGGCAGGAGTAAACTGACGTAGCCCCAGTGAAATCAATGGAGCAACAGCAGTTTTACCACCTGAGGATCCGACTAGGCTTCTCCAGCTTTGTTGGAGATTTTGGATACTATTCGGGGGCCCTGAGGGAGGCAGGGAAAATGTGGGTGTCTCTTCTCTGAATAAAGCTGTTCACATAAAATCAGGGTGTTGGACATACCTCTGCCCTCCGCTCATCCATACCAGAGCCCCTCTCTAGGGAGGGCTCACTGTGAGAGGAGCCCTGATGGCTCCTGAGTGGGGAAGCATCAGTGGGAAGAGAGCTCTTGATATAAACAGTTGTTTCCATGCAAATGTCCTTTCTAACGAGACACAGGGGAAGAGCTAAGCAAGAGTGGGAGGGCAGAATGGCTCTCTGGAGCTTCCTACTCTGTCTGGCAGAAGAACATCAATGAAGCTGTTTAACTCTTTGAGTCCCAGCTGTTCAAAGCCACGGAGAAACCAGGCGTTTGTGATCTTATCTGCTTCTTTATGAAACAAAAATAGCAAACCCAGCATGTGGGTGAGCTATATCCCCTGGTCTTTCCTTTACTACTGCCTTCAGTGTTCATCTCCATCTACCTAATCCACCAAGTCCTGCATCTCACCTGTACCATATAGGCACACTTACACGTGCATTTAGGTCACATTAAATTTACTGTGCAGTAAGCAGAAATCAGCAGGCATCTATATGTGCAGGCATTTAAGCACATTAACGCTGCGTGTGGTCTGACTTGGGACTAAAATTAGTCCCAAATCAGTCCACACACACAGTGTCACTGTGCAGTCAGGTGTCTACATGTATGTTACTGCACAGTAGCTAATCGGGCATAAATATCCTGCATCATGCAGGTATCAAAGTTATGCCCAAGTCAGCATAAGTTGCTATAGTTGCTGTGCAGTATGGATGTGCATGTGTAGGCTCATGCCCGGACTATGCAGTAATTTAGGTTACTGCGTAATGAATGTGCACGTGTAGCTGTGCCCACTGTGAGTCCCACTGATGTCCTCCTCAATGTCTCAAGCTGGGCTGTGTAGCTCGGGGAGCAAGAGGCTGAGCTGCAACCTCAGCCTCAGTCTCTCAAGTACCCGCAGAGCGAAGGAATGGTGGCTCTGTTCCAGAGCAGCAGTCAGGAGACACAGGCTCTCTGTGTGACCTTGGGCAAGCCACTTATCTTCCTGTGTCCCAGCCCTCACCCCTGCACAGTGGAAATGATCATTTGGACTTGTATGCTTAGACCAGTAAGTCTCAACTGGGGTCCTGTAGCACAGTGGGCACTATGAGATCCTTTTAAAGGTGTTGTGGTGTGCTGTACAATATTAATGCTGTTAGGTGTGGCTAGACTTGATTCACACGATAAACCCAGAGATCCCAAATAGGATCCATAGTGTCAAAAACAGTCTGACCTATCGTGGTCTTCCTGAGTTCTTTGCAAGAGCAGACTCAATCTACTATATTTCCATAGTCAAGAAATGAGTGAAAGCGAAGATCCAGCATTTTCTGAAGGGTGCTTTGTGCCTAGCAAGGTTGAGAACCACAGGTTTAGACCAGGAGCTTTTCTTCCTCAGTGGCTATACAGCTACCAGTCCACTGGGGCCCTGATCTTAGCTGAGGTCTCCAAACCCTACTATAAGACAAATAGTAACAGAGGTCCAAGGCTGCCTAGCTGGATTTTTGTTTGTGTTCAGAACAGTTTACACCTGTCTTTTGACTCCCAACTTCCAGGCCAGCCCTGTGGTGTGCACAGGAAGGTGTGGTGGGTCTGTCTAGATGCCTGAAGGAGAAGGAACTGATCCAGCCCAGCTGCCAGTGGGTGTCTGGCCACGCGAGCTCACATACTCGCCTGAAAAGCAGATTCACAGTGCGCGACAGTCCTTCTCCCCAAGCAGGAGAGGAGAGAGTTTACCATGTTTGCCCAGGTAGCTTTGATCATATCATTTGCTCTGACTCTTCCTCTGATGATGGCTCGGGTTCCCTACAGCTGCTGCTTTGTGGTGTTAACTGACTTTAGAAGACGTACAATTTTCAGGGAGGGGGTGTCAGCTTCTGATGATCCTTTCTTGTTTCATTATTAATCTTGGCTATCAGCTTCTGAGAGATTCAGGCTCTTGATCACTTTTACTAACCTCTGTGGGTGTGTGTCTCTCTCTCCCCAGCCCCCATCTCCTTCCCCTCCCAGCTCTGAGTTTCCCTTCTTGGGACTCCAGCCATACTCAGGACTTGGCATCAGGTGCCTCTTTTTGGTGGCAGTGCCCAAGGTTTAGCCCCACTGTGTCCTTTCCCAAAAAACTAGGGACCACAATCTGGAAAGTGCTGCCTACAAAAGCATTGGGTTTTTGCCCACCATGAACACCAAAAGCCACTCTGCTGGGGGCTCGCTCCTCCTGCCCCTCACGAAACAACTCAGCTTGCAGTACACAGCTCAAACAGATCCAGACAAGACAGCAATCAGGCCTTTCCCTGATCAGGACACTGGACAGACATGTTCCTGGCCCTGAAAAGCAAAGGACCCTAAGTATGGAGATGGCTACAATCACAGGAAACATCTGCTTGGGGTTTTGTGGGCTGTCCCACCTCTCAAACCCAGTGCAGGAGCCAGGGTTATCCTTGCGTGCCCCCCTGCTCCATCAGCTCTCGAGAGGGCCCTTGGACACCCACTCACAATGGACTGGATCTGGAGATCAGAAAACTTTCCCTTTGCTTTCAGCACTCAGATTTATTTTAAACTGTATTAATTAAAATGCTCCACTGAGAAATTAGCCTCTCCTGCTTGGGGAGAAGGATTAGCAGCCAGCACTTCTTGTCTCTGTGTTACAGGCTCAAACACAGCCAGTGCTCGCTGGTCCCAGCTGGTGAGGCCTGGCTGCTGCGGGCACAGTGAATGTTGGCTTCTGCCTGGCTCTCAGGGCACGGTGATATCCCTCCCCATGGGCACAGCCAAGGAGCAAAGGGATCCGGGAGACTGAAGGCCCCTTAAATGGGATCAATCCAGGGCTAAGTTACAGGTGATGTGGGGAAGTTTGCTGAGGCCCATAGGGATGATTTTGTGGATAACAGCCTTCAGCCTGCTATGCTTGACCAAGTGAGGTCTCAGGAGTGACTGGTATGGACTGGATACCCCTCTGTCAGCAGCCTAGTCATGGGAAGGCTCAGGGCTCCACGATGCGAGAGGAACAGCTCTTTATGTTCCCTTTTTCTGCATCCAGGGGAAGCTCACAATTGTCACAAAAACCTGGGCTGCAGCCATGCTAAAGGCTCTTCACACCAGCTCCATCGAGTCAGCAGCGCCAAGGGAGCCTGGAGGTGCAATGGCATCTGCCTGGCCGCTGACCAGTCCCCCCACTGACCTCTGAGGAGTGAGAATGGCTGGAGAAGCTGGTGTGTGCAGACCCTGAGGCTGGAGGCCTGGGCCTGAGGCTAGCAGTTCTTGGGGGCTCTAGAGCCAGGCACTGAGACTGGAGTGTGGGGAGCTGGGAGGGAGACTGAAGTGATGGATCAGGAACATCAGGTGTCCCCTGCACAGTGAAAGCCTGGAGGGGGAACATGAGGGCCAGGGTTGTCTTGAGCTGATGCTGGAGCCCTAGTGCTGGGGCACAACTGAGCACGATGGCGTGCTGCACCATGTGCTCTGTCTGCTGCAGCCGGTGAGTGGGAGCCGCCACGGGGGCTTCCACACCTCAGCTGTCAAAGCGTGATCCATCCCCACAGGCTGGATTGTGAGGAGCTGCTCAGCAGGTGTGGAGGAGTGGGGGAGGCTGCACCTTCCTTCCAGCCTCATGTTTTATTGTTTTATTCAGAGATCTTGACACAGCTTCCCCCTTGCCCTACTGCCCCAGGCACAGGGCAAGGCCTTTGACTGGACAGTCTTGCTCCTGCTGCCTGTGGGTATTTACATATACACAGAGCACCCTTCTTCCCGCCCCCCAGCCCCTGCAGCGTGCAAATTTCAAGCACGTGTGCACAGCACACATGCACTCAAGCACAGAGAACTCATACATACGAGTCCAATACATGTGTGCATACACACACGGAACTCATGCATATACATGTACAAAGGCACAGGAACACCCATACCAAACTCCCATGCAGAGCATGTGCACAGGCACACATCACACATAAAATCCACAGCCAGCACAGATACACACACCATATACACACAGGGCATGTGCACACACATGCACCATATATACACTGAGCATGTGCACACACACACACGGTAAACATACCATGCATGTGTACAGTGTACATGCAGAACACGTAATGCAAACAGAATGTACACGAGCACACGCACATATATAGAGCACATGCAGAACACGCATAAGCACACATACATATTGGGCACGCAAATTGGGTCTGGTCTAAACTTACCCTCTTCCTGGTAAACCTCAGTCTGAGCTTTCTCTGAGGTGCTCTGAGATGATTTCACCTACAGACTCCGTTGTCTGGCCCTAGCTCCCTCTGAGGGACAAGCAGTCTCAAGTTCCTTTTCACTCCTGGGTCAAAGTGCATGGGACCCACCTCATTTGATATCGGTGTGGGTGTGTCTACACGAGATGCTACTGCACAGTCATTGCTGTGGGTTTATTTAATACTTGGATTAGCAAGTTCTCAATACGTGAGCAGTAATGGGAGTTACTGCACAGTAGTGCCAGTGAACGTCTGTTACGTGGTACTACTGTGCTATAACCTAATAATATTGTGCAGTAGCGTGTTAGCACTGTCCATGCTGTGATGCGCTACTGCGCAGTATTTTTCGGCTACTGCAGTCAGTGTCTCGTGTTGACACTCCCTGTGAGTCAGCAAAAAAAAGCCTTCTGCTTCTGTTTCAGGATCAGGCACCTGGTATTCGGGTGGGTTGGTAAATTTTCTGCATTTCTATTCTGGAACTGTTACAACCCCTCTCAGGGCTCAGGAGAAAGCATCGTTCAGGAAGACTTGCTCCCTTTACTTTTCCCAACAGCCTCTTGTTTTACTAGAGCACAGGACTGGAAGTAAGGACTCCTGGGTTCTTGGAAAAGTCAGCTTTCCTCTCTGAGTTTTTTTGGCTTAAATAAATAGTCTGCCCTACCTTGGATGTGTGCATGTGTGCGTGCATGTGTGCGTGTGTGTATATGTGTATAGTAGCAGGGTGGGTGAAGAGTAAGGAAGGGTATATTGCGAGTTAAGGTTTTTGAGATCAGCAGAGCACAGACACTCTGCAAGCAAAGATGCTCTTCTGGTGCCAATTGACATGACACTATTGAATTAAGGCTGATTTATGCCTACAAAGCGCCTAGTGGCCCAAGATGTCCCACTAACACTGCCAGGCTGTAGTATGTTATTCAGTCTCTTCATATAGTGTCAGGAAAACATCTCCTCCTGTGCCAGGGCAGGCTAGGCCACGGAGTATGACTGCCTGCTCCTCTCTTCTGAGCAGGGCAGTTCCCTGCACCAGGCCCTGAGCATGGCCCGAGTCAGCATCAGCCCAGTGCAACGGCAACCTCTGCTCATCCTTCACTGCCGTGGACACAGAGCCTGGAGAAGCCTTCAGAGCATGGGAATCCGCATGTCAGAGCTCACGTGAGTGAATGTCATTGAGGCCTGCTGCACTGGGAAGATATTTCGCCTTCCACAGACATGCTCCAAGGCTCGTCCAGGCCAGGGATCTGCTCTGCAAGGGGGGGTCCCTAATTTGCCGCCATCAGCTGGGGAAGGGGCATGGCTCCATTTGCTTTCCCTACCTGTCTGTCTCCTTCTCTGTGCATCTACCTCTGTGCAGACCCCTGTCTCACCCTGCTCTCTCAGACTCACTCCTTCTTGGATGAGAGACTGAGTTGGGGGCTTCATTAACCCAGAGCTGGAGTTGGGGTCCTGGGGAGGAGCAGCCTAGTGACCCCATGGCCCTGCCGGGGAACCCCCATTGACTCCCCAGTGCAACACTGCTCTATATTTAGCATCCCCATCCTGCTGAGACCTCCCCTCCCCACCAGACTCTCATTGTCCCCCTTCCCACCCTGCCCTCTTTATTATTTTATTTTTTTTATCACTGGCTGCTTGATCTGACTGTGGTTGCTATAGGAACGGCTGCAGCCCAGAGCCCTGGTGAGGCTGTCTGTCTAGACGCTGAACCCCAGGAGCCCACCACAAGGTATGGCCTCAAATTAATATGCAAATGGGATGCTCCTTGGGAAGCAGGGAGTGCTCCGTGGTGACACAGAGCTGCTCCCTGTGCCCACTGCTCCCCAAGCCAGCTGCTCCTATGTGTGTGTCCTGAGCCAGCTGATCCCACGCTCACACCAGCTGCTTCTGGGTGGCCAATGCCCAAGGCCAATGCCAATGCCACCCGCTGCTATGAGCTCCACGTGGTAACTGGCATGGCCTGAGACATGCCGAGGAGGCTAGCATGAAGCACTGGGCGTCTTATACATGTTGACTGCCCAAGCCAACCACTGCTGTGTGCTGCCTGCCAGGCACCCCAGGTGCCCCGTTGTTCCTCTCTGCCCTTTGCCATCTGCTCCCAAGGCCCCATGCATCATGCCAGACGCATCAACCCCGCAGCCCCCATGCCTGCTGCTCATATACGCCTAACCCGGAACCAGCCATACTCTTCCTGGAATCACCTTAGGCCCACACTGGTACCACCCCAGCTTAAAGCTGCATCCCCCAGGTAATGCAACACACGCCCTTCTCACCACCATCAGCTCCCACCCGCTTCCCCAGCACAGAGTCCACAGCAACAGGACCCTGAAGCAGAAGGGAAATCAGCCCATTCTTTAGACTAGTGTCACTGGTGGCATCATCCTTTTATTGCTATTATTATTAGTTTGAATTGAGTGCCAGATCATGAGTCCTGGAGGCTGGCACACTCTTCATCCTTTTCTGGGGCTCAGAGGGGAGCTCAGTGTCTATAGCTCACCCACCAAGAAGTTTCTGCTGATGCTGCCAAGCAGGGGCACCTGATTAACATGAACACTTGCCTAGAGGGAGCTGCAAGCTCACCAGCCCACCCTCAGCTCTCCCTTCCCCCAAATAGTTGTCGAATGCCAAACAGCCCATCACCCAGCAGGACTCCTCTGCTAAAGGAGAAGGGATCCATGCCCCACAGCCACCTCAGGGGCAGCTGGCCGTATGTGCCTTTGATTCTACAAGGCAGACACGGTTCTTTGAGTAAATCTTTTATTAGACCAACTCAAATAGTTGGAAAAATTCTTCTTTGCAAGCTTTTGGCTGCAAATACCCTTCGTCAAACTGAGGAAGCATCTGCAGTTGGTGTGTGCTCCTCCTGGATGGAACCTCTGATTCGACAATGCAGCTGTGCTAAGGCAAAGTCTGGCAGGGAGCAGAGATGCTGCACCGAAGAAGGGGGAGCTCAGAGCACCGGCAGGGCTGCATGGCAGGGCACTGGCACACACACCATGCTAAGAGGGGTAT
The DNA here is from genome assembly GCA_030014935.1 of Caiman crocodilus. Taxonomy (NCBI): domain Eukaryota; kingdom Metazoa; phylum Chordata; order Crocodylia; family Alligatoridae; genus Caiman; species Caiman crocodilus. Next base: position 4,296,788 of record JAGPOW010000145.1, read on the forward strand.
CTCCCCGCACAAGAAGCTGAGGGCAGGTAGGTTAGCCATGCCCCAGCCAGATTATTCGCCCCTCTGTGAGATGACAGAGCCAGGGGTGGTCAGCGCCTTACTGAAACTGGCCCTGGCTGACAAATTGAGTCTAAGCTCAGAGCGGAACAGAGGTCCTGTTTTAACTCTCAATGGGGGAGCAAGGTTAGGAGGCTGCAGGATGAGGACGGGGTCCACCAAGGCAGCTAGGGGAGATATTAGTGCGTGAACTATAGGGCAGGTGGGTGGCTCAGGCAGAACGAATGGAACCTGGGCCCTTTCACCTGCTAGGTCACTGAGTCACAGGGAGGACAATCCCTCCCTGTTTGACAGCTGTTTCCTAGGCAGTGCCAACTTCATGGGGGGCATCTCTCTTCAGATTACAACCACCGATTCTCCGGGTTCCCAGCAGAAGTACCAAAGGCTACACCTAAACAGTTGGCTTTTATCGGGCTGGTTTGCCTCAGCATCCAACCTTATGGGTTGATTTACATGCAGGGGAGATTGTGAAATAACCCAGAGCATGAACTGAAAGCATAAAAGCTATTCTGGACACATGGGAGAACTTTTACTCTGAATTAAGGGGTCCTTTGTGCAACTGAGTTTTGTCTGCTTTAAAATAGCTGTTCTGGGCTATTTCTCTGCACAGAGAGACCTAAATGCAGTTACGGCATCCGTGTAGGACTCGGAGTGAAATAAAGAAGGGGAAAGCGTGTCTCTGCCAGGTCCCTCCTCTTCCAAGTATGTTCCAATGGGAATCAGGGGAAGGAAAATCTTCTCAGCAACTGAACAGAGAGGTGTGAAGAGAAAATCCTGCATGTGGGGGCTGTAAATCTTTCTGTCACCCACAGAAATTAAGGAACCGTGCAAATCTATTCTTTCTCTCTCAAATTACACAAGTGAATCTCAAGGGACTACTTTAAGGTTAAACTCTGTTAACTGAGATGAACGCACAGAAGCAGCCCAAAGTTAAATTTTCAAAACTGATTTAGGTTCCTCCAGGCCAACATTTAAAGGTATTTAGATGCCTCAAAATTCAGATAGCTCTCTATCTAGCAGGGTTTTTAAAGACACGTGCATAATTTTGAGAATCCCATAAAGCATCTGCCTGCAATTTTAAGCACTTATAGTTAACCTTGACACATCTGGTTCCAAGTTTCATTGACTTCCTATGAGATTCAGTCTCCTAAATGCTCATGCTGTTTTGAATATAGAATCCTAAATCATTTAAGTGCTTTTGAGCAGTTTACCCTAGATCTGTTCCTTTTCCAACCCATATTGGTTTGCCCCATAAGGATATTCTCTTTTCCCAGCAAGGAAACTCTTTATAGGGCCCTCTGCTTTCTTGCACACTCATCACTCTTCTACAGTTCCTCTCTCAAGAAGTAATGCCAAAGGGAATGCACTGAGGGGGGCTCTAAAAAAACCCCAAACCTGGATAAAGCAGATCAAAGAGATAACTGCAATATGCTACTTAAACTTTACATAGTGGTGTGAGTCAGGGGACCTAAAGCGATATGCAAGACATGAATGAAAGCTCATACCTGTCCTATTATGTAGGCAGGTGTTATCCCAACTTAAAAGGAGGGAAACTGAGTTACGGGAAGTTGAAGTAGCTATTCCAACCTCAGCCAGCAAATTAAAGCAGGATATGGTGATAATCAGAAGAGCTTATGATAATTTTCTTCCTGCTAGGCCTAGAAACAAAGGACTTAGAGTATCGGTAAACTTAGGCTCCCAGCTTTTCACTGGTATGGCAGCTACAAGTTGCTCTGCAGTGGTGTATGGCCTTCCAGAACATACAGTTTTTAGTGGTCTCTCAGCCTAGCCATATTTTCTTGACACTGCCCTATAAATAACCATAAACATCCTGGCCCCTAAACAAGTTCAATTTCCTTTCTTTGAACTTTCTTTGCTAGGGATTATTTGCCTGCACACCACTGACACTTAATAACTTCTGGCTGCCCTGTGCCAGTGGCCTGGCAGCAGCTGGTCTGCCCTGGGAATCAGTAAGGATGCCCAAGAGGGCATACGCAGAGAGCTTTTGCACTAACTCTGCTGTTAAGGAGTTCTGACCTTGTAGGACTAATGTGAAAGAGCTGTTCAGCTAGAAGCAATCTGGAGGCCACTTAACAAATACTTGAGCAAAAGGACAAATCCTTCTATTAACAACCTTCCTCTCGTGCAGCATCTGCTAAATGCTGCAGTTACCAGGCAAAGAGCACTTAGCTCAACCCTTCCTCTCTTCACAGTGCGCAGCTATCACAGCACCCAAGAAACTTTCCAAGCACCCAGCAGCTGAGAAACAACAGCCTTTGCAGGAATAATTTAATTTAACAGACTAACTCACAGCCAGACCTTTCCAGTATGCTTCCACCTGTGACTGCAATACCCAGAGATGATGAGATCCATGAATGATGGAGGTGCCCGTCACGTTGCAGGCTAATAGATCCTCTCAACTCATGCCCTTTCTACGCCAGGGGAACGCCACTGATTGCAATGGAGTTACTCCTGATTTACGATTATGCACCCGGGGGTAGAATCAGACCCAGAGAAGTGACAGGGATTGCAAATTTGCATTAAAAATGTTTCCTGACCATAAAAAGGGACAAGAAAGTGATGGACACTTGGGACACTGACATGATGAAATCTGCTGTGGAAATACATCTCTGTTTCTCAAGCCACTCTGCGCAGAAACCTGTTTTACTGTCAGCAACCCAGACTCTGAAGTCTGAGCAAGGATCTCACCCTCTTGCTTGTGGCTGTTCCAAGACTGACACAGTGCTACATTTGCCCCCTGGATAAAGCATGTCCCTCGTACCCCTCTTAGCCCAAACTGCCAAATTTAACCTGCAGGATAGCACTTCAATTAACTATAAATAAGGGTAGGTTACTAGTTAACTGTCACTCTCTCAAAGGTCTCTCCTACATTATGTCCACACTTACACAGCGCCAATACAACTAAACCGGTCTGTAGCCCCCTTTTCTGGACACTAAGACCACTTTAACTATGGCATTCCTGGTATTCCCATTCTCACCGAAATTCTGGCATTTTGTAAATTTTAGAAAAATTAAGAAAAAAGTCAAAATTTCATTTTTTTTCCCCCCCCAGTGGCATGTAAATTCTGAACTTTGATTCTGGAGATGTAAACACTTCACTTTGATGACAATACAACATTTTGTTGGGATACTGTCAGAATATTAGACTCTCACATATGAAATGTAATGCATAAATCTAGTATTATAAAATGAATTGTAATATTACCTAATATGGAAACAAAGAACGGGGCCACAAAGTCAAATGAAATCTTTTTGCCTTCTGAAAATGAAATCTTTTTGGTACTATCAAAACAGCACAAGGAAACCAAACTGATTCACTTTGACACTTTTCCCTCAAATATGTCCTCCTGATCAACACATGCTTGCAAAACATTTTGGTGCTGACAAAACTACATTTTTCCAAAGGAAAGCTCTTCCACGGAAAATGTTTGAGTTGCATCAATTCAGCTGGAGCCCGTAAAGAACCAACTTAAGCTAAATGGATATCAGACACTCTCAAACTGATTTAATTGTCCGCACATATGGGGTTTGCATCAATTTAGTTAAATGGGAATGACCTCTGTATGCATTCAGGGCCACTGTCTCTGTAGAAGGCATGGTTTCCCACCCTAACGAGGTTATTTCCTAGTAGTGACTTTGAAATAAGCACAATGACCCTGAGGTAGGGCTGAGGTGTTGCCAAATGGAAGCTGCGCCAGGGCTTTATGGCGATTGCTGCCCAGTGAATCGGGGGGATGCCCAAGTTAAGTTGTGTCATGCCAAATTGGTCAGAAATCTCCGTGCCCTGTGCATGGGAGAAGTGCCCATGGGAAGGTGGTGGCAGACCACGGTCTGGAGCTCGGGTCTCCTGAGTCCCAGGTCATCAGCCTAGCTGCTGGGCCATCTTTCCAATAAGGCTTGCCTTGGTCATACCTCTGGTTGCATGGGGAGTGCCAACGCAAGCCACATTAAGGCGAATGCCCTGCTGTCCACTGCCTGGGCTCGTTCAGCACTGTGTGTGCGCGTGGGGGAGGTAGCAGACCCCCTGAGCTTCTCCTGAAGGGCACTTGCCATGCCCTGACCCTTTGGGAGACCAAAGGCTCCAGTCCATTGCTCCTGCATCCACACACAACTAGTTTCCCTGTCACTGTGGCTCGGCCCTGCCCTGGTGAGCAATGGAGCGAAGAGCTGAGAGCATCCGCGGCTCAGGCAGTTTCTGGCCTCTGCGCTGAGACTGCCAGCAAAGAGGATGATTAGTGTCAGCTGGGCTGGCAGCTTTGCGAGCTGGACTCCTGCCTGCTCTGGACACGGACCAATGCTTTTCACAGAGGCCGCCAAGCAGTCAGCCATGAGGCGTTTCTAAGGTGCCTATCACTAGAGCATCTCTGCTCTGCCAGATGGTAAGAATTGTTAGCCATGGCCAGCCTGGCGCTGGCAAGAGGTGACTGAGCAGCTCCACACTCCAGGGCTAATCCTCATGTACGCTGAGCCCTCTTCTGATGTTACGGTTGTGCATCTCCCGGCAAATCAGGCCCTGATATAATTAACCTGGAACGTGACTTAATCAGGCTCCCACCGCTCTGCTCCTCGCTGACACAACAGGGATGGTCCGAGGCAGCAAAGTGCACCTGGAGGGGACGGTGGCAGATGGCTCGACGTAAATCCTTAGCTACGCGCAGAGCCGGCCTGTCCTCTGATGGCTTCCAATGCACTTGCTCTGAGTCAGAGAGGAGAGAGTGGTACACATGGCTGTGTGGAGAGACGGAGGTTATTTTTTTTGCCTTCCTCAGAGCACTGGCTGCAGCCAAGGTTGGGGATTTCGACGGGGTGTGCCAAAGCTCCTGAGACCTGAGATTCCTGGTTAGAAGGTTTTGTCCCCCATTCAGGGTCAGGATGATCACCATATTTGGGGGCAGTAAGGAGTTTTCTCCTGTAATCAGTTTGGTACGGACTGTGGGAGTCTTTGCCTCCCTTTGCAGTTATGGGCATGGATCCCTTGAGCCTAATTTAACAAACTTTGCAACAGCAGGATGTTGGCCACCACGGTCCTCTTGCTTTACCTGTGGCAGGGCCATCCTGTGTTGGGTCAGTGTGGACTGTATCATTTTGCTCAGAGGCTAGACAAGGGATTTGTATAGGACGGTTTGGATAGGGATGATCCTGCCTTTGGGAGAGGGTTGGATTAGATGACCTTTGGAGGCTCCTCCAACCCCCATTTTTCTATTATTTCTATGGTTGATAGATGGACACCTTAGAGATTATCTCTTCCCTCATTTGAAGGGGCGCTGCACCAGTTTGCACCCAGACAGAGCGCAGGCCCCATTGCCCACACATCCCTGCCGTTCAGACCTGGCTGATCTCATCTTCATGCAGAAGTATCAGACTTGGTCATTTCCTCCAGTAACCTAAGCAGGCACATGCCACCCCACCCCAAAGGACATGGGTTTCCCAGGGGTTCCCCCAGTAGCAGCACTGATGTCTCCAAAAAGCTCCTCCACACAGAGATGGCCATGGCTGTTGCCTTAGCAACCCAGAGGTATCCCTACCTGTGTAAAAGACTGCCCCCTCCACTGTACACACACACATACACACACACACACACACACACACACACACACACACACACACGTTATCCACTCCAAATGAGGCCTGAGGCCAAGGGGACTGTAGTGAAGCACCCATGAGAAGTATGCCCTCTGGGGACATGGTTTATGTTTGTTCCACCTACAGTCACATCACCTTCCTCCCCATATTCAGCACAGGGAACCCATTCAGTCCCACCTAATATGAGCAGTTGAAGGTAGGCACACAGCAGCCTAGGCAAGACACTGGCTGCATCCAGAGGTACAGGCACATGTGGTTTGTGGCACTACAAACCAGGCACCCAAAACATTAAAACATGACCCATGCGACAAATTTGCAGCGTGGGGGAAACATTTGCTACTGGGAAATGCTGGTAGTAAAAAAAAAAAAAAAAAAGACATGAAAAAGTGACATGGTGCATGCAAGAGGACTGTGCACTGGCAGACACAGACGCTTGTTCCTCCTGTGAGTCCATACACGAGCTAGAGCATCTCCACTCCTTTAGTTGTTCCCCTGGATCCTCCAGCATGCAAGTGGCAGCACAAATCTGTGCCGCTGAAAACACACACCCCTGCATGTGGGGATGCTCCATCTGAGCCCACTAAGTTTAGCCACCTTAGCCCCTCTGCACTCCTTAGCTTATACATGAGTGAAGCTAGGTATATCAGGAACTGAGTCATGCCCTTGGGCACTGTAGTAGCCACCTGAGAGCCCACACCTTTGCCTCAAGTCAGTACGGAGAAGAGAAGAGGGTATTGCTGATTCCTGCTTACAGCATCCCAGATGCAGTCAGTTTGGTGTTGCTGATCACATCCCCTAGGAGGTAGAAGATCACTGGCAGTCCTTTCCTGATCACTTCTGTGCAGGGGGTTCCCTGGGAGAGTGGGGCTATGTTGAGGCCATCCAGCCAAACCCATCAGGACTCAAAAATTGATTAGTTGACCTGACAGGTGGTCCAGAGTCTTCTTACAAACCCATTCCCAGTTATGACCTATTTTGTACAATAGGCAGCTCCAGACCAAAGGGTCTGTAGCCAACTAGGGAGCAGGCATGGCAGTGGCTTCACCTCCAGGGCAATGTAGCCCTCTGGCTCCCACACTGCAGCCTTCCATCTGAGCAGGTCTTTCTCTGCTTGATATAACAGATATGATGCGGACGTAGAGATTTTCTCTTCCCCTGCCCATTCAACGCTGCCCCATGTACCAAAATATTATGAAGTAGCTGCTGCTGGGGAAGCACTGGCTGCACAACACTAAACACAACTGTGCCTGAGAGCCTGATAGCAGCTCTAAGCACACACCATACAGTGAGCACATCAACATATGCAATTAATGTGCCAATTAATGCAATTTCTGCGCAGAAAATTCAGGTGCATTAAACTGCACTTGGGCACACACCTGAACATGCACTCATCAAGAGTAGATTTGCTCCTGCCAGGAGCAGTTCAGTCCAGAGCTGCTTCTGCCCTGCTCTGCCCCCCCTTCAGCAGCCAGAGGGAGCTCCAGGAACCCCTGGGTGCCAACCCCAGACTGGCAGGGAAGACCAGGACCAGGACCAGGACCAGGACCAGGTCTGGTCTCCAGGCCTGATCTCCATGGGGCTGGGAGGGAGCTGCCCTGGAGCCAGGACAGATGCCCCACCCCACGGAGACTGGGGCTTTAAGTCAGGCAGCAATTATAGCCCCCTGCTGCCTGGGCTGACTGGTAGCAAATTGCTCCCAGTCAGGGTCTACACATGCTCTTCAGCACATTAGTTAATGCACCATTTTTCTAGTACCTGTATGTACTGGCCCCTGGAGATGGGATTACAGGCACCTCATAGCCATGGAGGCTATTGAAGAAGTAAAGCCATGGGGAAGGCTGATAAGACAACTCATGTAAAACTGGGGAGAGAGAGGATAATAAAAAAAGAGAGAAAGAGGGTGCAAAGGATAGATGGATGGAAGGAGGGAGGGTTGGATGGACGGACAAGACTGGGTGCACAGGGGGTGGGAAGGGTGTGTACAGGAATGTACAGATAACTACATAGCCAGCCAGATAGAGAGACAAGGTGACTGAGTGGACACCTGGGAAGCCCTGTGTCTTGTGCCGCAGAAAAGGCAGCACCCCAGAGGCACCCAGCCATTTCCTCCCCTCTGTGTGACATGCGGCGCATTAACTCTGCCCTGCCTGCTAACCTCTCGTGCCCTTGGACCCTCCGGTAATTGCATTCCCTCTCCCTAATTCCTGGGGAGCGGGCGACAGGGAGCACGATCCCCTCCAGACAGTGAGTGCCAGGGCTTCCTCCAGAGAATATAAATGGCGGTGGGGTCAGCAGGGTCACGGTGCGGACAGACGAGAGGCACTGGCAGGCAGATAATTAGTTTGTGTTCCTTGTGGCCGAGTCGCTCATGCCTCACTCCACTGTCCTGCCACCGCTTATTAGTACATTGCAGACCTTGTCCGAGCTGCAGTCAGGGCTTTCCTGCTACTGGAGCTTGCTGAGCCCAAGCGCCTTTGAGGTCTCCAAGGCAGGGAGCTCCTGTCCTGCTGGCAGATGTTAGGGGCACGCAAGGGCTGGGGAGTGGGGGCAGAGGCACAGTCTGAAACATGGCAGAAACACAGGACTGAATTAGGGTTTGTTCTCCCAGGAAAAGGCTGTCTATCTGTTTGCCCAAGGACCTGTCTCTTATCTACCTCTCTGCTCACTGCCCCACTGCCCCCTTGCCCGTCGAAGCCTTCAAACCTAGCAAGACCAGACAAACACACCTTCAATCAGGCACCGCATTTGTGCAACACTCTCTGAACTGCTGTTGTAAGGCACAAGCCACTCTAGGCTAGTGTGTCCCTGAAATTGCTCTGAAAAGGCCACTGCTAGCAGCTTCCCAGGGGCCCAGGGACCATGCCTAGTTTCTAACAAAGTAGATATGAACTCTAATTAATTGTAGGCACACTCAACCAGAGTATATCCTCTTTGCTGACAAGCTGAGCACAATGCTAATGCTGTACATTTCCATAGCCCCCTTCACCGGACTTTTACATACGTTCGTTACAAATCTCATACAAATTCCCTCTGGGAGGGGCCAAGTGCCCCTGTCATCTTTATCCCTGTTTCGGAGAAGTGAAGCACAGAAAGGAGGCATGACTTTCACAGCAAGAGCCAGCTTAGAGATGTCAGGCTCCCAGCTCTGTGAGACAGGACCACGTAGTTTCTAATTGGGTCTACTGAAGCCTCCCCGTGAAAGTGAAACAAAGTGGATTATAAGAACCACGGGGACAAGGCTGCTTGCTGGCATAGAGGAAAATATCTTGCGTAGCCTCTGTGGACTCCTGAATGAAATCCCACACAGGTCTTTAGATCTCTTTCTATAAAGAAAGGGGTTGATTCAAGCAGAAGCTATAGGCTGGCTGCAGAAAACACTGGGTGAAGCAATCTGGCCGGTGCTACATAGCTGACTAGATTTGCCCCTTCATGCCCATGAGTGGTTAATCTCACCATCTAGAGTGACAGAGAGTCATTGTGAGACCTAGGCTTCACATAAATTATGCATTGGCCTCACAAGGGGTGAATTACACCCAAATTGATCTCGGTGCTTTGAAGGCCCCACAGATTTCATGCAGGATAAATGTGACGCCCATTAGTACCAGGGGCATGAGGGAGTTAGGGTATGTCTATATTGCTTCTGCAGCCCTCTCAGGATTGCCACTACTCACTCACTCCCACTCAGCACGCTCACCGTCCAGAGCTGAGGCAGTGAGGAGGGTCGGGCAATGCTCCTGCCACAACTCCAGAGCATGACGATGATAGAGCTCGGTGGTAGGGGCGCTTCCCAGAGGGTCCTCATGACCCCAGCTCTGAATCTGAAGCTTGTGGTGTAGGAGCAGGTGGGTAGCACTAAAGCCTCACTAGCCCTTTGATTGTGGGTGGGAAGAATCAGCGAAGGTTGTTAAGAAATTCAGAGGGGAAAAGAGGGGTTCTTTCAAATTTGTTCCAGAGTGAAAACAGATGGGGAGCAGGGCAGATACAGGCTCTTACTGATTTTCTGGGGCAGAAGAAATCATAAAAAGGGAGCAAGGTCACCCCTCCTCTCACATCTGGGATTGCTTCCATTCCTCTCTCATGCTGTGGTAGGAAGCTGGGTGACATGGGCTGGTTAGGCAGCAGAACTGGGCTGTGCTCCTGGCTTTGCCACTAGCTTGCAGTGGGACCGTGGCGAATCAGTGGCTCAGAATATCCTTCCTTGAAATGGGACTAACAGCACTGACGCCCATTTCTATTGAGATATTATTTTTTAACTACAAGATTAATGAAAACAAAGAGAGGATGCAGGTGGGTGTGGTGTGCGCTTTGGTATGGACTATGGAGGTCTTTGCCTTCCACTGCAGTGAGCAGGCCATGGCTCTCTTCTTGGGAGTTTCGAGCATGGATAACAACCTTTGCAGCAGCAGGACATTGGCTGCTGTGGTCCCCATGCTTTACCTCTGGCAGGTTAAGGTGTGTTGTGTCAGGGCTGACTCTGCAGTTTTGCTCAGAGGTTAGACAATAGATTTGTAGAAGGTGGTGTGGATAGGGATGATCCTGCCTCAGGCAGGAGGTTGGACTAGATCACCTCTCAAGGTCTCTTCCAGCCCTACTTCTCTACACTTTTATAATTCTCTGTAATTCTATGGTATGAGCCCATGGGAAGGAGGTGTTACAGTAACCTACTTTTAGACTCTAAGTCTTGATTAACCATTTATTAAAATACCCATCAATCATGTATTAACCCTTTATAAGCCATGGCTTTATCTTCCCTTTATGTAGAATAGGAGCATAGTGGGTATGTACTAAAGTGTTATTGTTACTCTTGTGCTTGCACTGGCAAGGGAAAAAGAGACGGGGCCATGGTTAAGTCACATGGCTGAGGTGTGTTTCCATTCTACATGCTTATGCCATGAATCTGCCTGTGCTCTCAGTTCCACATCTAGATTAACTCCAAGCCCTGTGCATGGTTGTGGCCAAGTAACATGACCTCTCTGTGCTTATATTCTCTTCTGTGTAAAACAGGGTCAATGACTACCTTTCTGCCTGATTAAGACGTCCATTCCCTTTTATTTATAACATGCTGTGAGATTATTGGCTGGAGGAACTGATGACGTATTGCTTGACGCATAGATCTTGAAGATGGCTGTTTCTGAGATTAATTCTGATCACAGGAATATAGCTCACATACCTCTCTGACAGGACAGACAGACAGCTAGATATGCAACTCTGTCGGCTTCAGTGGGATTACAGAAAGTGACAGCATCTAATGGGCAGGATTTCTGCATGGAAGTGATTGACAATTCCTACTCTACTCCAAGTGTTCCCAGCTGGTATGAAATCTTTCTTGATTTTGGGGTGCTCTGGGGTAAGGTGAAGAACTGGCCTACATGCAGATCATCTCAAATTTCGTGTGATCTGGAAAGTGTTGTGATTGGTTTGTGCTGTAGGACTCAGATCCCAAGGACCAGATTCTGTTGCACCGATCAGGCATCTAAGTGCACAAGTCCCTGAAAATCCATTCAAGCATCAATTTTTGTAACACGCCTTTATCTAAGCCTTAAGACTGAGTCACAAAAAAGCAGTGAGGAGGACTCAGCTGCTTTTTGCAGTATTGAATTTTTCAGGGATTCAAACAGGGTGGAATAGGATTACACTCAGGCACCTAAATCTACTAACAGGTGCAATAGAGTCTGCCCCTAAACCTTTCATTTTACCCATTCAGCTAGAACATGGCCCCTCCATTCACACTACTTTGCAACAGAACGTGGCTTCTTCATTCAAACTGGGCATCAAGCTGGGACTTTTACCTCCCCCAGACATGACAAGGTTCATTCCCTAGACAGGTGAACACGGTTTGAGAGAGCCTCTGTGTATACTGTAAGTAAAGATCACAACCACTGCTTCATTCTCCGACCAGCTGACCCACAAATGTGGGCATCCTGTGGTTTGGAGGTCACCATAACTCCAGAACAATTAGAGCTGTCAGGAATCTTTGGCAAACTTTTTTTTTTTAAGTTGAAAATGGCAATGTGTTGAAACAAATTTTTCACAGGAGCGTATCCATTGTCACGAAACTTTATGGGAAAGGCAGTCTCAAGTCTAGCATGGAATTGCTAGTTGAAACCAGAGAGGAAAAATAAAGCCAGGAAGAGCAAACTGAGTGAGAGTCAGGGCCTCCAGGTAACATGTGGGAGACCCAGGGTCAAGCCCCAGCATACCTGATCCAGATTAGGGACTTGATCCTGCCTGGATCTCCCTACTAGGTGTCAGTTTCTTGCTATTTTCCTGAATATTTGATTAGCTATGCAAAGTGGAACAGCCCCAGCAGAAGGCAGGAGTATGCTCCATGTGAGACTATCAAATAAGCTTATGGTGGAGCTGTGGGACATCAACTTTGGGTGGAATGGCAGAGCTAGGGCACTGCAATCCAGGTGAGTGCTCTGCTGCAATATCTGCTGCCCTTTGGCTCATCCTGGTGGGGAACAGAAACATTTTTGCAGTAGTATCATAGGAAAGCTGGGCTGGAAAGGACTCATGAGGTCATCTACTCCAACCCCCCTGCTCAAACCAAGATCAGTCCTGATAAACCATCCCAGCTAAGTGTCTGTCTAGGCTGCTCTTGAAAACTTCCAAGGATGGAGATCCCATAATTTCTCCAAGGAGCCTGTTCCAAATCTTGACCACCCTCATAGTCAGAAAGTTCCTCCTAATTTCTAAACTAAATTTCCCTTTCTGAAGTGTATGCCCCTAGTCCTGTCCCCCTACAACTACAGAGAACTGTCTCTCTCCATATCTTTCAGCTAGCTGAGGACTTATCAAATACCACCCCCCAACCATTCTTCTCTTCTCCAGACTAAACAGCCCTTGTTCTTTCAGCCTTTCCTATAAATCTTCCCTCCCAAGCCCCTAATTGTTTTGGTTGTTCTGTGCTGGACTACTTCCAAACTATCCACATCCATAGCAGAAAGTTTCACAACTCCTGGCCCCTGATGGTGGGCGTCCTCAACTCCCACTGCAGTCAGTGACTGTTTTATGCAGAAGTCCCAACCTCTGCATAGAGTTTTTCACCAGCAGATCTCAAAGTGCTTTACAGAGAACACCTGATTATTATGCCCATTTTACAGAGTCCAAGGTCACTCAGCAAACTAATGAGAGATCTGTGCTCCCACGTCTCCAGTGTCACTGGGCATTGCTCAAACCCCAGGACGGCACAGCCCCCCACTCCTCCTGTCATTCTGGGGGGGTCCAGGTTGTCCTCACGTGCCCGGGTGGGTGATGGGCTCAGCCAGCTTGTGCTGCACGCCAGACATGAGCTGCACTCCAGAGGCTCTTTGTTTTAGTTATTGGCCCATTACTGAGCAGCGGTAATTTAAGTGCTGATTTCATTAATGCCTAGTGAAGCAGCTTATTTTAGTGCTGAACGATGCGATGTGACAGGCAGCTCCAAATTTAAGTGACAGCACAAAGCGAAAGGGGCTGTGGGACAGCTGGGCAGATTCGCTGTAATAAATAGCTGCATCCCCCTCTCCCACCCCCCCACACTGGCACGGCTGTCTTCATTTTCCCATTGAGGAAGTTGAAGGCGAAAGGAGGGGAAGTCAGTCATCAACTATATTATAGCAGGTCAGTGGCAGAGTTGGGAAGAGACCGGGAGATCTGCATGCTGGCATCACCCCACTAGCACCCAGGAGCACTGTTGTTCTTGGGTGGAAAGCTAGAACCCAGGAGTCTGGAGTATCCTGCCCCGGTCTAATCCCCACATTACACTGCTCTGCTAACAGCTTACAAAGGCTTTTACTCCCCACTCAACAGTGGTTCATGCCTTGTCCAGCCTGCCTGCCTGCCTTTGAACTGGAGGTTCAGTGCTATTCCAGCTGCTGCCCCAGCGGGGGTCTAGCTGCCCAACATTTTCAAAGGCAATATCTGAATTGGGTTGTCTCACTGTCTGGGGGTCCAGCTGGAGACTGAAGGGGCTGGAGGGTGGGTGCTCTGCATTGTCTGCACACCCAGCCCTGTTCCTGTCTCTCAAGTCAGGCACCCTGAATCACTAGTCACTTCTGGAAGTATCAGCCTGAAGAACTGCCACACACAGGAAAGGCAAGCAAGGGACAGAACCGTCCTTAAAGACTGGTAAAGGTGCTTCCTTTGTTATGTAACCAGCACTGGATGTATCAGGGCTCAAACCCAGAACCCATGGCCTAAAGACAAGGGTTTCCCCTGAGTTAAGCTGAAAGGCTAGCTCTGTTCGCCTGAAGGTACCAACAACCTCACAAAGCTTATCCATGAGCAGAAAGGAGGCAGCAGGCTGTCTGTACCGAATCTGTGCTGCACCCAGGAGCATGGCCACGTAGTACACCCTTCACATTTGTTCCCACCTACTATATGTCACATCATAGGGACGAGACAACGTCGAACAGCCTTGAGCATGCACTCGAGCTGCCCTAAGGCACTCTGTTTTGGGTGCACTTATTGGCATATGCTCAACTCCTCCAAGGTAGCTACCTCGCCTCATTTCTGAGATTCAGTGTGCTGAATAGTGAGTGGGCTAGGCAGCAATCCCAGGCATGGCAGAGAGGCAGCGTCTCAACTGAGGCACTTTAGGAATAACCAAAGACACTGAGTTGCCCACTTCCCCACCCACTTGATTTATAATCCCTCTGCTCCTAGGTGGCTGGAACAATGGGGGGAAAGAAGTGTTTGGGCCAGGACAAGGCTGAAGTTCCCTGAGAACAACATGTATTAATGACATGAAACATCTGGTGCACGGCGAGCTGCTGGCAAAGCCAGCCCCTTCTCCAACACAGGAGAGCTCCTGAACACAAACTTCAGCAGAAACTCCACTCTCCAGGGTAAAGGCAGCTTCAGACAAATGAGCTTTCGTATAAATAAAATTGTGATTAATCAAGCACTTCAATTAGATACAATGAGCTGCGGCACATGATTAAGCTGAAAACTCGCAGTGGAAAGCACATTAGCAGTGTGAGCTCTTAGAGGCCGAGAATTAATTAAGATGTAACTAAAAACTTTAGAAGTCACTAAATTGGGAATTGGTTGGCAGCCCCACATGTTCTTCTCTCAGCCAGGGGAGGGACAATGGGATAGAGACTAGGGTCTGGATTTCTCTGCCTTGCCCTTGAAACAGTTACTGGTGTCAGCACTGGGCCGGCAAGAAAAGCTAACCCACCTGGACACAAGCAGGCCTGGCATGGGCACCTATCATTGCCCAGGTGTACATGATGGTGCAAAGTGTGAAGAGAGGAGCTGGCACTGGGCTTATACCATCCCATGTGACATCAAGTGTGAGCTCTCCTCGCTCAGACTCAAGATTCAGGTGTGTGAGCACGGAGACTTCTCAAGCTTGAGCTATTGCTACCCGTGGCTCTGCTCCATCTCCCAGCAAAGTGCCTGTGCTCCTGTCTTTCTTCTCTGCCTCCTTCATCTACACCTGTCACCCTAACATTTCCCAGCACTGAAGCCTTGAGAATGCCCTGGCTAGGAAGCAATCATTTCAGCTCAATTCAAACAGCTGAACTTGCCAGGATAAATATTGCTTTCCTGTACTGCCTCTGTTCCATCTCACAGCACTGCCACCTGTAGGAGTAAGTCCTACCACCTGTGCCCATGACACCACAATGGCCCAGTTAGCTTTGTTTGATAACTTTCAAACTTTGTGTTAGAAATGAGCCAGATCCATTTCCCCACAGCCCTACGTATGATACCCCTGCCCTACTACCTGCCAGTGGGAGTTTAACCGTTGGCTACTATGGTCATAGAAATCTGTCCAGCACCGTGGAACAGTAAGTTCACATGAGAGCTCACTAGGATACCTACAGCAAGTCATAATGAAGGGAATATTAATATCTCAGTCTGCAGAGACGAAGATTTCTTTTGAATTAGGCAGCTATTACCATGGTCTGCCTAGGTAATTTGTCCTGCACTTGAAGGGGAGAAGAAGAGCCTTTCAAATTATTAATAGGAGCTGGACTTTAAATGGCAAAGGAGTTATCAATAAAATATAGTTAAGGCCAGATTCCACTCCTTTTGAAGTTGACAGAAGAGTCATCAACTTCAACCAAAGCAGGATGGGGCTCATTTACAGCTCTTCACCAGAAGAAAGCCTTGCACTGAGTGACTTTTGAGTGTAGTGCATTGAGCTATACTGGTGTTGGGTGTTTGTCTGATAGGCAGTAAGATAAAACTTCTGAGGCACTCGGGTATTATGCTAATAGAAGTCATCACTAGATAGATACCCCAAGAACCAAACTATGTTTGGGTGGTTAAAGGAGGTTAGAGACAGGGCTGTGCATCGGCTATGCTAAGGATACTAGGGCAGTTCAAAACGTCACCTTCCCCACACCACTGTGGGGCTTTAGAGGAATCATTCCTTCGTATGGCTTGACTTTCATAAGCAACCATATATTTGCAGGGCCTGATCCAGTTTTTACTCACAGCAAAACAAATGAGGAAGAATGCTGTTGAAATCAGTGGACTTACTATGGAGTCAAAATACCCTGAAGCAAGCTGGCAACTTTTACAGTAATCTTGGTTTGCGATTAAGGAAACCGATAGCAAGAAAGAACAAAAATTAAGTGGGGGGGAAGGGCAAGCACATGTGTGTGCGCACACGTGTGCACGCGCACCCGCGTACATGGGTGCATGCGTGCGCGCGCATCTGCATAAAAAGGAAGACAGACAGGGAATGCACAATGTGTGACTCTCCTGAGAAGTATGGCAGGCAGGTAAGAGGAGCACAGAAACCACACGCAGGCCTCACCCTAGGGCCCACGGGCTGGCCACGGCTCAGAGGACAGCGAGACACTCAGCTGCTGTGTGTGGGGAATGGAGCAGCCCCCAGTGGAAGGAGACAGACCCCAGCTGAAATGAATGTAAAGAGGCCCAGGTTCAATGAGCTTTAGTTCAAAGCACCCCACCACCATTTTTCAGTGACAGGGATGCTGATACACCTGACTCTTAGGTGCTTGTAATTAGCATGGTTCACTAATTAAAGCACCCCCCTCTGCTCCCACACCTCCTAGAGCACGTGTAAAAATGCCCTTCATTCTTAACCCCTTTCCTAATCTCATGTGCAGCCTTGGGGATGGGGATGCGCCTGGGCAGAGCAGAGCTTGGCTTCCCCAGACTGGTAAGAGGATGTGGCTCCAGGGACAGTACATGGGTAACCTGTGCTAGGGTTTCCTGCTGGCTCCTAGGTACCTGCCCCAACAGGACAGCAGGAAACCGGCTCTCTTCCAAAGCATGCCCTGTGATGAGGGCCTTGCCAAGCACAATGTTCACAGGAAATGTTTGCTCTGTTCACGTCATTTCTCCTTCTCTGCACCCCTTTCTATGTTTTGGGACAAAGAAAAGGAAGCGGGTGTGGAGAGGAGTGGGGGTATCAGAGCGGGGGCTCCAGAGTTTGGTTTTGCACTAAACACCACCACCCCCCCGCAAAAAAAAAAAAAAAAAAATCCTGAAAAAAATTACGGGAAATGTTGGAGGGAAGAACAAACAAACCTGAAAATGCATTGAGATGTTCCATGAAATACAAAGATCATTTTATGCAGACAGGGTTCTTTGGGTGAATCTGATATCTTTTATTAGACCAACTTAAATAGTCGGAAATTTTTTTTTCCCAAGACCTACACCCTACACCCAAGATCATTTTATACCATTTCACTTAACAGCAAGGAAATCCTCCACCTCCAGTGTGCCTTAGGCCTCACTAACCACCCTGAGCCTGCAGCCACCTGCCATCACAGCCAGAGACAGCCTCCTCAGCTGCTATGACTGTGCCTCACCTCCTCCTCATTATTTCCCAAAGCACATTCCCATCTCCCACTCACATCTTCCTACAGGCTGATGGCTCCGTTCACTCTCCACAGCTCATGGGGCTCTGCACCCAGCAATAGCCCTGAGGTCCGTGACTTAATGTCATTCTGACCCACAGAAGAACGAACAGAGAACTTCACCCCAGCGGGGAAATGGCAGATCAACCCAGCAAGAACTGCCTGCTCCAGCAACCGGCCTAATCTTAGTCTGATCCCAGTTCTATCCTGCTCCAGGAAACATCCCAGAGAGATGGTCTCAGAGATCAACTCATTGTTTAACCCCCAGAACACAAGCTCCATAGCTAGTGGCAGGACCAACCTACCACCGCTGTTCCCAGCGAGGTCCTGCAAGGAGCATCTTGGAGATCAGCTGGGTATCTCAGTCCCTTAGTCCAATCCAGCCCCCGCATGTCTCTGCTGAAACTCCAGGTGCGAAGCTAATTGAGGAGTTGTGGTTAAAACAGGAGTGTGACCCACAGGCTTGTCTCTCTTCTCCGTAGCTGGGCACAACCCCACTTCAGAGTCCTTTCTTCTTAGGCGGAGTCCTGCACCTAGAAGCACAGGCTCCTCCTGCTTGGCTCTGCACTGCATTAACGCCATCCTCAGCAGCCTGCCTGGCTAGTGTCAGTTCGCAAGCTGCAACCTAAGACTTGGGCATCCCCTGTGTACAGTGCCATAGGCTGACCCCACCTGACCATTGGCACCCCTGTTATCCACAGCTGCTGTTCTCCTCATAACAACACACTATGAGCACCTGAAGCTGATTACAGTGCTCAGCACACAAGCACCCTTAGGTCCCATACTGGCTCTGCACTGCTCTCAGCACTGGCTAGCCCAGACAGAGGTCCAATTTGCTGATATAAGGATTGAACTGGGCACCACCAAAGCAGAGCATCAGGGTCTGTAACTAGAGGATGCACGTGCTTCTCATCGGTGGATGGGGACCAGAGGTGGGATGTATATTATATACCTATCATTGGGTTGTGCTGGCTCTGTGACTTTAACTGCTGCCTGAAAAAAAAGATTCCTCCTGCCTGCAAGTTGAACAGAGCAATGGGAGAGACTTCTGAGCTGGGCCCTCAGAGTGGCACCTACACGTGCAATGGCCACACTTCTGTCCTGGCCCATCCCAGTGCTCAGATTACACATGCACAGGCCAGGAGGTTTGGCCACTTCCTCCATGGCAGGTTGTTTGACATAAGCCCCTGCTCAATAAGCCTCACATGTATCTGTTACTCGGCTGTGAGTTCCCATCACTGGTCTTCCATGGGTATGCCATGCCACGGTCTGGGAGAGAGAAAAGACAAAAATCCTTCTCCCTGGCTAGGCAAGCCCTGGCATTCATCATCAAATTAAGATGGAGCTCTCTCAAGAGTATGGAAACAAATGACTCCTGGTTGCCATTTATTTCCCAGATAATAACACCTTCTCTGTGGGCTACGGCTGCAGTGCCAGGCACAGGGCTGCTAGGAGTCTTGGAGAATGGTTACATCTGGGAGCAGGTAGAAACAACATTGACTCACAGAAACAGAAACCACCATCAGTCCTACAGGTGGGTCTGTCTGTCAGCCAGCGAGTCTCAGCTTAGGAGAAGATGGGGTAGAAAGGGGGCAAAAGGGTTAGCAAGGCAGTGAGAAACTATGCCCCAGGGGTGCAAGGGGGCCACGTACTTCACAGGCTCTGGAGCTCTGGGGTTACAACTGGCCTGAGCCTCCTACTTCAGTAACCCTCCTAAAAAGGACCATTGGGTCCTAAACTCTGGCCCTATGGGGCACGTCCACATGAGCACACATATGCACTTTGCATTGCCTCAAACACCTTTGAGGCACCACAAAATGCACCCCGCACGCATGATTTGGTTTTCCACATTGTACATTTGTATCGCGGGGCCAAGTTGAGCTACCAGGAAATTCCAATCCCAGTATCCAAAAAAAAAAATGCTCTGAAAAAAAGTGGGGTGGTGCACATGGTGGCAGCATTCACTGCCTGAAACCAGAGCCTGGCTGGCCAGAGCCATTCTTCAGCTGACAGCCTGGCTCTGCACACCCAGATCACCACTGCTGGAGCCCCAGGAGGTCCCCAGGCCCCCAGGTAAAGCTGCTGGGGACAATCCAGGTACCGCCCCCAGCCTCCTCTACCCTACTTGAGGCAATTTGTCCCATGCCATAGCATGCATGAAAAGGCGTTCCCCAGGGACAACTAGCAGCAGCACAAATACATGCTGCTGCTATTTGTCCCTGGACAAATGCATGTGCACACTCGTCTAGACATGCCCATCGTGTCCAGCCTTGCTCCCAGCCATGGAGCTGAACCATCATCAGGGCAGCAGGGGCTTATTACAAACGCAGCTGGGTAAATTTTTTCCAGCAAATAGGTTATTCATAGAAAAATGTGGTTTCAATTGTCCTGAAACTATTTGTGAATTCAGGTCAAATTCACTGAACAGTTGCAGCTGTAAAAAAAAAAAAAAAATCAGGGCTGGTTTCCTATAACTGCAGGAGGAAGAGGAGGAGGTGATGGTGGTGAAGGCTGGGTTCCTATTTAAGCCCAATGATTAGAGCACTTTTCTGGGAGGACAGAGGTATGGTTCTAATCTCCTCAGCTAGGGAAGGGTTTCCTATACCCTTGGGTGAGTGTGATGACCACTGAGGTACTGGGTAGGAGCAGCCCCCACTTGCTCCTCTCCCCTCCATTTTCTGTGCTCCTATTACAAGTGCCCCCACAATGAAATGTGTCATCTTGGGTTGAATGGTGGGTTTCAGTCCCCCAGAAATGAAAACGCTTTGGTTGCTCATTTCAGTGGGAAAAGGATGGGTAGTTTTCTATTAGAGGCTCTTTCCAACTGATGATATTTTTGTCTGGTTTCTGTTTCAGCTGCCAATCTATAAAATCCACTAGTCAGGTAGCCCAAGCTCCAGCCTGCCCTGGCATGGGCGAGCCTGGGCAGGAGGGCACTGAGCAGGGTTGGCAGATGTGGCAATGCCTCAGGAGGAAACTGCAGGGGACACAGCACAAGGACACAGAGGGGAAATTTATCCTGTGAGCAACAGTGAGGGGCAGCCTCATTTATCAAGTGCACCAAGGGCCTGGTTTGTCTGCTCTGAGCAATGATAATATTGTCACGGGAGAGGATGAAAGGAAACAAGGCTAATAACAGTGCTGAAGAGGAGTACGGGGCCCTCACCTAGCATTGTAAAGAGGTGTCTGGCTCAGGCATTTTTGTCTCCGATTGCTGCACAAAGTGGGAAGCCAGGGCCCTTCCTGCCTGGGACAGGTGGGAAGGATGGACACTGCTAGACAGGGCAATGCCAGCCGTCTTTTGGAAACTGAGTGGTTCGCTGGCTGGGGGCAGAGGATTTGCGGTGCATACTGCTCCCACCCCACTCAGCAACAGGCCAAGGCGTAAGGGGTGTTCAGGTGTGGCTGCGCGTTGCACGCAGAAGGGAGTCTGCAGCAGGGCAAGAAGCAGTCTAGCTGAGAAGTGGGGCTGCCTCGGGGCCACTTTACAGCCACCTAAGGCACCCCTCCCTGTCCAAGGCTAACAAGCCCACTGCACCCAGCATCATGGAGTGGGAACACCTCCAAAGCACGTGTGGAGGCATTTTCCTGTTTGATGAGCGGTGTTTCCAGAGCGTTTGCTGGGGGTCGGGGGTGGTATTGAACAGGCTGCTCTGCTCTAGCACCAGTCATGCAATGAGGTCTCGGGTCCTTTTTGCTTTGGGGCCATTGCCCTTTGCCACCTCCTCATTGAGCTGGAGCTACCCCAGTTCAGCAGCATACCTAGGCATTTCCCATGCCATTGTGATAGGGAGTCAGCTGAGCCTGCTGGGGGGCCAGCTGGTCCTGGCAGGTAAGGCAGGACTGGTCTCAGTCCCACCAGGCCACCCCCTGATTATTTCTGGAGCCTGGAGCTTGAAACGGCAATGAGCCGTTCAGGCACCACTTCAGCTCACCTGCCATTCATTTGCCTCTCGGCAAGCTCCACTGAGCTGGGCTCTGCCAGCCACCTTGGGGTGTCTCAAGTGAGAAGCAGTCTTTTGATAGCAGGGAGGTAAATAAGGCTGGTGTTGGACCTGCTGCTGGTGAGCGCCTCCCCTGACCCTTGGAAAAAGGAACTGATTTCAAAGCCTTCGGCGCTATCTGCTCTGCGGCGCCCAGCGCTGAATAGAGAAGGGGTGAGATTTCCCAATCACTCCTGGCTTGCAATAAAAAGGACCGTTTGGACAAGGATTAAGCTGCAGGCAATTTCGATGCTAATTCTTCTGGTTAAGTTCTTTAGTCCAACATCTGCAAGAAGTGAGAGGTAATTTCCCCCGGATCTTGAATAGCAACTCGGAGTCAAAGACGCTGTTAATATAATCCGATGGAAAGGAGGAAAAAAAAATCCAATTTACTGACTTATTTAGTGACACCTTTCGTAATCAATTCTCCCAGGAAAGAAATACTGATTAAAGCCAACCTTATCTCTATGGAAACGGGCAGTCCCTCCTCCCACATCCTGAAGGCTGAAAAGAAAATCAGGCAAGGAATCTGCCTAGTAACAGCGACACTAATGAGAATGGGAAGGGGAACCAAAATAACCCCTCCAAGCAGAGCAGTGATGAAAGTCGCAGCCAGGGGCGGTTGGGCTGTAATTGGGAGTGTGAATCCAGGCCGCAGCCTTGCGTGGCTTCTCAGATATTTGTTTTAATTACAAGGAATGAAATCCATCTCCATGGAGGAGTCGGCAGAGGTGTGGCAGCCCCTGGGAGCCCCATTGTCCAGACACTTGGAATCTGCCTTTGCCAGCCACTGACTTAGAGAGGTGCCGATTAAAATGCAGCTATAATAACAGGGCTCCTGCTGTGCACCTGGGTGAAGAAGAGGAAGACAGAAGAGTTTCATAAGCGACATGGACGGGGAGTAGGGAGAGGAGCTGTGTTGCTGGCGTGGTAGTACCCAGTAGGGCAGATGGGATCAGGGCAGGTGCTTAGCTGTCACTTGCCAAGCTGGCAGTGAGGAGAGGACAAGCCGCATGATGCCAGAAGGTCTCTTGGCACCACTGCCTGATTCAGAAACCTGAAGAGTACTTAGGGCACTGCCCGTGGATCACCCTGGACATTAACACTAGGAACATGAGGCTTTCAACTACCACGGGCAGCAGGCAATGCCAAGGCCTTCAACTACCATGGCAGAGCCAACAAGCCTTTGGGTACTGCAGGCATGGGTGTATGATAAATCTGCACATAACATGTGTCCTCAGCTTTTGGGTGTTTTGCACAATGGACCTAATGGCTCTGCTGTTCCCCACACAGAGTTAACGGGAAATCAGTTACTGAATTGGGACGGGATGCGGATGCAGGCAACATCCCAGGACTCCTCAGATACGTGTCACCTGTGAAAGTGCACACAAGGAGGATTTCAGCCCAGGAATCCTGAGCAAACGGGACTCAGCCGTTGCGCCAGGATGGCAACGTGCCTAGCGGTCCCTGCAAGTGTTCGTGTTCCTTTCACCATTTATCCAATTTTTAGCATTAAAATACAGGATAAAACTACTCTGCAACACAGGCTTAAGAGATTAACCTTCCCAACAACATCACACGTCTATTCTATTACAGCCTGCAAGAAGGTAGCTTGCAGTACAAAAGGAATTTATACAATAAACTCTGGCAGGTTCTTTTTAATCAGGACAATTTCTGTACAGAATAGCGGCTTAGACAGTCTATCTAGAAAAGGGGCCTTTTTGGAGGATGGCATTTTTGCCCAGCCTGGATAACCCCTCCTTGCCGTTGAATTCTAGCTCTAGCAGATGCTGTCTAGGTTAAGAGGCTTCCCTCTCACTGCTACCTAGTACACAAATATCCCCCACGGCAGAGCATCTCAAAGGACTCCTCATACTCCCAGCCCTTCCCAGGCACTGAGCTTGCCACACCTTGGTTTTGGAGATAGTGGGCATGTCTACACATTCATTAACGTGCTGTGGTTACTGCGCAGTCAGTTTAGTACCTGTAATAACAGGAACTAACTGAATGCGCAAAAACCAGTGCTATTGTGCAGTAGCACCGGGGCATGTTTTTTTGGGTGCTATTGTGCAGTACAACAATTGTACTGTGCATTGGTGCACTGAATGGCTTTTGCCGTGATGCATTGTTGTGCAGTAGAATTAGTCTTCTGAGCATTTAGTGGCTTGTGTAGACGCACCCACTGTGCTCTAGTGAGTAAAGCGCACAACTGGTATCAGGACTTCCCTCACCAAATTCTCTCCTCCAGCTGCCATGTCTGCATGGGGACACAGCTGACAGGGGGCCCTGGCCAGGTCTTTGCTGCGCTGCACTGATTATGAGCACTTGCACCTGACTCTGGCAGGCTGCTGTAAGCCCCATGACATCCAGGCCTCCTCAGCAGCCTTGCTGTCTGGCCTGTTTGCAGTTGCCAGCCCTGCTATTGCCTCACCACATAAGGGGACATCAGGCCAGGAGCTGGTCTGGAAACACCCATGCAGCTAGACTTTGGACAATCAATACCCCTCTCTGTGGCTCGGTTTCCTCATCTATAAATAACAATAATAACACCCCCTCTGGCATTGGAAAATACCTAACAGACCCTTCAGTATGGTGATTATAAACCCCTGACCAGAGAGAGCCACCCCTCCCAGCATCATTTCATTGATTTCATAGACATTAGGGGCTGGAAGGGACCTCATGAGATCATCAGGTTCAAGCCCCCCACCCCAAAAGGTGCAAAGCCAGCTGGGATCAAGTGACCCCATCATGTAGCATCCTATACACCTGTGATGGGAATGAGCGCTGCCCAGTCACAAATCTCCACAGCTGAGCAGACTGACTTGATAACACAAGTCGGGGAAGGTAAGCCCTGGTACCCAGTGCCAAGGTAACTTGCTGGCTGCTGGCTGGGTTTACACCAGGGATTGACTGGGCACCTCCAGACAAAACAGCACCAGTGGCTACAGCTGGAACTTAAAAGGCACTGGAAACAGTGTTTGATGTCACATACACGATAATGCCTCCAGCTTTTCCTCCAATTAGCTATGATGACTTATTACCTCAGCATCACAGTCCTTCCCACAATTATATTGTACTTATCCTCTTGAGCTTGAGAACTTAATAGCAGCTAAGCACTATCCAAAAGGGGGTTGCTTCTCTCACTGCCATGCTGGAGAGAGGAAAAACAACTGCTGGCTACCTAATGGAAAGACACTTTTTTCGAGGTGTGCCAGCTTCACTTTCCCTTTAACCCCAAGGCCATGGATGTTTCCATGGACACCGAGGTTGGCAAAGCCTTTGGCATTGCCACAGCAGGCTCTGCGATCAGTGGATGTAAATCACCCATGCTTACCAAGCAAATGGCTCCCATAGGGGTCTCACAGGATGACCTAGGTGAGGACCCAATCTCTCAACCAAAAGCAGAGCTGAATGCAAAGGCAGGTGGACCTATGGACTTAGCAACGGGCAGCTTTTCACAGATGTGCCAGCTTCAGTCCTCCTTTAACCCTAAGGCCATTGATGTTTCCATGGACGCTGAAGCTGGCAAAGTCTTTGGCATTACCCAAAGCCTACAGCAAGCTCTGAGATCAGCACAGAGGACACCGCAGCTAGGGAAGGCACAGGTGGACTTCAAGGGCCATTAACCAGAACTCTCCTGTGATTAACCCAGGCTTGTGCACAGTCAAACATATAACTATGCATAGATTTCCAATACAGCTAACTGTAGCTGTCCTATTCCTTAGGCCAGGGTCATCCATCAGTGATGTGTCGTGCAACAGGATGTGGGATCACGTGGGCAACTTGGAAATAATGACCCCTGGCTCCCACCTGACCTTTCCCCTTTGTAGGGTCATGCCTCCCTTCCCTTCATGCCTTTCTTAGGGCTTGTCATTTGCCATTGGCTTAATAAATATTGCAGCTTGATTGGCAGCTAGAAATGGAAACTGTCGTGCTATAAGAATTATTAACCGATTGCTCTAAAGAGGCACCTTGACCTGAGAAAGGCGTTTCTGACGCCTGCTCTCTCCTCTTACATTCAGGCACAGGTTGGATTACAAAGGCTCTGGCCAGCCCTTACTTTTGAAAGGCAACATACTATGCAGCTGGGTTTTTACTGCTCTCCTCTCAGTTTCATGGGCTTGGCAAGGCTGCAGATACATTCAGGACCATGCCAGGGATTCACGGAGTCCAGCATCCAATGGTTTGGGAGAGTCCAAAGCCAGATGCTTCAGAAGATGGCACTACTCCTCTGAGTTCACTTAATTAAGCTGTATACTACTCATAGAAATTAGTGGCCAGTAAGAACTTCAGGGAGAGGCTTACTCCAGCTCTGAAAGCATGGCCCCCGCCAACTAACTCAACAGCAATAGAAGGCCTTGGGCACGCCAATATGTAGCTGTGATACCATCCAACAAACATGCCCATGGTTACACCCGTGAACGTGCACACTCAGCAGCCTTTTTCAAACTTAACAAAAACAATTTTTAAATCGTTTTTTTAAAAATCGCCAGGCTCTGTATCTGGTTTCTGTCCAGCTCCAGTTCACCCTGGAGACCTTGGCCTGGCCAGGGCTGGTAGAACAGTGACCAGCTTTAGTCCTTGAAGCACAAAGGTAGACAAGGATGCAGGCAGTCTGTCAGGGCAAGCAGAGCATTTACTACCTAAGTCCTAAAGCCACATGCCTGACCATACACAGAAAGGAAGCAGGCAGAGAAGACATGGCCAACTCAACCTAGGGTGAGGGGGCACCAACCAGCACAGATGAACACCACACCCACCCATCCGCAGTGGACACCATTGCTCCCAGATTCCCTATCTGAGCTACTGCAGCTAGAATTTTCTAATGAACCTATTGCAATTAGCTGTCCAGATTACCTAGTTTCTCCAGGCTCTTTCCTTTCACACCCACACTCAAATAAATGCACAGAAACCAGGCACAGAGCACTTCTTAAATCAGTTTGGACCTCTGATGCTAACCTGGTCGCTTCTAGGGCAACAGTCAGCAATATTTTCCAGAGGTGGACCACAATGACCCAGCTGAGGTCTGAGATGGGCTGGCACCAGGACCCGCCTGCTGCTGTCTCCATCACCTGCCTGTGGTGTGATATGAGTGAAGTCTCTTGCAGCTGAATGCTGCCATGGCTGCTGGCTGCCAAATGCCACCAAACTCTTCTCAAGCCTGTCGCTCTTGCTGTCTGCTGGCTTTCAGGTTGCTGTGGGCTTTTGCCCCCTTATGTGCTTGGATGGTCCCTATGAAAGGGTCCCTTACAGGAATATAGATAACAAACAGGGGCAATGATGGCAAGCTTTTTTTCTGGAGTGAACATGAGAATAAAGGGACTTTTGATGTCACTAGACTGCCTTTGTGAAGCTCCTAGGAAACTGTATCTAATCTGAATGCAAGTGGCCTTTCCCCCCACCAGTCTCCCTGCATGTGACTGTCAACACCTTATGCTTCCCTCTGATTTCACTGCTGGTGCCTTGGAGCTTCGTGTTAAAGGTACTTGCCGCAGCGCTTATACAGGCTCTGCTCTGTTACATTGAAGTGAACAAGCAGAATCAGTGGGGTGAGCCAGTGCAAATGGCAGCATGGTCTCTCTCTTTGTGGAGATACCATGCAGCGAAGATCCCAGCACTGGCTGCCCCACGGGTCCTATGTGGTGCAGGTAGACCTGCCAGCCCCCACCACATAATACACTCTGTAGCATGTTCTGCAGGCAAACCACTGTACTATGGTCTTTTCTGGGGCCTGAAGGAGAAAAGTTGATCCATATTGTGCTTCTGAGCAGTGAGGAGGAGAAGAAATCAGCTGCCTTTTGCAGTAATTATTTTTCAGGGACTCAAGCAGGTGGGACAGAATTGCACATAGGCCCATACATTCTCTTATGCGCCGAACAATTGGAAAGGAATATGGCCCCGCATGGCTTCAGAGTACTAATATTTGTGCTGCCATCATAGCTTAGATCTGAGGGTCTTTGGGCAAGATCCAGCACCAACCACTGCACCTCCAAGGGTCAGTTAAGGCCATTCTGTGCTCGAGGAGGCAGATCAGGTTTATGATCCTTATTCCACAAATAAGGAAACCGAGGCACAGAGAAATTAAGTGGCTTCTCCAACATCATACAGCAAGTCAGGGGCAGAGCCAGGATCCTGGACTCTCAAGTGTCTGCTCCTGGAAAATGATGAGGAAGAGAACCCAGGAGTCCAGACTTGCCTCCTCTACCTTCTGGGTCCCTATTGCTGTGATATTTCCAATGCACCTGCTAGCTCAGTCTCCCCATTTTCCTGAAGGCGCTGCTGCCACAATCACCTGAGTGATTTTATCTGTTGCTCTTAACTTGTCAGTTCCAGCAATCCTGCTCTAGCCTAGCATGTGAACCGACCCTCCCCTGCAACCTTTTCTCAGGGGACATGAGCGCATGCCGCTCACTTGTGTGATCGCTGGCATCCCCAAGCCTGCAGGGCAGTGACAGGCCCAGGCCCCAGCGCTGACTGTGCGTGGCACTGTCTGACAGTGAGGCATCATTTGTAAAACACCAGACAGGGCTCATTTTTTAACCTGGGATTTTTTTCCCCCCTCTCTCTTCTGGGCTGCCACTGCACTGCACGGTTCACTGGCAATCTGAACAGAGATGCAACAAGACATCCATCACAGAACAGCATGCCACGTCAGCCTTTCCAGCTTCCCAGCCCAGGAACAGGCTCCTGCCTTTCTGAGATGCAACCGATCCACAGACATGTAGCAGGCAAAGAGGCAGCGGAGCTTTCCCCATCTCTGCCTAGAGCCAAATACTTGTGCCCAACAGGAGGGACTGATCCTGAGGCCTCTGGCTCCTGGAACGAAGGAATTTAATTCCTTAGCTCCGAATAGGAAACAGGCTGTTCTAGTTTTGCGGGGTGCCACTGGAGGGAGACATGAGCACATGCGCTGGGCAAGCGTATGTCACTTGCCGGTCTGAACTGAGACGCTGCGGGACCACGGGCTCTCCGGGGTGGGCAGCAGTACCCAGCCATTGGGAGAATGAATGTAGCGTATGCCAGAACTGAGTCTGCAGAGAGCCTGCAACAAGAGGGCTGAAAAGTGAGAAGGGCAACAAGTGGGTACTCACTCAGATGCTAATGATGGCACTTTACATGTCATCACTGGAAACGAGACCCCTGGCTAATGTATGTGGGAAGGGACGGAGGCTCAATATGCAGCCTTTCCTCTGGGGTGGGGCATCCCTCATATGGACACAAGCACTTGCCAGCTGTGTAACTGCAGCCCTGAGGAACGCACCTTCCACAAGGGATGTAGCTGGTGGCCTTTAATACTACTGGGCAGGGCTGCAGGGGATGCCATTGCATTCACCTTCCTCAGCTTGCTAACGCTTGGTAAACAGCCTTGCACAACTCCCATACATTGACATGGGTTTCAGCAACCAACAGCATCAAGCCTGGGGCCCTGCGGTCTGGGAAACTCAGAAGTGGCAATTGGTGTTATACAAAAGTGACAGAGCTGCCAGGCGTGTCCTCCTCTGAATGCACCAACGTGCCCAACTTCCTGCCTGCTCAAGGTAGGCACGCCCCACCCCACTTCTTCCCCAGCTCCATTGCTAGCAGGACGCCCCGGGAACAGCAAGCTGGCTTGGAGTTCCTCATTCCCCCATCTGCAAAGCACCCAAGACCTTTCCTTGTTACAGCAGATCACATTTGGGGCTTTAAGGCTAAGCTTTCCATAGGAGACTAAGAGCACTAGGCTCCCGAGCTCATCTAGATTGTCATGGCCACTGAGGCGCTCACTCCTTTAGCTTCCTTGGAAAATGCCAGCCTACAAATCTCGTTGTTTCCAACAGCCTAATGCCAGCCGTATACAAGAGACAAGGAGCGGATGGGGAGAGTGCAGTGTGCTAATGAGATTGCTCTCCCATCTGGCCACCACGGTTTCACGAAGGCTTCTTTTCTTTCCCTGTTGCTTAACTGCATTGCCAGAGCTGGTGCTTAGCAGTCATCTCCGCTTGTCAACTGTGTCTTTCTCCGAAGGGTGCCCATATGGTGCGATAGGCAGCAAGCACTAAAGCTGGACTGTGGAGGACAGGATGCAGGCAGCTTGGGGGCCTAACAACGCAGTTTCCTCATTAGCACTGATGCTTAAAGAGCTCTGTGTTTGTTTTCATTCAGAGTCCCCCAAGAGGGTGCAGAGTGATGGTGCGGGCATGCCTGGCCGGCCATTAGGCAAATGGAGCAGGATGGAATGGGCAAGCCTGATGGGGCTCAAGGGGGTTATTAGCTCAGAGGGGCCAACATGGACATCCATGTTCATGGGAGCGGCTGCAGCTGAGAACAGGCCAAGCCACTGCCTATGGGACTATCTGGAAAGGACTGGGACTGATCTGTAAAGGAAATCAATTCCACCCGTCGGGGCACTTGTTTCCACTGCTTTGTGATGCAGAGGCAAGTGCTGGAAGTGGTGGGGATGGTAATCCTGTTTGTCATTTGCAGTGAAAATTCAGGGCACGGCTTGTCTAATAAGAGTCCAAAAGGGATCAGATGCTTACAGGGAGCTGGGGTGAGCCCGGGTGCTCAGAGTTGCTGGGAGCCACTTCTGGGAAGGACAGCAAACTCATGCTCCAGGGCGGAAGCTGATCTCCGTCAGGCTGAGATTGGATGCTGTAGGGCAGCTTATCTCCATCTGCTACTGTGGGACTCCTCCCGCAACGCCATCTGATGCTGGCCAATGTCAGAGGCAGGATATTGGGCCAGAGGGAGTTTGGGCACCCAGCTGGCATGCCCTGTGCTCTTCATTATGTTTTCAAGCCAAATGAAGTGAGGTCCATAAAGCAGCAAAAGCCGTGGCTTCTTTGTATCCCCAGTGTCTCTTTGCTGATCCAGAGAGACTACTGCAAGTAGTGTGAAGGGAACTCAGGTCCTGCAGTTCACTCACCCAACCAGCCCAGCCCAGCCCAGGGTGGCCACTGTTATATACAGGTGCCATTCCTGATCATTGGCCACAGGGCTGAGACCCACCAAACTTGCTGCATATAGGCCACCAAACAGCCATCCACTAGCAATGGTCTACTGTAACTAGGTCGGACTGGAACTGGGGGCCTGCCCTCAAAGGCCAAACTTGAGCCCAGTGAGAGTTAGGAACCTGAATACGTGACAATTGAAGTAAAGAGCCGAACATTTTCTGTTTCATTAACAACTACTTCAGCTTCTACCCAGGCACTTTCTGCACTTCCAGCTTAGAATGAAAAAAAGCATTTTGCCATTAACTCCTGAAGTGTTTGCAAAGGACAAAAAATAGGGCTGGGCTCTTATCTGTGATATATAGAAAGCCTGCTCCTGAACGTGCAGGATGCTTTGAGGGAGTTGGGAACTGGGGAACC
Source organism: Caiman crocodilus (assembly GCA_030014935.1). Lineage (NCBI taxonomy): Eukaryota > Metazoa > Chordata > Crocodylia > Alligatoridae > Caiman > Caiman crocodilus. The sequence continues at coordinate 4,327,610 of JAGPOW010000145.1, forward strand.
TCCTTCCCACTCCAGCTGAAGATCGTGATGAAAACACTCTGCAAAGGATAGCAGTTCTTTAGACGGGGGTTTTCATCCTTTTTAGGTCAGTGTACCCCCGGCAGTCAGATGTGGAGCAGTGTACTCTGGATGCAGAGCGGTGGCAGCTGCTGCATGCGAACTTCTCCTGCCCCCTGCATCTGGCCGGGCGGGCGGCGCCTGCATGGTAGCTTGGGATCATGCATGGTGGTGCTCCATCCCCATCTGCCTGTACATAACCCCAGGAATACACATATCCCCAGTTGACAGCCCCTGCTTTAGACCTCTTTCCCTAGCTGTCTGTTGCCAGGTCACCAAGATAATCCCATGTAGCTTTAAAAATTTACAACCCCAAGACCGTTTTGCTGGAGCGCTTGCAGGAGATTTCAGAGCTAGGGCTGCTGAGCAGCCTCAGCCCCGACTGAAGGCCTGGGAGGCACTGAATCTTTAACGAAAGAGATTTTCTCCTAACTGTTTGTCAGTTGTTTGACTGACTTGAATGCCAATAAAATCCAAACTTTGTGATCAATCTGCAGTGTTGCCAATGCTGCTGATTTTATTGGAAGTTTCCTGTATTTGGAGGTTTCCATAAAGCTCCAGGGGTTCAAATCAGTTGTGAGACTCTCCGCTTTCACTGGGGAAAAAAAAGTACATTTCTAGCCCTCTGGGTTACCAAGAAAAGCTTGAAACTGTGAAGTGCGTGCACCCCAAATACTTATGAAAAGCTGGAATGCAAATAAAGAAACTCCAAAACATTAGGGTCTCAGTAATCTCAAGAGGCACCTCTCATATGAATTAATATCCTCTCATCAGCTTTGAATGTCTCATCTTTTCATATCATTGGATGATCCCTTGCTCTTCTGTTACTAGACACGGAGAACAGAAGTTCCCAGTCCTCTTTGTCTAGATGAATTATTATTTTAAACTTTCATCATGGCCCCCACGTCTGTGCTCCTCTCCTCCCCAAGGCACCAATCCCAACCTCTTCAATCTCTCATCACGTGGAAGTATTTCCAGCCTCTTCTCCAAACCCATTCTCAAGCTGTAGCACTCCTTTAGAGACAAGCTGACCGGTGCTGCGCACCGTGCACAGGTGAGGCTGCACTTCTGATTTATGTGAAAGCTCCAGGATACGCTCCATACCATTCCTCTTGCACCAGGGTGGCTTGCTGGCTCTGTTGACTACTGCTGCACACTGAGCAAAACTTTCCCCTGTGCTGTCTGCAGTGATGCCCATGTCTCTTTCCCAAGTCAATACAATTAATTAGGAACGTAGAAGGTGAACAAGTAGTTTAAATTGTTATAAAAGCCTATTTCCTGGCTCTGCTCAGTACTAGTAAATCTAGGCAGGGTGCAATTAAAACGCGCTTGTCCGACAGTAAAAGCCAAAATCTCTTGTTTGCCTGATAGGGCCTATGCTCTCAGGTTGTTTTTCCCCCACCTGCAAAAGTTGATGCTGCCATTGCAGGTCACCAGAATTGTGGGGAAATGGCCTGTTTGGTTGCCTTGGATGCCAACCAATTGTTGCCAAGGCAACAAGGAGCCCTGACCTTGAGCCTAGAGATAAGGGACTGCCAGGCTTGCAGAGTGCCCTCCGCTGCCCGAGCTGCAGGGGCTTTGCAACTGTTGGGAGCCAGGGCCCAGAACTAGGGAGCAGATTTCCCTTCCTAACTGAGCCAGGCAGCCAGTGCTGTGTGCACACCCAATTTATCCAAGCTGGATACTGGGAATGGGCCACATGAGGAGCCTAGGTGGGTGATGGATTCCTCCTAACGACCCCATCAATAACTCCTGTGCCCCATCTGCTCCCCATCAGGCGCAGTCCGCCGGCTTCTCCTTGCTGGTGTCTCAGTCTCAGCTGCTTTCTCTCATTTTTCAAATCTCTAATTCAACCCACTTAATACACAGAGTGACAGTCGTTACGGGTTTCATATGCATGTATTAAGTGCGAGTTATTGTCAGCCAGGGAGATTGATGACCCCGGTAGGTAGACGCAGTGCTGCTGGGTCAATAAATCTTAATATGGACAGAATACAAAAGGATAATACAGCGGGAAGTGGTAAATGGAGAACCTGGCTGCTCCAGAGCTGTACGAATGCACAAACCTGCCCCTGTGCTAGAGAGGCTGGAGTTGGAGAACAGAGGTATCCTCAGTATCATAGCCACCCGGGGCTCCCCGAGACAGGGCAGCATGGTCCTTCACATACTGCCCTCATGTCCTCCCTATCCCATTGCACCCCTGGGTCACAGAGGAGCTCCGTATGTGCAGGGACTGCTACTGCCCTTGGTGCTTGCACTAAGCAGGCATAGTGAGAGGAAAGCTCCCCACATCTTTGGCTCGCAGACTGACATCCTAATGGTACTTAGCCCTTTGGCAATTATCCCACCCAGCAGGACTCTGGTTTGATTGACTGGCCATTTTCTCTGGGGCTCATTTGCTGTTGCTCCAGGCTGGCTCCTCCTTTGCAAAGGCCTAGAGCATGTCCTGGCAGGTCCTGTGTTACCAGCTCCGATGTCCCATGTATCCTCCTCCAAGCAGTCCTTGCTGTTCACCAGCCTTCATTTGCTAAGCTCTTGCATAGTGCTGAATCCCTGATCCATGGGCCTCTGCCTCACCTCCTTGGGATCCTGCCACTTGCTGTGGCACACTGGGCAAATGCTGGCTGCTATGCCAAGTTACGCATGCAGTGAGAGGGCTGCCCACTTAAGGCCGGGTGCATGCAGGGGAGATGCTCTAGCAGCGTATACTAGAGTCCTGACAACCAAATGGCGACAGAATCCCAACCCTGCTCCTCCCAGCCTCTTGACTTCCCTGACCCCAGCTCAGGGATGTGCACTGGACACCCCCAGGGCATAGCTCTGCAGAGTGAACACCTTCCCTCCACATCACCCTGACATCTGAGGACTTTCATTATAATCTCTCTATCCCAAAACTCTGCCCCCTTTCCCCCTGCCTTTTCCACATCAGAGTTCCCCTAGACCTGGACCTTCTGCAGCTACAGAAAAGGAGGAGGAAGGAGCTGGCTCACTAATCCTGCAGTGCCCTGTGGGGTTCTTCTGCATAAAAAGGTCCATACAAGGTGACATTAGTTATTACCCATATTTATGTGACTATAAGACAACCTTGAATTTAACTTGACTACCCTCCCCCCAATAAATAGGTTCCATATAAGGAAAAATGATAAATACATTATAATTTTCCATGTACAGAACATATTTATTGGTGGGGATTATCCCCCCTGCCTGCTGCTGCAGCAGGGCAGGTAGTGGGGGGTCAGGTAGTATGGGGAGGTCAAGCAGCTTGCCAGTGCAGAGTAAGAGTAAGGTGGGGAGGGAGAGGGGCAGACGGAGCAACAGAGACCATGTCAGGGGTAGAGATTGGTGGAAGGAGCTTCAGAGGGGAGACAGCAGGATACAGAAGTGTCAAGGCAGCAGCTGTGGCTATGACCAGACCTTATGTTGGGGCTGGAGCCCAGGCCACAGCAGCCGTCTGCTCCCCCACCACCCTCATATTCAGTTCTAAGGTGAGGGCCTTCCCCCTGTTAAAGGGGAGAGAAAACGTGTTATAGAATCAAGTACATACAGTATTGTTACTTAGGAGATCAGTAAAAGTCCCACCAGGTACCATTCCCTAAATCAACTCCAGAATTCCCTCCCAGCTCCAATGCAGGTCACACTTTCACCCCACCCTTGTGTATCCTGCTCTTCATTGGGCACATCTACACGTGCTATTAGTATACAGCAGCAGCAATAAACTCCAGTGCATATCATGCTGGAGTTTATTGCTCTTGGGTACACTGTCTGAACATGTGCCCAGGACCACAGTGTGCTGAGCCAGGTTAAAGCAGCCCCGGCTGGCAGGGGGTTCTTGGGGGTCAGCTTGCCAGTCCAGGGCCGCTCCAACCCAGCTCAATGTGTTGCAGATCTCCCCATGTAGATGCAAGACATTTACTGCAGAGCTAATTAGTCTACTCTGCATTAAATGTCTCATGTAGATATACCCACTCCGTCCCAAACTGAGAACAGCACTGTGCTTTGTTACAGCTGCCATGCTGCACCCCAATATTTCAATGCTGGGTAAATGACTTTGTGTGAAGCCTTGCCATGTGGCTGCCCACCAGCTCCTATGCTCCACCCCAGAGACAGCTGCAGTTCATTGGTGGTCTGTAAGTTATCTGGAGTAAGAGTCACCACATATGGTATTTCCTGCTGCCTGGAACGCGTGTGGTCTGGCAGCGGTCATAGCGGTTTGGTGGTCCCTCCAAACTGAGCAACTCGGGCAAGTTCTCGGGAGCCCACAAACTCACTGTTTGAAAGGAAGGATGCCTCTTCCATGGGACGGAGGCAGGGGCAGAAGGAAGAGGGGGAGGATATAATTTCCACTCTTGGTTGGTTATTTCCCTCTAGATGCCTCTGAGTTATTGACTCACTTATTGAAAACCTGTGCAGTAAAAATCCCATCTTCCGATGAACGCACAGGCTCCCAATATACAATCCCTTAAAGGGACCCTGCAGGGTTAAACCACAGTTTTAGTTTCTAAAACAATTCCCTGTCCTGTGTTAGCAATAACACAATGGGTTATTAGCAGAGAAAAGCTTTTGGAAACCTAATTCACTGTTCACCAGTAATGTGGTTTTGTTTGCAGCCTGGGACGGTAGAGAGCTCTGTCTAGGTACTCATCTGGCCCGCGTCCCAGCAGTATCTGAGCACTTCACAATTAGCACTTATGAAGCTGGGAAGTGTTATCCCTAATGTACACACAGGCAACTGGGGCATAGCCAATAGGGTCCATGCTTTTTTAAACGCACATGGCATTGCATTACTTGCCACTACACCCAGGTGGCTAAGACCCATTTTCAAATATAACTGAAGCACGTAGGCCCATGTCCTTATAGATATTTGGGTGTCTGTCTCCTAGTGGTATCCCTGGGAGTTAGGCATTCAAATACTTTTGAAGACCTGAGTCCTTAGAACTGGCATGCCATTGGGTCAGGCTTCTAAGGACTGAAATAATTTCTGTAAATGGGACTGAGTGATCTAAATCATGTAGACCTCCTTATGCCAAAGCTTTTAAAACTGAATCCCTGCAGGTTTCCTCATATCCCAGCCAGCTCTCAAGCCATTAGACTACTTCTTCCCTGCAGAGGGTTAAGGGTGAAAGGAGCCATTATAATCAAGTGATCTGTTTGCTTCACTTTCTAGCTGTCAGTTTTACATTCTGGATCTTGTAGGTTGCAATGCGTGAGCTACAGCCAGGGACAAGGGCTGTCTAGGTCCCAAAGCCCTGCATATGCGGACGTATTAAATATCTGTAGAAACAGGAACTGTTTTAATGAAACCGGAGGCTTTAATGCTTTTTTACAGTTATTGCATGTTAGCAAAATAACAATTGGCTATTAAAGATGACGCCACCTTCCCCATTAATCAAAGTGTAGATTTAATAAGGCACGTTAAGCCGAGTGCAATGTAACCACCAACACGTCATTAAAAACACCGATTAGCAGCTGCCGCGGATGGGAGCTCATTAGAGACTTCTTAAACAGCCATAAAAATTGTTTTTATTAATCAGTTACTTCTTTTCGTTTTCTTTTTTTTAATACACATCACATTATGTCTGCACGATGGGGGTAACACGTATTGTTGCTTATCTCTCACATATCTGTGATGAATGGGCTATTCTCTGCCATCAACCTGTTCAGCTCTTTGGCTGGTAACTGGGTGTTGGCAAGGGGATCAGGATTTTCTGTGAACTTCTTTACTGGGAACTGTGTAGAGGGCTGATAGACGTCTGCTGGAGTCCAGGAGCTGCGGTCAACGTGCAGTTGTATTTCTCTGTGTGAGGAATTCATGGCAGTGCAGGGAGCCGACAGAAAGGCAGACATTATCAATACAAAGCCTCAAACATTTGAGGCCTCCTTAAGTCCTGAACAGGCTGTGAGCTCTACCTTCTCTTAGTTTTGTGACTCCCCATCCTGCAGATCTCTCTGCTTCCTGACGGGAGGACGCTGAACTTTGCAAACTGTTGTCCCAGAAGAAGCTTCTGTGGGGCCAAGCCTGCATGTGTGAATCTGGGCACAGGCCCCCAAACTTACTCCAGACTGGTGAATTTTTCTACAAAAACATTTCAATTGCATGAGAAACTGGCAAACTGCATCTGTGGACCCTCTGGCAGGCAGCAAATTTGTATAATTATTGGTATTACAGTAGCTCCTAGCAGTCCCAAACCTGGACCAGGGCCCCACCATGCCAGGCATGGTATGAAAACGTCATAGATTTCATAGACATTAGGGCTGGAAGGGACCTTGGAAGATCATCAAGTCCAGCCCCCCGCCTGAAGGGAAAAGAATGGAAATAAAAGACAGTCCTTGTGGCCGCACCATGCCAGGCACGGTATGAAAATGGAAGAAAAAGACAGTCCTCGCCTCTGAGTATCTACGTATCAGTCAAGAAGCAACAGATGGAGACAGACAGACCAACATATGGGAGCACAAGGCGGCAGTCATTATTATTCACCCCATTTTACAGACAGTCTACCAATGAAATAGGGAAGTAAAGGGATTTGCCTTAAGTTACACAGTGCATTTTTTGCAGAGCCTAGCTCTGGTATTGCATGTGATCGGGCAGCTTGTACTACAGGTCACCTTGCAAAGGCATAGGAGTACAAGTGGTTTCTACAGGTACAGGCTAGAGAAGCTGCTGTGTCACTCACTAAGGTTCATAATGGAATGAAGACAGAAGCTCTCCAGGACCTAGAGACACAATAGCTCCTTCCCAAAGGGCTGGGCTGTCACACACAGGGCCTCCGGTGCCTTCCTTTGAAAACCCATCATCCAGGTAGCAAAATGAAAATGACTCCCATCGGTACCCTAAACTCTTGGGAGGTGGCTGTCGTTACTTGGATGTGACTGCAGCACAACTCCTCACTCCCCAAAAGCCAACGACATTCAGCATCAGCAGCGCTCTCTTGGATAAGGCTGGTTTTGTAATGGGAATAGGAAGCCTCTGACCAAGCACCTGACCATGCAAGTGACTCAGCTTGTCCAGGCCTCCCAGCCACTTACTAAGAGAGCTTATCTTTCCAGAAGCCTGGAGCACTGCTAGCAAGGGCTGTATGTGACGCACGCAAGTACAGCCATTACAGGCATCTGTTAATTGCCTAACAGGCAACACTCCATGGAAATGCAAGTCTGGAAGAAACCCCCAAGAGCTCATCCAGTTCATCCCCCTGCTTTGAGGCAGTATCCAGTATCCAAAAGCCCTCCCTGGCTAAGGTGCATCTAACCTGGCAATGATCAGACCACGATCCCCAAACCACAGGCAGCTCTTCAGCTGGTCACAGCAGTAGTTCCTTATGGGAAATGGTATCAGGTATTTTTTCCTGGTTGTGTAAAACAAATACAAATATGAAGTCAGCAAACACTTGGGGCCCTGTTAGACTACACAAATGTGAACTAGCATGCATTTTTTTTCTTTTGAACTCAAGCATTTGCTGCATTTCCCTTTTATCTAGGGTTGTGGCTCGTAGGTTGATGCTGACAGCTCACTGGATCGCAGGGCAGGAGAGGGGTGGGAGCAGGCAGGGTGGAGTTTTATTGCCTCCCTGCTGAGCCTAGGGCAGCCACCAAGAATCAGGCCCCATCTGCTCTGGGAGCACCAAAGCCTGGTAAGGCTATGTAATGGTTCAGAGAGGTCCTAAGACATGGGCACTTTCAGGTTTCCCGTCTCAGGAGAGCAGCATTGGGCATGCAGTTCGAATCACTCAAACCTGTCACTGGTGTCTAGCTGCCCATGGGCATGGGTAGGTGCTGGGCAGGAGCAAGGGCATGGGGTGGCCTCTTGGTGGGGTCCCAGGCTCAGCAGAGAGCTGCTCCTGGCGTGGTGCCTGCATTATTGCCCCAGTCTCTTCTTCAAACCCCGCAGGGTAGGGGATTGTACAGCCTCCTTGGGCGGCCCATACCGGCGATGACCTGCTCTTATAACAAGCGTTGCTCCTAATATTGAAACTTTGCTGCAGATAAGCCGATTCACTCCTGTCCTTCCCTCTGTGGCCACGGAGAACAGTGGATCGGTGACTCTCTAGAGCAACCGTTTTACACCTGCCAATTGCCTTAGCCTCCTCTTTTCTAAAAGAAATAACTTCTGTTCCTTCAGCCTTGTCTCATTCTTCCTGTTCTCTAGACTTTTTCCAGCTTGCCTGCATCCTGCTTAGAATACATTTTCAAAATGGGACACAGCACTTCTGCTGAAGGCTCATCAGCATCAAGTACAGTAGGCCAATTGTCACCTGTGTCTTACATACAGCACTCCTGTTAATATACCCCCAGAATAATAACTGCCTTTTTTTTTAAGCAACAGTATCACGCCATTGACTCATTCTGTGATCCACCATAGTTTCCAGCTCTTTTTCTTTGTGGTGGCTGCTATTAAGAGCAAGTAGACAACGTTTGTGGTCTACAAATCCCAAGGCACCTTACAACAAATACCACATTTTCTTGCATACCACATACCTCCAAATAAGACAAATACCTTGTTTGGAAAGTTAGAATGAAGCAAAAAAATAAGGTTTTTTCCAGCGCCGTGGCTGAATCCTGACCTCAGGAGCTGAGGACTCTTTTCAGCATTAGCAAAAGCTAGTTTTAACCCTCTCACAGCCACTACCAAATTGGCAGTAGGTTTTAGCAGCTCAGCCAAAGGCTACTGCCAATGTGGAAGGAGTTGTGAGAGGGTTAAAACTGTAGCACTGATATGGAAGAGTGAACTTCACCCCTCCCTCCTTGGGGTCAGCAGGGGAAAAAGCACAGCACCCAGTACAGTGTCTCCATGCCTCCATTCCTCCCTTCCAGAGCAGGAAGTCAACTTCCCTGCTTAAGACAAGCACCTCAGTTTTAGAGGGCTGATTTCTGGGGAAAAGGTGCTGATTTCTGAGTATGTGAGTATGATAATCAGAATCTTTACTCCCACATTACAGACAGGAAATTGCATCAATTATCTCTGGCCAGCGCTGCTGCGTGGCTGTTCGTGACCTGATGCTGAGTTCCACTCTAGAGGTGGCTGCATGTCCGTGCTGGGTGAGTGAGTCTTATGCAACGAGAAAGTACAGCTTCCCTTGTGTATGAATGAATGGACCCCTTGTGCTGTGCCAGTGACATACATGGCTTTACGAAATGCGATGGCTTAAGGGCTATTTTGTGACACAACAGTGACGCTTGGGCATGGAGGGCATGCCGAGTCAGTATGTGGAGATGCTTTATCATCACTTTTACCTGGCACAGGTTGAAAACCTGCTCTTTGATCAACTCACTTCATTGTTCTCATTCACTTGGTGAGGTTTTGTAGCAAAGGTCTACCAAGAGACCTGTAGAAGTGGCTGCAAGCAAAGGAGGAGGAACTCATGCTATGCGAGGCGCCCGCTCTCTCACAACACCCACAGACGTTTCGCATGGCTTAGGAGCACAGCCAAGAGGTCTGATAACACTAAGAGTGCATTCACAGATCTCACCACACCAACTGCACTCAGCCCCATGGTAGAGGTGGAGGAGCTGGGTACTGGTAAAGGAAACCACGTGGCCAGGGTTACAGGAAAGCTAAAACAGGAATCTAAGAGATCTGAGCCTGGTGCACTAATTGCTGGCCTCAGGCATCATTTTACCACCCTAGGAGCACTGCTGCTGAGCTGGTGTCCTGTTGCTGTCTGCAGTGAGCCGCAGGTTTCACGTGCAGAGTAGGGGAGAGAGGTTTTCAACACAATGGTTTTTGCCAAAGAATGCTATTCTTAGCAACACCAAAGTATTTAAAATCTTGGTTTGGAAGAGTTTCCATGTTATTAATAGGGTTTCATTTGTTTTTACATTATTTCACCATTGTTTCCTAACATCCTTATAGCAGTACTGCACCATTACTACTAGCATGTCCTTATATGACACATGAAGATTCATATTTTATTTTTAATGCCGTTAGGGCCAGCTGCTACCTAGGACTAACTCAAACATCTTAACCTCTTCCTGTTTTAATTGAATAATTTGAGACTTAGATCCACATATGACCCATGTGTTATGTTATAGCCTAACAGCTTGATATTTTGGGTCAAAACGTCAAACTGTTTCATTACAGCAAAACAGGGGCTACTTTTTTTGTACAGGAAGGTAGGATGCTTCAAACAACACTAAGCGCCAGCCGCCTTTAATGGTTTATAAAACAAAATAAGGATTCAGGTCTGACACTTCAGCATAAGAATGCGCATTCAGCACTGGTGCTGGCGACACGAAAGGAAGTAGTGCAAAAATCATAAAACAACAACAAAAACAGGAAAAAAACCCTGAAGCCAAAGTCAGCAAGAGACTCCAGACTCCCTACACACAAATTGTGCAATGCTCAAAAAGGATTTCTGAAAGAAAAGGGTTGTAAAAGCAACCCGTTGGAATTCCCATGGGAAATCCCACAAGCGTGTGCTGTTATTCGGAGTAAGAAATAAAACACATTTCAAAACAGCCACACTCTTCAACAAACAGAAACTCTACATGTTGACCAGCTTCGCTCGCTAGTCAAAGCTCCTGGGCTGGCACATTCTCTTACCGGTGTCTTCCAAGGAATTGACATTATTTCAATAACTGATGTCTTCCTTAGCCATACGATCAGTGGAACATATTCAACACAATGGACTGAGAGGCAGGTCTCCTGGGTCCTCATCCTAACCTTCCTGCCAACTTGTTTCCCGTCCCAGGATCCAACAGAAACCCCCACGTGATCACCCTGGTCACCAGAGTGATTTTAATAGGCAACCGGGTCTCTGAACCATGCCTTCAAAAGCAGCACAGCAGGACAGGGGATAGAGGGGTGCCATCCTGTGGATGCACCCCTTGTGTCCAGTCAGAACAAAAGCACTAATTGCAGGGAAGCAGCAAAAGGCTGGGCCTCCCCATGTATAATTCATGGTGCTAGGGGAGGCATCTCCTTATTGCTAGTTTTCATTTTGCTTTGTCTGTTAAGTGCTCCCTCCCTGGGAAGTGGTATCCCCAACCTCTCCCGCAAGCCAGCCTGTTGTTCAGGTGGCTGAATTAAAAATAATTGGTGCCTGGAGTCCGCGTGGGCTGTTACAATGGTTCCTGCACAAGACATTGCCCGTGATCCTGCTGCCCCTCAGTCGGAGGTCCTGGTGCAGCACAATCACTCCAACGTAACGAGCCAAACTTAGGAAAAAAACAAACTTTTAAAAGCATCAGGACTCTGTGTAAAACAGAGGCAAGTCAAAGTACTGCCTCGCTCCACCGCTGTTTGATCAGGCACTGCCAGGTGCCTAAGAAAGCCACAGGAAGGAGACAGGAAGGTGAAGACTCTTTGGTAACTCTTACAATTAGCACACCCTGCCTTCACATGGCACATGGCCTGCTCACACAGGGCTGGTGAAATAGGTGTTTGCCCAATTACATTAGACCACTGTGTCAAACTCATTTGGCCCTCTGAGCTGGATGAGTGGAATGGGACCAGCCCACCAGCCAGATGGGGTCCACCGACTCCCCCCTCCCCCACGCCAGATCCAGTGCACAGGGCACCTGCTCTGGGATCTGTGTTACATGCAGCACCTGCTGGGCCAGTCTGGGATCTGAGCCCCTCCGCCCGACTGGTCTGAGACCTGCGCCAACAGCAGCACCCGTACCAGTCAGTCCACAGCCTGCACTGCATGTGATGCCCATGCTGCTGGGCTGTGGGGAGGCACTGCATTTAGTGTGAATCCTGGAGTGGACACCACATGGAGCAACTCAGACTGAGGGGATGCACCACGGCCAGGAGATGGGGCTCCATGAACCATTACATTTGAAACCCCTGGACTAGACCAGCAGCCCCTTAGGGACTTGCAAAGGGAAAGATGGAAGTAGAAATCTATCCCCTCCCCAGCCAAAACAAAGACTGTGCACAGAGCTGTATGCATGTATCTGTTACTGTCAGGGCGCTCAAAGGTGGAGGGCACCCAGAGCAGTCTGTTATTACAAGGTTGGTTAGAGGTGCAGGACATCCTTAACACGCTGTTACTGAAGTGTTACTCATTTTGGGGTGGTTTGTAAATGAACTAGAATAGTACTTGGCACTATCATCCAGTGGTGGGCTGGAATGGCTCAGATCAGGCCCCAGCACAGGAAAGCTCCCCACTGCCCAGCTGCTTGATCACCCAGCCACAGAGCAGCTCAGCACAGACAAAGCCCTAGCACTGTGGGCCAGATCCACTGGCATCACAGGTAAGATCTGGCCAGTGGACCGTAGGCTGCTGACCTCTGAACCGGAACATTAATTTTAAAAATGCACAGACATGCATACAGACTAGGGAGCCAGACCTGTAGTGCAGGGTGTGGGGAAGAGATGCTTTGGACCACCGCCATCAAACTGGTCCTTTAAATAAGTACAAGCTACCAGGCACATGGTGTCCTCAGGCTTTTCAGCAAGCCAGCACCCCATCCACGCTGGTACAGCAGGAAGAGCCCCAATGTGGAGCTGCAGAAGGAAGGATATGACCTTGTCATTTGAGGATGTGGCGTCTTCCACTTACAGGGCATGACCCTGTACTTCTTGTGCAGCCAACCTCCTTCTGGCTGTGGGCAAACTCACCATCTCCCAAACCAGGAAGGAGGCTCTGGTCAGGGGGAACCCAAGCAACTGTAGGGCTGGTTTCCCGTCACTCCTCTGCTCATGTCTCCAGACAGGGTTTCAGTGGGTGGTGTCCACTGACTCCTTGGACATATTTGAGAGCCAGTGTGCACTGGCTGGTGTTCTCTGTTCAGTGCCCCCCTTGCACTGCTCACAGCCTGCCCACCCCGGGCCCAGCCTTCCTCAGCAGCTGCTCCTTCCCTCTACGCCACAAGACCTCTCCTGTCCTTCCCTGTGGGAGCCCGCCCCTTGCATCTCCGCTGACTTACAGGGGTTACCTTGATTAATATGAAGGATGATTTGCCTCAAAGCCCAGAGAAGAAAAAGCCAAGGGACGATGCTAAAAGTGGCTTCAAAGGATGTTCCAAGGAGAAAGGCAGCCAGTGCTCTCACTAGCCAGAGAGGAGAAGCAGAAGCAATGGGCTAGAGCTGCAGCAAGGAGAGCACAGAGCAGAGAGGGAAAAAGAGAACGGTGGACAAAGGGCAAGAGACAGGAGAGAAAGGGAACCAGAGAGGAGCTGCGACTCGTGGCAGCACTGCCTCTGCAAACCCCAGTTATCAGGTTACTCGGCATGGCCCCGGGACATGACAGAGCCTGCCCCTTGCAGCAGGCTGGACGTGACTGCTATGCAGGGGTGCTGTGCACTGCCAAGCGAGTGCCTCGTTTCGCCCCAGAGCCAGCCGCATTTTAGCAGCCTGGGGACTGCCTCATTTGCAAGTTGTGCGTACAGATGCACTAGGGTTCCTCTTGAATGGAGAAGGCTCTGTGGTGCTGTAAATTATCACAGAACTGCTGCTGGGTGACCTTCGCAGCCAGCCTAAGCTGTTCTCTGATTTTACTGTCACCTACATGACCGTTAAGCCTCAGAAGATCTGCCTTTCATAATCAATAGGTATTTACTTAACAGGCCATAACAATAACAACCTCCTGACTCCAAATTAAATTCTTGTTTGGAGTCCCTGAATCCGAGACATGACAGGAATTCCTGGTGTGCGAACGTCCCCCCCACATCTGTGACCAAACCCACTGGATGCTCCTGGCTCCCACTGGGTGCTCCTGGCTCTTTAGACAGGATACACCTCTCTGGTGTCCCACGGGGCTCAGTCCTCCTGAGAGGGACCGTGGAGAGCAGAGCAGAGCAGGAACAGATCTTAAGAGTACCCAGGCCCCAACTCTAGCTGTCAGGAGCACTGCTGTGTGCCTCTTCTAGGTCCAAGTTTCAGGCCCCTGAGCAGGAAATTGTACCATGTTTCTCAGGGCAAATCTCCATAACCAGGTGTCTGACCATCACTTGTCACCAGGTGTCTGACCATGAGGTGGAAATTGCCCCTGCTATGCACTAGAGAGGGGATGGCAGAATGGTTTTGATGCTATAGAGACCTCTTTGACATCTCTAGGTTTTATCTAGAAAATCATTCCTTGGTGTATTCACCAAGGTGCCCCCGGGGGTTACAAGAAATAATGGCCACAAGCTAGCAGAGAGCAGATTTAGACTGGACATTAGGAAGAACTTCTTCACAGTTAGTGGCCAGGGTCTGGAACGGGCTCCCAAGGGAGGTGGTGCTCTCCCCTACCCTGAGGGTCTTCAAGAGGAGGTTGGATATGCATCTAGCTGGGGTCATCTAGATGCAGCACTCTTTCCTGTCTATGCAGGGGGTCGGACTCGATGGTCTCCTGAGGTCCCTTCTGACCCTAACATCTATGAATCTATGAGATCTGGGGATATCCTAGGGATCTGCAGTCTTTGCCTGCCATGAGCTCTGTACCACAGGGGCTCCCTGGGCAGGGGAAGAAGGTATGTTGTGAAAGACCCAGGAAAGGAGAGTGGAAGCAGGAGAGAGTTGTGTAGTTGCACAGGAGATGTGCAGCTGTGGACCCATCGGCCATTCTGTCCCATGTGATATCTCAAGTCTAGAGCCTGAGGGGCAAATCTCATCCCCCTACAGTCATGGGAACTTGTCTACCCATAACCAGGCAGATGCTTGGTCAGGGAGGTTTGCAGCCATCCAGAGATAGGCTTGTTGCCGTATGTCCTTGGGAAGATGCATGTCCCTAGATGTGCAGGCAGGGGATGCAGTTGGCCTGCATCAACCAATGTCATCCTAGCCTGGGCTGTCCTTAGACTAGGAGCTCCGCTGCAGTCCCATCAGCATGGTTCCCGCTGCTCCTGGGAGCCAGCAGGAAAGCGCGGTGCCTGTGGGGAGGCGGCGGACTTCTATAGGTAGAGAATGGGCTGGAGGGGGTGGGGGCAGGAGCCTGGGTTGTTCCTGGCCAAGCCCTGACCTAATGCAACACCTCAGGGAAGTCGCTGCACTGCAGTTCAGGTCTGCCCCTGCCAGCCCCACCTGCCAGGAGGCAGCACGTGCAATGGAAGTGAACACGGAAAAGGGCAGGTGCCTATTCCCGAGGTCAGCACAATGCCCTGGCCCCAATGAAGAGACAGGAGAGGCCTTCAGTCCCTTTTACCACACTGTGTTTGTCTCAATAGGGCTCTTCAGTGTCAAGCAGCTTTCTTGCACTGGCCAACCTGCTCCAGACCCTCCAAAGGCACAGGGGTGATGCACTTCTGCCAGACAGCATGGCTTCAAAGCTTCCCCTTCCCCCTACTGCCTCACTCAGCAGCTCTGACCACACTAGCAGCCAGCTCTGTGTGCGTGATGGGGGTGTGGGTTCCTCGCCTAGTAGCTGCAGTCAAATCTATGTGAGATGAAGCTGCTGAGACTGTGGTTCTGCCAAGACACTGCTTATAGATGCCACCCAGAAGCCTGTCAGTGGCAGGGAGGAGGGTCTGTTACTGTGGCGGTGCCCACCACACCAGCACAGGTTTCCAGCCAGCTGTTGGGATGGGGCTATCCCCAAAACACCGGGTTGTTCATGGCTCCCTTGTGATCTGAATCAGCAGAAGGGTCTGCCTGTGACAGCATGGCTTTTACCCCAAACTCACCACTGTACCATGAGCTAGAAATGGACACAAAAGGTAATGGTACGATTTGCTCCTTGAATCACTCTACATGCTGCTTGTGTTAATGCAGTGAGTTAGTGCAGTGAGGCCCAGCTGCAGTCTGAGGAAGGGAATATCTTCTTCCCTCCACTGCTGCACCCAGCTTCTCCACCTTGGATATCAGAAGTGGCCCATAAACCACTGAGCCACTCTCCCCAACACCCTGAGCAAGCCGGTGCACAGGAATAGAGTATGAGAAGGGATTCAGCATGGTCAACACCCCCTTCCACTACAGGAAGCCCAGGACAGGACTTAGGAAGGGCTCATATAGTGACTGTAGACAGACTATCCCCTAGGAACCAGCAGTCTCAGTACAGAATCCCTTTCAGAGCCAATACAGCTGAGAGCTGTCTCCTTCCTCCCACGAGAGAGACTGTGCAATGCACACAGTGAAATGGGGCCATAGATTCTGCAAGTCCCCTTAAGAGCTCAGAGAGGGGAACAACTATTCCCCGTGGTGGCTTTTCACTGCTTCCCAACCCTGGAGACCAGACTCTTTTGTTCACCTACATACCAGGGGTGGTACAAGCTGCCCACATAACGCCCTGCCAGTGTACCTCACACCCTCTGTCCTCAAGAAGAGAAGAAGGATCATGCTCACTCTCTTACTGATTTCCTCAGGCAGCTGACAAGGTGACAATGCTGGTATCCACGATGCAGACACAAGTCCACATTAACGTATGCAACCGCAGAGAAGCAGCCACTGGTACCTTACAAGTAACTTTATCGGCCCCACAAAAGCCAGGAATCATCTACCGGCCCCTCTGGGTTAACTATTGTTTACATAGCTACAGGGATAATGCACATTCATAACAGATGCCCATCACTGAGACCTCTTGAACCCCTTCCATCTGGGTCACCAACCAGCCAACAGGTATCAAGAAGATCCGATGGGCTGCAGAAGCTTTGGAGTAGTGAGCTAGTACTGAAAAGAGGGAGTTGGTAGCTATTGGCCATGTCTACACATGTGATTAGCAACTGAATATGCTCTGGCTCAATTTGAACCGGAGGAAACCGACCCCGACATCACCATCTACACGTACGTTTAAGCACAGGAAATTACTGCGCTGCCAGATACCACTTGCATCTGATGGGACTATCCAGCAGCGCAGTAAATTAGTTTGCTGCACCCTAATTTCCATGCATGTGTAGACAGCAATGCTTTACTACACAGAAAATTAGTCTGCTATGCAGTGAAATGTCTCGTGTAGATTCACCTACTAGTCAGTCCTTTAGCCTGAGCTGTCCAGGCCTTTCTCTTGAACATTCCTCCTATTGGCATCAGATATGTTATTTATAGCTCCTCCCCAACCCCTTCTACATTGTGAGTGCTGCAAGGGGAAAATCTCCTCATATGCTATGAGCAACTGCTAATGGAGGCAGCAGAGGGCACAGAGAACTTGTCTGGAATGGAAAGAAACATCAGCAACTACCTGCTTCAAGGTGGCAGCTGGAGCTGGCTACGGAGAACAGGGCAGAAGGGAGCTGGGCAGCAAGTGGAGGTCTGAAGGCAGGATGATGGAGTAGGGCATCTAATTAGGGCAGAGGTGAGTGGTGCCCACTGGGGACCAATTTTGGGAGCCTACTGGCCTCTCTAGGAAGGAGATGGGGTCTTTCAAAGAGACTGAAGAGACATAAGGAGAACCCATGGGGCTGGGCTGGAGTTTCTAGGAGGATCCTAGGGTTGGCACGGGACTTAGGTGGTAGAGGTTTTCAGCGAGTTCCTCAGCTAAAAGTCCATACACGTTCACAAGCAGCCTTGCCCTTGCACATGTCTCTGGCCTCATATCTAAGGTTTACTGCCTGTGTAAGTCCCAATTTTTCAGGGTGGGGGATTCCTAGAGGGCTCCTGCATGGAGGCCGTATAGGGTGACAGTGAGGAAGTCACGCTTCCTGGGTGGGGAGCTGTGAGATTTCCCAGCCTGTCTCCCAGGGATAACACTGATGCCACCACCACTAGCACTGCAAAACCAAAGGCTACCCTCTCACTCCCACACCCCCTGTCATTGCATTAGGCAGGAAGCAATACTGGGAGCCTATAGGGCTTCTCTCTGAAGTCCCTGCTCCAGTGTAAATCCTAGGAGGGGTCACTACCAACAAAACACAATACAGTAAAATAAAACAAAACAATCAAGTAAATCCAGCAATCCCCTCACCTTTGCTACTCCCTGCTTCCACATATTTTTGGCCACCCATTACACCAAGGAGCTGGGCTCCCAGCAAGTTTCTGAAGATTAAAACATTGCACAGAGGCCAAGAGAGCAATCCAGGTGCCACCTAGGCACGGATTTATGAGCGTGCATACAGTACTCTATGAATATTTTGGGGAGAGCTGTCAGGCACACAGCCTGCAGTTCCAGCCAAGCCATCACTCTTCCCACACAGCCATTTCCAAGCTCATTTATTTTGGACTGAACAAGGAGGGCAGAGGGAGGAAATAATGTCAGAGCAAGAGAAAGAGTGCGCAAGGAGCAGGGGATTAACAAGGACAGCGGATGAAGCCTCCAGACCTGACATTTACAGAGAATAACTAAAGACCTCAATTAATCTGAGCTGTTCCTGGGCACCAGCAGAGTGGGGGCAGCTTGCCGCCCCAGGCTCCTCCTATCACTTGCCGTTCTCCCATTGTGTTCAGGATTCCCATCTCTTTGAATGTGCCTTCCTGACTGCCGAGATGAGGAAAGCACCAGGAGGCAGAGGGCTGTTACTGTGCTGGTGGCCAAGGACCCTTTGGGACACTCTGGCCATCTGGAACCCTTCCAGGAGGAGATGCACCGGCATTTGCATGAGGTCAGGGGATCTGAAAGGCTCCGGCATGAATAACAGAATTCATCCCCGAGCCTGATTCTCCAGAGACTCAGCTCCCCACACCCCAGGCCATGAGAATGCAGATAGTCAGCACCTCTGAGAATCAGACTCATTTATGTTACAGTGGCCGCGTCTATACAAGTCGCTGACTGCATCGTAGCTCGTTATTACTGCACAGTAGCAATGCATGGCACAAGGCGTGACACATCGCTACTGCACAGTAGTAACGAGAGACTGGGCAGTAGCAATAAGCCAAAAAGCCAAGCAGAGATGCTACTGCACAGTAAATCTGACTTACTGTGCAGTCATTTAGTATTTCCGTATGCAAGCACTAAATGACTGCGCAGTAATAACTGTGCTGGAGTCCCCTGTGGTTCAGTGGTAGAATCCTTGTCCACCACACAGGAGACCTAGGTTTGATTCCCAGACACTTACACAACTACAACCATGGGGGGACCAAACATCTGGACTCAGTCTGGATTCTGTCTCAGTGGCCTAAGTGGAGGATAGAAGGTCTGAGCAGCCTCCCCTCCTCCAAAAATTCCTGCCCAGGCATATGCATCGAAGGTCTGGGTGGCCCTCCTGCATACATCACGATCCAGGAGGATCAATGGTTGCCACAATAACTGTGCATTCAGCAGCTCATGTAGATGTGGCTAATGTGGTACCAAGAGCAGCCGCTGGGCTGGGCACTGAGCAAACACACAGTGAGGACAAGGCTTGTAACATGAATAGCCAAGACAGCATGGAAGGGGGACATAAGGCACAAAGAAAGAAAGTGACCTGCTCACAGCAGAGCATGGACTATCATGCAAGGGTAGTGCTTTACCCTGCCCCTTACAGGGACACCTACTGACCTTAGCCGAGCCAGTTCTCCTTTGCAGTCACACAATGATGCCTGCACACAGGGCCCCAGTAAGCTTCTACAACTCACTTCATTTACTGAGCTTGAGCTTCTGCATCTTTACTACCAGCACTGCACAAGCTGGCAAGCTTAGGGCCAGCGCGAAGATGCTTCTGCATGCTGTAGTCACCTCCGAATACAGCGTTAGACATTCTCATGGATGCCTTCTTGGACAGCAAATACATTAGCCCCAGGTGACTGTGCTTAACCTCATTAACCCAGTCTAGCGCACTGTGCTCTAATCATGATTTATTACCAGTCTCTCCTCCCCTTCCCTTTGTGTCTCTGTTCCCCAAGCATTTGCCACTTTAGTGGGGTATTGTAACTCCCAAAGCGGTGGGAGGTTCTTGCTGGTGCAATTAGTTGGTTTAAGTGCAACAGGAAGGCTTACTTCCTTGCCTGCTGGCTTTAGTTTTAAAGGGGTTGTTGTATTGATCTTTTCATTGCAAGAGGCCCTGGTGCCTGGGAAGCAGCCTGGGTGTTAATTAACCAACATAAAGATCATGGTCATTAATGGGGAAGATAAGTTCTAGTAGTTACAGAGCACAGCAGAGAATCAGGACCTCTTGGCCTAATCCTGACCTTGTCTGTGGCCGGGACACTGCTTCTCACTGACAGAAGGTCTGAATATTTCAAGGGCTCAGCCCCCAGAAGCAGATACTTCAATCCAGATTCCCTGACTTAGGGCCACACTGCACTGTCCCTGTTTTAGTCCTGGAGTAATGGAGGTATGGGAATGAAGCGACTGGCCCAGGTTCTTACCATGAGTCACTGGCATGGTGTTGATTCGACCCCAAGACTCAAGGCTACTACCCCTTGCTCTCAGTGCTACACTGAATTTTCTCTGTGGTTTTACATCAGACAAAGCTAGACGTTTTGATACCTTAACCCTCACTTGCATGCTGAAGAGAAGGATGGACCCCCAAACTAAGGGCAGGCAGTGTTACACAAGCCCACCTCTCTGCCCTCTGCTAGGGGAGAAAAGCAAGCCCTTTCTTAGCACACACCCAGAGCCAAAAGCATCATTGCAGCACAGGGTCACACAATTAACCTCATGCTCCAGCTAGTCCAGGAATCTGTCTCTATCAGTGGCCATGGGGACAAGCTGGCTTGTGTTAGCCAAAAGAATATGGAGCCACTGTGCTCCTAGCTATAGGCCTTCCAACACAGGGGAAACAACCAGCCCTGGAGAAGGAAACTTGACTGGGAGCTCTGCTCCGCCACACACATTACTTTGCCTCCGTGTAGAAATCCATCAGATGGGAAAGGGCCAGGCTAACTTGTGTGCTGGAAGGAGCCCAGAGTCAATACAGAGCCCCCCGGACCCAGCACTTGTCTGAGAGGATTAAAACTGGAGTCTGAACTTATGGGTGCAAGCAGAAGGCTGATCAGAGAAGCAGCTTGATTTCCAGCTGCTGCTCCCTAAACTCAAAGCACATGGCCCACCAGGTAAGTCAATTCCCTCTCAGCCAGGTGGGCACAGTTTGACTCCATTGCACCTCTCCAGACCTACACCTGCATGGCAGCAGTCAGGCCCTGTGCAGAGCTGAGATGACAGCAGATGGGAAGGGAAGGAAATCTGACTATGGACAAAGCCCCAGTGGCATAAAAAGCAACCTGGGACTTTCTGTTATCCAAAGGGAAGAAATAGGATCTCTCACTTCCGAGTGGTTTCAAAATCCTCTCCTGTGGCAAACAGTGTGGTTCAGTGTTTATCTACATTGCAAGCATGGGCGGATAAATTAACCCCAAGGGGTTTTGACCCTAGGATCCCCCGGGTGAGCAGCGCTGCTACATACACTCACTCACACAGCTGGCCAGCTCTCCACCAGCTGCTGAGCTTTGCTTAGCTTTTAATGAAAAGGTCTCAAAGCAAATTTCATTTTACCTCATTGTATTTTGAGCCAGGACTTTACCCTTCACCGTGAGCACAGGCCAAGGAGAGACACAGAGCCACCTTCAGTCTATAGCTGCCAGGCTGTGGCCCGCAGATTTAATTTTCCGGAGAGATACGACCTGAGTGTGAAGCTGCCAGTGTCGCCTCCTTCCTCCCGAAACATTCCCAGCTTCCAGGACTCCCACTTCCCCACTGCTGGGTTTTCTTCACAAATGAATGCATCTTGCTGCTGGATGTGGCATCCTGAATGGACCCCAGCATGTCCCTCCACACTCCCCCGCTATTCTCTCCCCCAACATCACCCCATGGATAGTTGCAGGTGGTTCCCTCCCCCTTAGCCAAGCACATGCCATGGCCCTTGAATTCTCTTCCCCACATCCCTCCCAGGTGTGCTCTCCCTGGAGCTCACAGTTCAACTGCAGGCACCAGCAGCTTTCTGCAGCAGCTGTGGCTCCGTTAAAGTCTGGTGACAGCTCGATAATCAGAAGACACCCTGACAAGACGGGCAGGAGGTCACTCACTCATTAATTTCAACAGACTAAACCTCAGGCTGCTTCCAAGAAAAGCTCGGCACAGTCAGACCTGATGCCAGCCCAGGCCCAAACCTGCCTCAGTAATGCATTGCAGCCCCTGCTAAAGAGCTCTAGGTCTGCTGCTGAGAAAAGGCAGGGGAAGGAGAGCCTGCAGGGGGACTGCTTTGATCACCAGGTGGGATACCTTTGAAAGCAAAAAGCGAGCACATGTACGCATGTGTGTGCGTGTGCATGCCTGTGTGTGAAAGAGAGGAGAGATACACTACCCAATGCTGGATGGCAGCAGACCATTTGAACTGTGTCCACCAAGCCCTGCACAACTAATGGAGACTCTCTTTTCATTCAGGTGGGAAGATACCTGCAGTTTGACACCATCACACCACTCCAAGGAAGAAAGCCCTGCGATTTTGGCAAAGCCATGCTGTGTAGCACTGACTGGGTCTCTGTGAAAAGGCAATTTTTCTGATTCACTAACTAAACCAAAACTGTTGTGGGGACAGGGGAGGAATTGCATGGGATCAAGCAAAAAACACATATTTTTTCACAAAATAAAATAAAATAAGAGCCCTCCTTCTGAATGGAATGAGACATTGTGATTTGTGGCTTGTTGGGTTTTAACTTTACTCCATTTTGGACATTTTTTAAAAGGAAAACTTGAAATGTTTCATTTTTGGTCTCTGTCTTGAGTTTGCAAACTGCCTCAGCTTCCCCCCAACCACAATTTTCAGTGACTCACCAACCTCAAAATATTCCCCCCACCTCAAAATATTCCCCCAGCCATACAAGTGGCAGCTGTGAGATTCAAAGGGGCCACAAACACATTTTGGAAAAACCTGAGAATGGAAGGGGCAGACGCCTGAGCCAGCCACAGTGGAGAGAGGATGGGAAAGCACCCATCCTGCCAGAAAGACCTGGCATCCAAGGCATCTGGCTGATCACTCTGCTTGCACACTCCGCTGGGAACAGGGAAGCAATGGGCACTAAGGCTGCTTTAAAACAATGCCAACCTAGTACTCAACAAGATGAACACGGTCCATCATGGATTGCAGAGGAAGCCTCAGCCAACAGTGTTATGAGGGGGGCAACTAGCCCTGGCCTGACGGTGCTTGCCTTACTGGCTAGGTGGCCTAGAGGACAAGTGTGGCTCTTCTCCGTGCAGCCAACTGGGGCGGGTATGGTGTTGTCTCACCGGCTCCATCTCAGTTTCCTGGTCACTCACCAGCCACATCCACCCTAGTCTGAACCAAAGGAGCTGGGGACCAGCCTGGTGCTGGGACTCACCAAGGCTCATCATACCAGGGGACTTCAGGACTCATCATACCAGGGGACCACAGAAACTTCGGCTCAGGGCCTCCTGGAGGCTATGGCAACCAGGGAGTTCTTTCAGGTTAACCCAAAAAGCTTCATTAGACCTGGCATCCGGCTCAAGCACGGATGTTGGGTGTAAGCTGTACAATACATATTTGCATAGGCCAATTTCCAGGCTACTCAAGCCGAGGTCAGAGCTGCCACCCACATGCAGGAAGGATGGCACTGAGCAGGCCTGCAAGAATCCTCAGACCCCAAATCTCTTCCCATTTACACTGGGGTCAGTGATTCTCCAGCAAAGCCGGGTGAACTTTGAGGATTTACACTCACTGAAGAGCTTGCCCATTGACTCCAGGCATGCTAGGCCACATTCACACTTCCAAGTTTGATAGGATGGCAATTTCCGTAAGGGGCGTGAGGTTTCTGTGACAACTCTACCAGTAAAAGCCCTGCAATTACATTGGCATAAAAGAGCTTCCGCCAGCAGATTTTCTTTCACTCACCAAATCTAGCAAAAGCGCTTTCTTGCTAGTATAAGCTGCATCTTTGCTCAGAAGGTTTTACTGGTACGGCTACATCAATATTGACACAGCTAAGCCACTACATATACAACTGCAACAGTGTAACTATTCCAGAGTATATATTTACACTCTCCCACCCCCTACACAGATATACAGCGCAGCCTCGCTATAACAAACCCTGTTTATAGCAACGCCCCACCCCCATTTTTAATGTTCTCAACAGCAGGATCTAATATTTCCCTATTATGATACAACAAATTGACTCACCCTGTTCCTGACAGCACCATCGTTTAATGAATGTTTCTTATGGTCCCTTGTGGGGTGTTATATTGAGGCTTTCCTGTACTCCCATGTCTGAACTGGAGGCTGCATGTATGTGTGTGTGTGTATATATATACTCTCATACATATGTGCATGCACACACACATACATGCCTACATGCCTACAATACTTGTGTTACAGGAGCGTAGGTTGTAGCCGTGTTGGTCTAAGGACATAGGCAGACACGGCTCTTTGGGCAAATTTAATATATTTTATTAGACCAACTCAAACCACCTATAACACCTGTGTGCACACATACAAAGATATATCAAGGTCCTGTATACTATATGCACAGTTCTACCAATGCACTTGGCCAGGGTACCTATAGCAGCAAGACTCTTTTAGTGTAGATGCTTTGCATTTCCCTCTGGATAACAGCAGACTCTCACCCCCAAGTACCAGCCTATACTAAATGAGGGATGATATGGGAGGATCCTGGAGCCATTCTACATCTTGAACAAAGAGTAGTTACCTAATTAATGACAATTAAAACAGCAGGTCAGTGATCCGTGATCCCTCCCCCTCTCTGTTTGCTGCAGGGCACTGAGGATTATTCATTCACCCAGTCACTCCACCACCCTGGACTCTGCAAACACATCCTCATCACTGAGTGCAGACTGGAGCCTATAGGTGCCTCTCTGCATTTGCAGTCTTAAACAGCTGCAGAAATGTCTTCAATAGGGCTGCATGATGTGTTGAAGAACCCAGCTGGCACAGGGAATCAAATGGAGGGAAAGCCCAGCATCTTACAGCACCCTGAATGAGACAGGGAAGAATAATTCACCTCAGAAGGGGAAACCCAGGCACAAAGGTTTAAGTCAGGGGTGGGCACAATGTGGCCCATGGGCCAAATATAGCCCACTAGGCCACTCTCTCTGGCCTGTGGGGCCCCTAAACAATTTAGAAAAGTAACATTTATCTGCCCCTGGCTGCCTGCCCGTCACGTGGCCCTGAATGGCTTGTCAAAACTTAGCAAGTGGCCCTCTGCCCGAAATTACTGCCCATCCCTGGTTTAAGTGACTTATCCAAGGGCACACCAGCCATGGGCAGACTCAAGAGCAGAACACAAAGGTCCTATCTCCCAGCCTGCTACATCTTACTACTGCCTCACTGCAGACCATAGGAGGGAGGAAACTTGCACTGGTATGGTCTGAGTCAACGGGAACCAGAGGAGGATCCAGGATTTTAAGAGAATGGGTGCAGAAGCAGTGCTCCTAGCTTCCCCAAGCCCACCAGGATGGGCAGATCATGCCATGGGAGCAGCAGCTGGGGACTTTTTTGAGTCCCTGAATTAAGTAATAATCTGCCTTCCACCCCATCATGCCCCCTCTGGATGCACTCCTAGTGGGAGCTAGTGGGTTCTTTCCATGTCTATTGGCTGGTGCTGTATGTCACACACACATTCATTCCCATAGAGAAGTTAGGCTGGAAGGGACCTCAAGAGATAAACTAGTCCAACCACAGATGGAGCATGCAATCTTGGTGTTACTAGCACCACACTCTAACCACATCTTTGCCCCAGTGAGGCTGCAGACATGTCCTGGGAGACAGTCCAGCAGGCAGATCCCTGACATGTGAACTGAAATGGGCAAAATCCTTACTAGTGACTGGAATAGGGCAACACATCTAACCCCCTCGAAGATGGAGTTGGATGGTTTTGTGAACTGGCTTATATGATGTGATTACCCTCAACAGCAGGACACTAGACTTGATGACCCAGGAGGCCCCTTCCAGTACTGTGGCTCATTTTGCTGTGCATCGCAACTGCTGTTCTGGGAAGAGCTGGCTGGGCCTTCCCTTCCCTCTCTAGCCTGCAGAGGATCATGAACTCTATGGGCATGTCCACAGCTCTTCTGCATCAGGATGTGTGCTGTGAAACATGTCCTGTCCACTCCTCCCTTCTCCACAGACCCTAAAGGAGTCACAGCAACTGCTTTAGAGTTACTTTAAACATGTATCCCAGTGCTGCTCTGAGGCCCTCTGTCTCAGGGATGCTTACTGGTATGCATTCAGGCATGAACGACTGGTGCCTCTCGAGATCAGGATCAGGGGGGGGGGGGCACCATTGGTAATTGGTGGTGAATGGCAAGGGGGTCATTCGCAGATGCTGGCGGTGATGTCAATGGCGGGGTGGGGCATGGTAAGCGGCGACCGCTCGCAGAAGCCAGCAGCGGCCAATCTCCGGGGGGGGCACGTGCCCCTCCAGGCCCCGCCCCACCACATGTCCCTATGCATTCAGAGCTGCCCTAAGTTGGCTACATGGCCTTGTTTCTGGGATTTGATGCACACTGAGAAGGGTCTTGGGGTCATGGCATAGAGGCATACCCTACGAGTCTGACACACGGACCATTGGCACCGTGGTCAGACCTGGGGCAGAGAGCTGACCCCAGAGTCACTTATGCCTACACTAGGTGTGATGAACAATCAGGACCAGCTAGAACCGAAACAACCAACCTTCCCCCTTCGGCCTCCCCTGCAAAGGAAATGCATTAGCTTTCCCCCCCTTCCCAAAATAGTGCCCCAGGTCCCTGAACAGGAGCTCGGTGACTCAGCCTGCCAGGAGTCTGACAGAGACATGGTGATTCTGCCTCTGCTTGTCCTTGTAGGGCCCACAGAGCAATTTTTTTCTGGTGCATTTGAGAATCCCCATGTCAACACAGTAAATCTTCGAGATGACAGCTCGCGCCAGCTCACCGCCTGTGTACGACACAGGAAACAATGCTGGCAGGAGACAGGGCAGCAGGATTTAATTGTTCAAACATTCTCTGACAGACCAAGCCAGCACCATGACGAGGGCACAGCCATCAGTGTCATGTGCCATGGAGAGGCAGGACCTTAAAAGACTCGTTCTCCAGGCCCATGCTGGCTGGAAAACCTTTGGGCTCCAGATGAGGCTCTGTGGTCACAGCATGGGATAACCTGCTCTCTGCTCCCATGCATTTCTGCTGCCCGGGATTCCTTCTCTGAAGACACCGCTCCATTAACTGCTGCACTCACACAGTGGCCAAAGGCAAGGAAGGAAAAGGTAAGGATAACAGTCTGTCCTGCAACAGTGCATCGCTGTATCCCAGGTACAAACTAGATGCCTCCGGAAGGGATGGATTAGGGTAATAACTGGGACACCAAACCTAGTTACAGTTCCTTGCTGTGCTGCAGATCTCCCACATGACCATGGGCAAATCTCTTAGCCTCTCCGTGCTCCGGCTCCTCATCGATACAAGGAAAGTAACAGCATTGCCCAGCCTTCTGGGGTGTTGCCAGGATATGGATGGGAAGGATCTCAGATGCTACTGTGATGACGCACGGGGTGATACTTTGCCCACCTTCACAACCCTCTGAATGACGACTGCTGCTACCTGTGATCCTACAGTAAGCCTGCACTACAGCTGGCTTGCGTGATGTCAGCTGAGGTATGTCTCGCTCAGGCCTTGAAGGAAGCAGTTCAGGTTACTCACCAAATGCACCGATCCTTTGAAAGACCTCGGCTCAAAGACTCCCCCGCCCCCAAGCACCTGCCAGCCGGAATATGTCCCTGGTCACCACCTGGCCACTCGCATGCTTCTCTTTGCTCCTGCCCATTTCCTTTGTGCACTGGACTGTGCTCTGTGCAGGGTCATTTCTACCGCTGCTCCCTACACCAGACACAGTGTCCCTGCTACAGGTTCAGAGAGGCACAGGACCAGCAGACCAGCAGCAGAGGCGACGGGCATCTCTGTGTTAATGCCTTTGGCACTCCAGGCTTTGTTTAGTGTCACACACCTACCGGGCACACAAAACCTCAGGATGCTGGGGAGTGCAGCAGGGTTGTGCACGACCTCTGCGTACGAATTCATCTTTACCATGACAACAGCCTCGGATGGTTCTGAAGACCAATTGATGGCTTCCAGCAGCGATAAAGACACCCCCAGTCCCTCAGCCTCCTCAGCGGTGTCTGCTTGGCGTGCTCCTTCGGCCTAATTAGAAGGAGGTTTTTTGCTATTAGCAGGGAACGGTGCATATTTAACATTTCCTTCCTTCTCCAAGCCCCACGGGCTTCCTTTGAAGAAAACAGGTCATCGTGTGGACCCCAAATACAAGGCCCAAGCGGCTGTTGCCAGGCCCTGCTTTACACCCGCTAAAGCTTACGCAAGGGGGTCCATGGTGGGGGGGGCCTCAATGCCTCATCCTCAGGTGCTGGGATGTCCAGCAAGGGGTGGGAGGGAGAGGAGTGCAGGTAGGCTAGGGGGTGGGAGCCGGGTTTGCCAGAAGGACCTGCACGCTGGACGCTCAGGGCCTCCGTGAAGCACCAGAAAAGCCTTTGAATCGAGGTGCAGCTCAAGGCAGCCCTGAGGGCTTCTCCAGCTTGCAGCGAGTCTGCACCACCCCCCAGTCTCTTAGCAGCTCAGGCAGAGAGGAGCTGGTAGCTGCCTGACCTCCTCCCTGCTTTAGAGCTAGATGAGGCCAGGCTCCAGCCCCTCCGCTTTGTGAAGCAGAAGAGAAAAGGCATTTCCAGAACTGCCTTTTAAAATAAATGTTGCTGGGATGCCATTAGAAACAGCGAGGCTGGATCAGGCTTTCCTTCCCAGCTAGGCACCTACCGCATTCATGGCGGAAGTGGGGTGCACTGTGGCTCCTTTCATCTTGCAGGTTCCCCCGCGCCCCAGCCCCGCTTGCGGCTCACTCCTGATCAGCGGGGAGGCAAGAACTGATTAAATACGGCGCTGTTTTTGCCTCTGCGGCTGGTTGGCTGAGGGCCCAGCAGTGGTGCCAGATGCAAGTGGGAAAACACACGAGATTAAAGTTGCCACTTTAGTTACTTCCGCTGTGAGTGCAGTAGGTACCAACTCCCAGCCTTTCCAGAGCCAGACTGACAGTGGCCCAGGCTTTAGCTACCCAAGTAGGTAGGCTGGGTCCCCAGCAGACTGTGCATTTGCTGTGGCAGCCAAGCTAGGGAGGATAACATAGCAGGAGATACTTCCATGTGCTGCAATCAGACCTCTCAAGGGCAGGGTAGATATATACTCCCCCTCCCTCCCACAAGAGATCATTTAGGTCAAAAGGGCCAAGCCGGCTGCATTTGCCTTTGAGCCTTCAGTAAAAACAAAGACCCACAAAGAAGCCCATGATTTATCTAATGAGGCAGTTACTGAATGCTGTTATTTTTTAAAGTGCAATAAATATGCTGTGTATTTGAGCATCCATAAATAGGATTTAAATTTAATAGTCAATTCAGGGAAAAATTGTATGCAAGGGACCCATTCCCACTCCTGTCTATGCTGGTGGATTAGATCCGAGAGCTGGTGCGATCACTAGACAGAGCAGCCCGATCCTGTTCTGCCCTACACCACTACAAACCAGGAACCCAGTGGGATGCCTCGAGCCAGGCAAGCAGCAGAGTCTGGTCCAAGGCATTTTAAATTCAGACAGAATCACGTTTCCCAGAAAGCTCAGGGGCAGATTTATTTCATAGATATCCTCAGCACCCTGGCCAGACTGCTCAGCACCCAAAATGTCTCCTTTCCCTCCGAACATTAAACTTTCACGGCAAAGGCCCTTTGTAGATCAGCCACAGGACGTGGCAGCAGAGCAAAGAGAACCCCTCTCTCCCCACCTGACTCAGGCTGAGCAGTGAACATGTACCCTAGGGGGGCACCATCAGCTACTTCAGGGGAAAACCAAAGGTTTATACCAAGGAAGCTGCATTTTGTAGGTTTAAATGTTACCCCAAAGCATATGAAGATCAAAGGGTGCCACATGGAGCTGGAGCCAGAGAAGCAGAGGGGAGGCTGACAGCCTTTACCATATGGAGGATACGACTCCCACCTGTGTCTGCCCACAGTGCCAGCACCCGACACCCAGTCCTCCCACACCCAGTCCCTCAGGCTCAGGAGCATCACTCCATACTTCTCCAACTTACTATGGCTTCGTCCTCCTTCAAAATCATCCTCCAAGCTCTCCCCTGCCGTGATGCCTACAAACAGGCTGTGCAATGCTGTCTCACTGTCCCCTCCTGCTGCCTCTTGCAGACTCTGAGAAGAGACTCTCTTTCTTCTGTCCTTGTACTGTGCTTAGCAAAAGGATCCTGGTCCATGGGAGGAGGAGGAATAGTTGTATACAGGGAAAGGGAAACTGAAGGGGTTTGCTGTCCCATCAGGCTATAGGCAGAATGGAAATAAATTGTATCCAGGGTGAAATTCAGACTAAGCAGCACTACTTCAGTGTGATGAAATGGGGCTGAAGTGGCCCCTGGGGAGCCTCTCGCCTCCACCAATGGAAAGCCCAGGCCCTGCATGTTTCAATCTCTCCCCATTGTGGTGACTCTATGAGCTACAAATAACACCCGGCAAGAAATGTTCTTCTCCGAGTCGTCTCTCAAGAGCATTGCCTTGTGATGCAGGTCATGAAACCTGGAACGAAGAGCCTGTAGCCTGGGCACCTTGGCAAGTCCTCCCCTGCATGCACGCAGCACCCTGCACACACCTCTGTGGTCACCTGCCCTTGGTCAGGCTCAGCTCTCTGCTGTGCGAACCATGGCCCTGCTTCTTTGATCTGTAACCCAGTCTGCCTCCCCACGCAGACAACAGCCAAAAGCTGCCCCACATTCTCCCACAAGGTCCCCTTTGTGCCCTGTCTTGCACGGGTGCTGGGTGCAGCAGCGCCAAGCCAGACTGACAAGGGGCTCTCCCTTGCTGCTGGATCAGCCCCCGCTGACGCCTGCTCCTCTTTCTGTCAGCGGTATGACATGCTGGTCATACTGACAGGGGAAGCAGCCCAGGCAGCTCCAGTGCCGCCCAGCCCCGCAATGGCACTGCTGCTTGGGGCTCTTCCTGAGGAAGAGTGAAGAAACCTGGGCACCCTCCCAAGGGAGCAGCAACAGGGCCAGGCTCTGCCTCCCATGCTGAAATGGAGTCATTAGAGCTGGCATCTGCAACGAGCCCATTACCTGCCTTCACATGTGGTTGGACATGGGTATGTGTGATCATACCCAATAGGGCTGTTGGTCACCGATTTGATTCAGAAGAGATTTGGCTCAATTTGGTGTCCGAATCTCCGAGTCGGAATCAAATTGGGAGGCCCATTAAAAGGTCCGAATTGAATCTGAAGCCTCCAAATCGATTCAGAAAAGATTCAGAGATTCAGACTGGCAAAAGAGAGGCAGCTACAACCGGAGGAGCTGCAGGAGAACCTGCAGGTGCCTGCTGTGTCTGCCTGCCCCCGGCTGACCCGGATCAGCGCCAAATCTCCGATTCTGAGGCAGCTAAATCGAATGGGGGCAGTTATTTGAATCACTGAAACAAATCATTGTCCTCTGAACTGACCGAATCCAAATCAAATACTTCCCTATTCACCTAATACCCGACTCTCCCATTGCCTTGTCCACACAAATCCACAGGCACCAAAAATCTTCAAGCTCCCCTGGGCAGAGGGACAGGCTTACATCAACCACTTCCGTATAATCTAGGCTTATACCTGGAGACACCCCTATGGTTGTAAAAAAAGGCTCCCAAACAGCCAGGGCACCAGCCAGTGCAGTATTGCCTGCCTGGGAGTCAGACTGGCAACCCCCGGGCAGAGGCAGAATGCCACTGTGGGAACATACAGGAGGCAGGGATTAGCAGGGCTCTGGAAATGCCTCCGGATCAACACATTTCCCCAAATGGGCTTTGTTTTTGGCAAATTGGAACTGCACCCACCCCCAAATGTCCCCATGGAAAATTTCCA
Source organism: Caiman crocodilus (assembly GCA_030014935.1). Classification (NCBI taxonomy): domain Eukaryota; kingdom Metazoa; phylum Chordata; order Crocodylia; family Alligatoridae; genus Caiman; species Caiman crocodilus. The sequence continues at coordinate 4,359,260 of JAGPOW010000145.1, forward strand.
GTGGATTCCCCTGCTTCACATTTGGGCAGGCATCTCAGCAGAGGCAGACCTCTTCTGAGCCAGTGTGGCAGGCATGCCCTATTTCAAGGGGCTAACACCACCAAGGCCTCAGGACTCAGCATGCTAGGAAGTGGAGAGAGAATACTTTGCCCTGGCTCCCCATCCTAAATTTGCTATGACAGCACCCCCATCCCTCAGTCCCCAGGACTAGCTGCAAGTGTTTCTGGGCAAGGCAGGTGGTGCACTAGCAGAGCTGGGGCTCTGGTAAATCTGCTTGCAAAAGGTGCTGTAGAGATCAATATGTAATAACAATTATTCCCCTGGCCAGCACTGGAGTAGCTATTATTGCTTTGGCTGGCCAGCGCTGATGGGGAATGTTATGGTTTTGTGGGTATTTAATCTTTTTTGAGTGCCTCTAGAGCACTTGCTCCCACTACCATAACAATGTCACAGATGCATCAATACCCTTCCATGATGGATTGATTCACGTGGCTCTGACCTGGGAAGATCTGTCAGGTGGAGAGCGCAGGAATCACCCTCAAGCTTTTTTCTCTCCAGAATATGCACTTAGCTCTGCTTTTTAATAAGGGTGGATTATTGACCAGCCTGGACAAACTACCCTGACAACTTAGCAATACTTTACAGAACTACCTCTCACCTCCCCAGCTCCCATGAGCTAATGTGGGGATGTACAACTGCCTTATTTCACAGATGGGAAATCAGGGTGCAAACAGAGGCAAGGTCTGATCTCACCCCCGGTGAAGGAGACAAGAAACTGGGAAGGACTGCAACATGTCGTAGGTTGTGGGCACAATGCAGAAGAATCTAAACGGATTGGAAAGTTAGGCTAGAGCTAACAGACTGAAGTTCAATGTGGACAAATGCAAGGAGCTGCACCATGGGAAGAATCATCAAACACACAAATATAAAATAGGTGACACCTAGCTGAATGGCAGCACTATGGAAAAGGACTTGGGAGTCTCGCTGCATCAGTTTGCAATGTGATACAGCCTCACAAAAGGCAAATGCAGTTTTGGGATGCTCCAGCATCAGGTGCAAGACATGGGAGGTGATAGTACCTTTCTACTTGGTACTGGTTAGACCTCATCTGGAGTGCTGTGTGAAGTACTGGGCTACATTTAAAAAAAAAAATGATGTGAAGAAGTTAGAGAGGGTCCAGAGGCAGGCAAGAAAGATGATAAAGAGATTGGAAAGCAAGTCATACAAGGAGAAGCTGAAGGAGCTGTTCAGCATGTTCAGCTTGTGGAAAAGGTGCTAAAGAGGGGACATGATAGCAATCTGCAAATACCGGAAGGGCTGTTCTAAAGAAGAAGGAAAGCACATTTTCTCTCCTGCTGCAGACCCATGGCTTAAAGTAAGTTTAGACTGGATTTCCAGATAAGCTTCTGCCTTGTTAGAACAACAAGGCAGTGGAACAGACTGCCTAGGAAAGTTGTGGACTCTCCATCACTGGAGGTGTTCAAGAAGAGGTTAGACAGCCACCGGTCAGGACTGACCTACACCTAGCTATGTCTATGTTCTGCTATGGGCATTTCCCACACTTCTGGGCTTTGCTGGTTGCCTCCCCTTCTGTTGCGTGGGTTTAGGGTGTTTTTACACCTCCCTCACAGTCATTGAGTGTTGGGGCTATGGCCAAGGCTGGGCACTTTGATTGGGGTATGCCAATGCTCCTGCTGGGATTACAGCCAGAGGTTTCTGGCTAGAGGGTCTTGTCCCACCACTCAGGGTCAGACCAATTGCCATAGTTGGGGTCAGGAAGGAATTTTACCCCATGGTCAGACTTGTATGGACAGTGGGAGTTTTTGTCTTCCTTTGCAACAGGAGACATGGTCCTCTACTGGGAATCTCTTGCACATATATTGATACTATTTCAAAGCAGCAGCATGTCATCTGCCATGGTTCCCCTACTTTACCTGTGGCAGGCTAGGGTGCTAGGGTGCCAGGGTTGATGGAAGCCTTGCAAAGAGTTCAGATTATGGATTGTATGGGATGGTTCGGATAGAGATGATCCTGCCTCAGGCAAGGGGTTGAACTAGATGACCTCTAGAGGTCCCTTCCAGCCTTACTTCTCTATGATCCTATGACTTTCACTAGTAAACTTCAGCAGGAGGTAGGAGATGGATCAAGATTGAAACTACTTAAGGGAGGACCTGGAATTCAAACGTAGTGGGCCCAGAGGTCTATCTTTAGCGACTGTCCATGCCCCATGTTTATGTGGTCTCAGCGTAAGGCTTGCAAGGATTTGCAATGCTTTGGCACTGGCAGTCAGGCAAGCATTTTATCCTTCCAAGGGGCTTAACCTGAGCTCTGCGCAGCCTTACCTATGACTTGCAAAGAAATAAAAAGCAGGTTTATTCCTGTCCAACCTTGGCTGTGCTGGTAGACTCCTTAGAGACCCTGGAAATCTGGTGCGAGGGCTTCCAAAAACCTTCACGGGAAGAGAAGTAGGATGTGTTGAATTTTTAACTAGAAGAATTTTTCTCTTAACTGTTTTGTAGGTGTTTGAGTTCTAACCCCCCAAAAATTTAAATAGATGAAATACAAATGTCCACCACTGTTTCTCAGTTATTCAGGTAATTTTTTGGAATTTGTGAGATCATAAACCTCCTACTTCTCCAGACCTCCACAGAGTCCTTTAGGAAATGCAGAGAATATGCAATCAAACACACACATATAAAAATGTAGGATTATTGTAGTCAAGTAAAAATCTTAGGCCAGCATTAAACTTTACAAAAAGAGAAAGGAAAGGGCTCAAATCCATATTTTATTCCTTTGTAAATCACCTATAAAATCCAAGGGTCTTTCTGCCATGTACAGTATTAATAATCTCCAGGTAAAAGACAAAATCCCCCCTTACAACTGTGCTGTACATCATCCCAGAGGTGAATCTACCCTGACGTGGCTGCATTTTGGTAGCTGCAAGGATGGAGCGTCAAAGGGCTTTGATATGAATGCTGCTATGTGCATGCTGCTATATTGCATTACTTGGGCCATGCTAGCCAATGAGCCTTTTGATGGATATTCTCAGCCCTGCTTGTCATATGAAGACTGGGCTGGATTTATTGCCAAGATTCCCTTGCAGTGGCACCTGACTACTGCAGACCCTAGGGCTCTTCAAGCCAATCTCAGCTGCTGGCAAAAACACACTGAAGTGTATTGTTTTGAATTTCCCATGGGTAACAGTTTACAGTGGGTGGTGGGGCAATTACGGTGCTGGGCGGTGGCAGCAAAGGTGTGAGACTGAGCCCTGCTTCAGGCTCACACTGAAGCTGCCCCAGGCATCCCAGCTATAAATGGGTCCAAGGGCAGTCAGACTCCCAGATGTGATGCTAGGACAACGCTCTCTCACGTGCCACAGACAGTTCCTCCCCATGATAGCTTGAGGTGTCAATCTTTGCAGATGCTGACTTAGGTGTGCACTGTAATCCCTGGCAGGGTTTCCTTGTTTTTTGGTCCTTTATCAAGCCTTTTTCAACGCACCTCTTTCCCTCCCTGTATCCAGTTGTTGTCCTAGGTGAGTGATGCTAGAAGGTGTAATAGCAGGGCTAGCTGAGGAGATAGTCAGCTAGATCCAATGCCCATTTAGCCTGATGGTGAGATCCCAGCTGGACACCGAGGATAGGCAACACTACAGATGGGTGACAGTGGATCGAGTAGAGTGTGCCAGGCCCACAAGGCTTGGCTCTTATGACCAAGTTTGCTTCACATGCAAGTGAATTACTCAGTGTAATCCATTATAAAATATCCTGATCTGTTCATGGTCTTTAGGGATCCAAAACGTTTCCCATAGGGCTAGGGGTGTTGAGTTCAGTGCAGAGTAAGGTGAAAGGATGACTTCTACCGAACCACCAGTTTCACATCACAGAGAGTTTTAAAAGGCCTTGGGTGCCCGTGCCCAAGGAGATGAAGGGACTCCAAGAAGCAGGGCAAGGTCAGAACCTAACCAGAGAGATACATTAGATACCCTCCCCGCTCCCCCGTCTTTGCTATTAAGATCTCAGAGCAAGCTGTGGTCAAGGACCACAAAAATTAGGAAGCTGGGTTAGTGTTACTGTCCCCATTTTACGGCTATAGAAACAGAGATACCAAGAGGCTGGCTTGCCCGAGGCCCAAGAGTAAGACCTAAGAAATACGATTCCCAGTCTCTTCCCTTATTTTTGATCCTCTCCCCAAGTCAGGGCAGAACCCAGGAGTTCTGACTCCTGTCTCTCTGGCTCTAACACTTGAACCACACTCTCTTCCAGAGCTGGGGATAATTTCTAGCAATTGTGGCTGCCGGATTTCAGCGCCCACCATACCAAAATAAAACCCAGACTCCCAGAATCATCCCAGCCCACCACAGTCCCTTGTTTTGTATCTGCCTCTCCTGGGCAATGTTAGAAAGCGGGGGAAAGAAATTGCCTTTGGCGTTTCAGGGGTCTATCAGCAAAGCGCTCTCTCTGCCCAAATGCACCTGTGAGGCCCAACCACGAGATTTGTGCTGAACCACTTGTATTCAGCAATAATTATCTCCTTCCCAAGAGTTTGTCAGGAGGCAAAGAGTTCAGAATTTGTGAATAAATAAAACCTAGAGGATCCAAGCCAAGATGCGTATTGATCCATGAGCCTTTTAGTTCCTGCTTTATTCCTTGGCAAGATAAACAAATGCAGCTGCAGCTGTTCCATGCCAATAAATAATAAAATGCATTTTTAATTTCTCAAACACTAGCATTGAACTTTGATAGCAGTGTAATGGTGTGGCAGTGAGCTAGGCCCCTAACCCAGCCACTTGTGAAGCAAGAGATGAGACCTAGAAAGAACTGGCAGGGACCATACCAGGTCACAGCCAGGTTTTAAAGTCAGGAGGCACCATTACAGTCAGTGTGACCTCCTGCCCAGCACGGAGCAGAACATTACATCCAGCAGTTCCCACATCTGGCACGTAACTTGCTTGAGCTTTGTGAGAGAGGCATAGCCTTGATTTAAAGAATTCAAGTGACAAAGAATCCGTCCTGGCTGCAGGTGAATTATTCCAGTGGTTAATTACCCACGCTGATCAAAGTGCTCTCCTTATTTCTAATCTGAGTGTGCTTAACTTCAGCTTCCAGCCCCTGGAGCTCATTAGGCTTCTTTCTGCTAATTTAAAGACCTGTCTGCCTTCAGAAACCACTTCCCCATGGAAGCACTTTTACACCATGGTCAGTCACCTCTTCAGCAGGCACAAACGAAAAAATGACAGCAATTGAAAAGGGAACATGGCTTTGTTGCCTAGTGGTAACAGTGCTCTTGCTTCAGAGTATGTGAAGCGTACACTGTGGAAGCTTAGCCCTATTTCAATGAGAGATGAATTGTCCTTGCTTAGCTGCCATTTACTGCAAGGTAAGAGTGGGCACACAGGCAGTTGTCATGGGGCAGCTGCCCCATGACATAAGTCTAGTCATTAACCATTAACCCTATATCCCTAGGTCTAGATTCTGGTCCACCAGCTGGGTGCCCAAGCAGACTGAGGTGCCTAGGTATGATCTTATTCCACCCTGCTCAAGACCCCGAAAAAGGGTAAATGGGTCTCCCTCCTGCTCACTGCTTTTTGTGACTTTGCCTCAGGTCAAGATGATGTTGCATTACAAAAGGAGACGCGTACTCAGGCTTTTTCAAGGACTTACGCAGGTAGAATAGGATTGCACTTAGGTGCCCAAGTCTACTTAGGTGCTTTTGGGTGGAACAGTATCTAGCCTTTAGCATGTTTTCCAGACCTCAGATCATTCTTGCAGCTGCTTTCTGAACTCTTTCCAATTTTTTAACGTATTTCCTGCACAGGAGATATCAGAACTGGAAACAGAATCCCTAATGGTCTGACTAATGCTACCCACACATTTGCCTTCGTCACTACAATACTGCAAAGTGAGCTTGTCTTCCATTGCTTACCTGCCATAGTCCCCAAGTCCTGTTCAGAGTCACCCCTTTCTGGGCTGCAGCCCCATCTTGTAAGGGAGACTTGCCTATAAATCTAGTGTTCCTTGTGTGACCTTGTAATCGGCTGTGTCAAATGAATCCAGCTCAGCCTGTAAAACAGATCTGTCCTCAGTCTTATTTACCACTCCACAGGTTTTTATGTCACCTGAATTTTTTTTAGAAATTACCTTTTTCTCCCATTCCTTTGATAAAGATATTCACTACCTCCTGCCAAGGACAGATCCCCAGAGACCCCTTCCAGAACACCCTCCCCCCAAGATAATTCTCTCTTCATAATTCATTTCAGAGGTCTATCAGTTAACCAAAGTATGTCCATTTAATATGGGCTGCATTGATTTTTATAGTGCTAATTTATTTTAACAGCATGTCACACTGGACTAAGTTGAACTCCTTACAGAGGTTTAAGTATATTATGTCAACACCATTACCGTTATCAGCCTTACTTGTGAGCTCATCAAAAACTGATATGAAGTTTCTTAGACAAGATGGATTTTCCATGGCATTAATTAGGCTACCATCTTCTAATTCTTTACTGATTAGATCACATACTAGCCTTTCCTTGCCAGGATTTTGCTCAGGACTGATATCAGAAATACTAGCCTGCTGTTTCCTGTGTCATCCTGTTTCTTTCCAAATATTGGCATAACATTTGTTCTTCCCGGTCCACTGGAAATTCCCCAACATTCCTAGATTCATTAAAAAAAAAAATCAGCATTAAAAATTCAGAGACCTCTTCAACTGATTCTTTTAATACTCCTGGGTGTGAGCTATCTAGGCCTGCAGATTTAAAAATACTTAACTTTAATAGCTGCTTTAATAGAGAATAGCAACAGTCTTCCTAGTAACTGATGGAATAGGAAGTGTTTTGTTATCACTGTAACATATGGATACAGCACTCCACTTCTTCCTCAATCCAAAACAGGAGTGTTTATTGAAGGGTTGTGCTATTTCTGCTTCATGATTGACAGTTTAACCATCATTGTCTTGTATCAAAATGCTTCTGTTCTCCAGGCTACCCTTGGTATTGGCCAGTCTTCTCCCATCACTCCTCTTTCTGCCTTGCTAAGAGCAACTTTACCAGGTCCTCCACCTCCTGGCTGCCTCTTTATTGCTACAGAACCCTCTTCTGGGCCAGCAGCCACTCCACCCTGTTCAGTGGAATAAGGCTTCTACCACTGCCTGGCAGCTAGGCAGGGATGTATGTAGGCACTGGCATGCTTTCAGCCAGTGCCCAGAGGCCAGCCAGCAGCTGATGGCTTCCCAAAGTGCACTTTGCACTGAGTGGAGCTGCACTGAACCACCAGAAGCCTGCAGGCATGCGCACACTATGGCAGTCTGGTGGTAACAGCTGGTGTCTGTCCCTAGTAGTTCTGGCAGCAGAAGCAGCTGTGTACAGACAGTCTTATCCTCTAATGAGTCTATAGCTCTGGTTCCTTCCCATCTTTATGGAACAAGTTTTTCTTGCCCAGTCATCTGTATAAGAAACACCCAGATCCCCTAGGCAGGTCAGAGCAAAGTCAGTCTCTTTACTGCTAAATAAGGCATAAATCCTACTTCACCTTCTCATGGCTGAGTGGTGTTTAAGTTGAACCGTTGGCACTTAGGCAGAGTTTAGACAATACTTCCGTCTGAGGGCTCAGAAGGCTGCATTTTGCACGCATGGGCTCCCAGGGACACAAAGTGCCTATATTATGCTCGATACGTATTGGAAACTTTAGCGACAGACAAGTCCAGGAGGAACAGAAGAGAAGACCCACCCCTTGGATCTCTCCAAGTGTATTTTAATAACCCTGGCAGCAGCAGAACTGTTGTCCCCCTGCTTTACCTGTGGCAGGTTAGGGTGTTATGCCTTGGGGCTGTGTCAGGGCTGACTATGTAGTTTCACTAACAGATTAGAAAACGGATTTGTATACAAAGCTTTGGACAGGGATAATCTTGCCTCAGGCAGGGGGCTGGACTAGATCACCTCTGATGGTCCCTTCCAGCCCTACTTCTCTACCATTCCCACCTTTTAGCCTAGTGGTTTGGACACTTGTCCAGGGAGCAGGAGACCTAGGCTCCAAACCCCCATCATGCAGAGGGGGTTTAATCTGGTTTATCTTGCTTCCTAGCAAAGTGCTTTCACCTCAATGCCATGGGAGGCATTGCCCAGAGCATCTTCTAGGTCCCTTGTTGAACTTAGGTTGGTTGTTGGGCAGCGAAGAAAAGATATGTTGGGTCAGGAGGAGACAGGCAAACTAAAGGGAGATGGGTCCCACCTTAAGAGGGAGAGTGCCCTGGATTCTGGTCACTGGTTCCCAGTGGCTTTCCTGGGGGTCTTGCTACTCTCAGCCCCAACCGCCACTGCATTACCATCACCCTGTGTCAGGACCTGCCTGGAGAAGCTCCTGAAGGATGCTAAGCAAACCAAGTACATTGGTGACCTGAAGGTGAAACCCAGCCAGGGCAAAATCTGCAAGGTCACCTCAAAGCAGGCTGCCAGCAACCACTTCATGCCCTGTGGGAACTTCACATGCTTTGCAGACTGATGTGCTTCATCTACCGGGCCCATCTTAACTGGCTCCCACTCAATGGCTCATCCGCTATGGAAACCAAGTCAAGAGGTGCCAGAGGTGCAGATGCAAGAGTGAGACCCTGCCCCACATCTCGTGTGGCTGCAAGACCCATGCAAGAGCATGGCAACTGCATCACAGTACTGCCTAGGACCAGCTGGTGAAAGACTCTTGGTGCCTGTTGGGATGGTAGCCATGAACAACGCTGTCCCAGGTTGCAACAGCCAGTTGCATCCACACATTGTGGTAACAGATAAGGATAACAAAAAGGACTCCGATGATCAACACAACCATCCCATTTAAAAACCAGTGACAGGCTTTCACCAAAGCCTGAGAGCAAAAGCTGTCCAAATACAGACCGTTGACCAATACTTGGAGAGAGAAAGGGTATGATGCGACAATGCGGCCACTGAGCACTAGGAGAATGGGACCCAAGTATCAAGAGCGTCTTGCAAGCTTGCAGTGTATCCCACCACTACTCAAAACTGATGAGGCACCTCAGGGTATTCAACAACACCCGGTGGTCGAGAGACATCCACATTGAGCACATCGTGGGCTGTCACCAACATGAAGAGAGCTGTCCGATACCACCAGGCAAATGCCAGACTGAGGGGATGGATTGACCTGCTCCCAAAGACATCATTAACCAACTAAGATATTTTATGCCTTGGACTATTTCCTACACCAGCAGTTGTATGCTGCCCACAAAACCAGCGGTTCCCAAACTGTGGGTCGTGACATCAGTAGATGAGGTTGCAGGGGTTGGGGGGGGGGGTGGCTTGGGAGTGAGTAGCCATGCTGAGAAAAAAAAGTTTGGGAAGCACTGCACTAAACCATTGCCCAAGAACATCTTGCCACCTCATAACTCTGTACGAATGCAGTTACCATGCATGGGATCTTGTTCTCTCCTCTCTGCATTAGCATCGTGTTGAAATATTTTCACCCTCTTTATCCTGAGCTAACGTAGGCCGCATGCTAATGGCATGTTCTAGACTCCATCAACATATACCAACTATGCTCCATGTAGATACCATGCGAGGGCCTATATCTGCTTCAAGTCTTCGTAAGGCCATGTAAATAACTATGATTTTAACATTCACTGGACAAAACAGAACAACAGTAGTGGGGCAGTTTCTGCTTCAATAGACGCAGGGGCAGAGGCAGAACCCAGGGTCCCCTGTTTCCAGAAGTGGAAACAGAATCTAAAAAAGTGCCAAAAATTGCACTTTTACAGCCATACGCACACCATTTGGGTATGTAAAAACAAACCTGGATTTAGCTCAAAACTCTGAGTCAGGGACTGCAAGAATTCTTGTGGGTGTTATCTTTTTCATCTTTTTATTGGACTAATAAAAATGGTTGGTATAGACATTAGCAAGCTTTCTAGTACCACGATACTTCTCCTCCAAATAGCAGACAGAACAAAAGCTGGTTAAATAGGGTCATTACCATCACCTGTGAAGTGCAGAGGTTAGCAGACTGCCTTTTACTGGACAGAAGGGGGGAAGTCCCTAGCACTATGGGGCCCTAGTCTTGGTGGAAGATAACAGCATTGGTACTGCAGTAGCAACTAGTTTCTTGTTCTCTCAAAATGTGAACTCTTCCTCCATCCTGAACAGCCGCACATCCCTTCATACATATTCCACAAACCTGCAGGGCTGAGGCAGGTGCGTGCCCCAGTACTGAGGGAACAAGTTGGTTTTAGCTTCTCTGTGCACACACAGCAGCCAGAGCCCTGAGACCTAGAGATGATTTTGGATGGAAATGCTCTCCTTAGACCTTCCGAAAGGTTTAAAAATAATAATGAATACTTGGAGCCACAGCTGAAGGAGACTAGGATAGTATCAGGAAAATTAGCTTAAGTAGAGTTTTTCTATAACATGCAACACTCGTGAGAGGGCAGGACAAGACTCTATCAACCTTGTGACACAATCGTATCTTTGCCGTGTGTGCAGAATATGATCTTTCTGAGCATGTGGCAATGCAACCTCTGTGTCCATCAGACAAGTCACCAGTCACTACAGAAATAATTCACACATATGCATGCATTGCATACATACATAGGTGTACACAGCACAGGTGTACATGCACACAAGCGCATAACTCCACTCTGTCGTACTTTGTGCCATTTCTGTGGGACGCCTCTCAGTGCATTTGGGTTTCAGAATTGGGCCCCAAGTGCAACACATACTGGCATGTGAAGACAGAGAAGTTGATGTGCTGTCTTTATGTTCCCTGGTTTTTCTATGTCCTCGTAGACACCTAATGCTCTCGTTAGGCACCACAATCCCAGTATTGATTAGTGTTAGTGAAACTTGGGACATCTGCTGGAGTTAAGGGACTCCCACCATTGTCCCTTGGCTCCTTGCGTCCATGCCCTCCTGCTTCCAGGCTGACTGCCCCGCCAGCCTCTTCAGTTTAAGCATGCAAGCTCTGCTCTCAGCCACCCCAGCAAACATGGCACACGGCCCTCTCTGTCCTTCGCACCAGATGGTCCCTGAATAGCCTTGGACCTGCCCGGTCACCTCTGCAGTTGCAGCATCCCTCAGCCAGGCTGAGAATGTAGCGCGGAGAAATCGTGGGGCCCTCCATCCATAATGCCATTTGTCAGCTCCGAACACAATTTCCATGGCAACAATGCAAATGTGAAAGCATTCCATAATCATTAGGGAGCGGAGCTGAGCAGTATAAACAGTGACTGCAGTAGATTACATGCCTATTATGAACAGTCGCGGCTTCTGAGCACTGGTAATTATACCTAATTGTGCATTTAATTGTGTAATTGAAAACCCACATACAGAGTTCAGCCTGGGCTTCTTTCCCCCTCCAGTGTAGGTGGAAGGACAAGCAGGGCAGTGCCCATGCACGAGGGGCAGTTCTATGCCCGGGCCTCTGTAGCCATTCACACCCCACATTCACTCACTGGCTGCTACAGAAACTGCGCAAGGACAAAAGATTCCTGGAAAGGATGCTAGCAGGTGGTCCCGTCCCTCCCACTGCTTCAGCCATTAGAGTGTGGAGGGTGCTGGCTGCTTGCTCTGCCGCCGAGGACAGGAAGCATCCGACACTCCTGAAAATGGCTAGGCGTGGTGCCCCAAGTCACCCTGGGTGCAACAGCCTGGCCTAGCCTGCAAGAGATGCAGCACCCAATTCTGGTCTCACGCCAGCATGAATCAGGAGCGAATCCGGAGCAGGCAGAGGATTCCAAAGCAATAGCACATCATTGCTCAACCTGGGGTACATGTACCCCTGGAGGTACGCGAGACACAGGCAGGGGGTACGCGGGTACCTCAACACTTTCTCTCTCTCGCCCTCTTTTCCTCTCAAAACCATGGCAAAAAAAAATGGTGCACCACACATTGCGCGGCACTTTAAATTCCCCGGTAATAATCTGGTATGCCGCGCTTTGCGCGCTTTGCACTGGGTTCAGCCCCCCTAGCTTTGGCTAACATCACCTCTAGCCCAGGAACATACTTGAGTTGTGTACCTGTGGTGTAAAAGGTGGCAACCCTATCCACACCAGGTCAGACATCGGTCATATCACGGCCTTATATACATAGCCCTTCTTCCAACACATAGCACACATTAGTCTGTAAATATAAAATCCCCTAGAAAACTGAGTTTTGGGGTACTTCTGAACACTTTCAGAAGTTAGGGGGTACTTGCTACTTAAAAGATTGAGAAACACTGCAATAGCAAACAAAGGGCTATTGAGGGAAAGCTCAGGCCCTTGGAGAAAGCAGCAGAGCGTAAGAGCGGACATACAGAGACAAGGAACATGGATGTGGAGCTGATTTCCCTGGAAAGGCCCTGTCTCGAGCAGACTAAATTTACTGCTTTCCTCCCCACATTGGCAGAGGCAGTATGAAAGCCAGGTTCAAGGGAAGGTGGGGGGGGGGGGGCGGCTGACCTGACTGTGGCGGGGCTAGGAAGAGACAGGTGGTTGCTTGCAATTTGCTGGAGTGAGAAGTGCTGGGCAAATGCCCCAAAGATACCATCAAAGCTGGTCTGAGGTGCAGAGGTATATGGTCTTGTGGCACAATGGTTAAGGTGTCCTGTCATGACTTCAGGAGACATGAATTTGAAACCTCACTGAGTAGAAAGCTGCCCTTAGCTATTCCAGCTGAAACACGTACCCGGGGAGTCCACATTGCCAGATGTGATGTTACCTACACCACTCCCGAGCGTTGTTGGCTATAGAAACTGGTATGACTTGGCTCCTATAAGTTTTACTGCACTTGGGGTCTCCATATGGTCATGCTCTTTTTTTATTAATATATATTGTGTTTCAGGTCAAACAGCCAATTCAGATTGACTGAGCAGAACTCAACCATTCCAAAAACCAAATCAATTGAGCAGGGAGAACCCAATCGTTCTAAACACTGCGTATGGCACTACGACTGGTGAAAATCCTCCATCCCGGCCCTCGCTCTGGGACTTTAGATGCTCCCAAATCCATTGGCAGGCATCCTATGTGCAGGCCCAAACCCAGAGGTTTTGAGATTCAGATGTTCATGCTTAATCTTAGCCCACATGAGGCCAAGAAACCATACAGTTAATATTATGCATGATACTAATTCAAAGCCAAAATACTCATGATAGGGTAGGGGTATGCATGCATGCTCAGGGTAGGGGCATGCACCATACACTGCACTGCAACAGGTTTGGAAGAATGGAGAAATTTCAGTTTGGCCTGATGGAGATGGAGCAAGGAGAGAGAAAAATGCACAGGGTGGGGACGCATCTGGCAGCATGGACACTCTGCCATGAACTCAACCCATGGAGGTGGGGGCAAAGCAAAGGAAGGTCCTTCCCCCAACAAAGAATACCTTCCCTTTAGACCCTGGTAATATGTGGAGAGAGCAGGCCTGGGGATCTGGGGCAGATGGAGGGCAGGCTTAGGATATATACAATACCTGGATGAGGAATGAGCCTGTCTGACCCAGGTGGCCATGTCAGCTCCTATGTTCACTCCCAGCTGGTCTGTCACTAAGCTTCTAAAATCCTCTCCAGAGAAGGGATTCAGGCCACTCAGTCCTTTACCACTTTGCTAATAGAGACACAATTAAGTGCCAGCTGCAGGAATGGTTTCTGGGACGATGGTGAAGTAGAAACGAGATGGCAAAGCACAGACAGAGCTAGCCCAGTGAACGGGACTGGCTTGGGAGGGGAGGATGGGGAAGAAAAAAATCTGATAGCAGAGTGGATAGGTCTGGATGGCCCAGGGTTGGCGATTCGGTGCTATTAGCCAACACGGACCGTGCAGGTAGAGTTAGGAGGAAGCTCAGTAAGGAGAGATCAGTGACTTGGCAGCAATGGAATGAGAGTGATCAGCACAGGAAAGGACATGAGAGATGGAAGGACGATGCACAAAGGCAAGACTGGCTTGGCATGAAACATGTAGGAGACTGAGCCTTACCTACTGACCTGGGTGGGCAGAGCTGGCCTAGAGACAGGGGCTGTATCTGGGTCATGGAGACTGCTTGGTGGCAGCCTTTCAGAGGGGGAATGGTGCAGGGGTCAGGAAACCAGAAAGCACTCGTACATTACAAAGCCAGAAGGAACCAGAGGAACCTGAATGTTTGACTCCCTGTACAACACGGGCCATGGGGCCTCCCTGAATTGATCCCACTCCAAACAAGAGCAGGTCTTCAGCAAAACATCCTGCCTGGATTATGCATTGCCAGTGATGGAGGATCCACCACAGCCATTACTCAGTTGTTCCAGGGGTCAATGAAGAGCAGTATTAGAAGCCTGGCTCATTTCTCCTCTAAATCTGTCCAGCTTCCAAACCCTGGATCTCACTATTTTCTTCTGTGTTGGACTGAAAAACCCATCATCCCATTTCTGTTCCCTGTGGAGTTTCTTGAAGGCTGCAATCTAGTCATGCTTTAACCTGATAACCTCTGGTAAGCTGAATACCCTGGGCTCCACAAGTCTCTCACTGTCAGGCCTCTTCTCTGCACCCTTACCAGTTTCTCAACATCCACAAATCCTGCACATCAGAAATGGACAGGGTTTTTGAACAGTAGCTGCACCAGCGCCAAGAGCAGGAATATAACCTCCCCACTCCTGCTTGGCTATCCAAGAACTGTATTGACCCTTAGGTGGAGGTGGCAGTAATGGAAGCAGGAAGCATTTATGATCTGATCAGACTGTATTAATTTAGTTGTCAGGACAGAGGGGAAGGGGTGGGGGTACATGTGTGGAGGAGGGTAGTGGGGGAAGAAGTAGAAAGACTTTTCCCATGCAGTGGCATAGAGCAAGCCGTCTTATGATCATCACTCCCCCCCACCCCAGGCCCCCAGCTCTCAATGGGCTACATTATTCTTCCAACACCCCAGTGACAGCACTCAAGGCTTGGTCACAGCACATCACACACTGGAGACTCTGCTTCTGTGACCGGCTGAATGAAAACCTGAATGAAAACCGAGAACAAAAAAGCAGCAGCCCTCCCTTGCCAGCATCTCTCTTAGCAGTCAAGAGGAGTAGCACAGCTAATCCCCTTTCCATGCCCCCCAGCCACAAGGGCAGGGAGACACATAATCAAGGCCCTGGGAAGAGAGAAGGCCAGCCCTGGAGACTGCACGCTATGCAGATCTCCTGCTGGAGTGGATCCAAGGGATCCCACATCAATGAATCTCAAGCCTGGTCCAGTTCTAACCAGTGACTGACATACGAAACAGGAGTCCTGAGAGCTGTGGCCAACCCAGCAGGGCAGAGTCGTGTGAAGGGTACTTTCTGCCCAATTAAAAGTGTTAGATAAATGTAACTCCAGACTCACACAATGCTGAGCACCGCACAGCCACGTGCCACCCCTCCATGCATTCCACTGCCACAGAGCACCCAGGTGCCCCACAGGGCCATTCATACCTCTTCTGGGTAGGGGCTCAAAGCCTGCTGATCTGGCCAGGGAAACGCAGACCCTCAGCACCAATCCCAAGGAGTCAAGCACCAGAGACCAAATCTCCCCAGATCAGCTTAAAATTCGGGGTTTTACTGTACTAGCAACATGTGTGTCACTCCTTTTGGCCTTCTGGCTTTGGAGCTTTTAAGGCACATCACTTCACAATTTCAAGCCTTTCTTAGATGTAAGGGATAGAAATAGTAAAAGCTGTGAATCTTCTGTTGTCACCTGACTCCTTGAGCTGGAGCGGGAGTCAGAAATGTACACCTGCAACCTCAACTTGTAAGATGTTGGTGTGCCCAGGGGTGGACGGCAGCGGAGTCGCAAGAGGCCTGATCCCTGTTGAGGCAGTTCAACCCCAGCCCTTCCCCAAGGCATGAGCGTCAAGCAAAATGCCTTCATGTGCCATACTCTGGCACGTGTGCTGGGGGTTGCTTACCCCCGAGCTGGAGCTTTGGGAAGACCACCAACTGCTGCAAAGCCTGGCATGACATCAGAAGACAAGGATTGCTGTGGTGATATCTTTTATTAGATTAGCTGCACAGCTGAGAGAGATGTAGACAAGCTTGGGAAGCATTGGCAACACGGAGCTTCACCGGCAACCCCCTCACATGGAGCCCTGCATCCCAAAAGAAAGGCTACAGCACTTGCTTTTGGCAGCACAGTTCAGTACTAAGTTCATCCTAAGCCATAACATGTCTCTCTAGCCAGCTCCCAGTGTCTGACCATGGATGAGTTATTTCACCACTGGGCCCCAGTTTCCCTTTTCCTCTTTCCCTGCTCCCCCAACCTACTCCCCATTGTGTGAATTGTCTATTCAGAGTATAAATTCTTCGGGACAGGGCTTGTCCCTTGGTATATGCTATATAGCACTGAGCATCGTTGCTCTTGTTTGGACTTATTTATAGATTGTACTGATGCCCATAATAATTAGACCTGAGTATCTGCAAGGCCAGTCTCCAGCGTGTGGGCCATAAGCGGTACAGGCAGCTTCTGTGCGTGGTGAGTAGCAGAGCGGGGAGGGACCAGGCTGCCCAGCTGCAGATAGGGCAGGAAGCTGAATGCAGAGCAGTAGTTAGGCAAGGGAAGAAGAGACAACTGGCACTCGGAGAATGCAGGGCTAATTTTTGGCATGCCTGCCAAAAAGGTTGGCTCCATTAGGCCAAGACACTAGCACAGGAAGGTCTTAAGGGACTCCAATGGATCTTTTTGTCTTTTCCATGCTATAGGTAGTACTGCCTAAGGATTTTTCTCCTCATTTGTTGGGAATGCTTGTTATGATACAGATCATGGGGGCCAAGAGAAGGGACTGCTCAGACTAAGAAGGAACAGGGTGGGCTCTGGGCTGAGATCTGATGTTTTCTCACACTGTGGCTCAGGACAGAGAAATACGAGTTGGGAGCACAGGCTCCCACTGCTCCTTCTTCCGTATTAGCAGCGACCATCCGATTAGATCTGGTGCAAATAATGGGACTGATTTTGCTCAAGTCAGTTTTACAGCTCTGGATCTCCAGTGAGTTCAGTAGCGCTATTAATGGTTTATGTCAGGATCAGGTTGTGAAGACAAAACCACTGAGCTTCTGCCTGCCTGCCAACATGGCCTCAGCTGGGCAACATTTTGGGTGCCTCAGATTCAGGCTTACAATGTGTGTCATTAAAATTGCTAGCCGCCAGTCATCTGGGGGCCTTGCTGATGCCAACATGAGTTGGCTTTGGCACTGAATCCAGGCACCATCCTGGGAATGATATGGAAAACTTCTACAGGAAAGAGAAAGGCTGCTTGGGACACAGTCTGTGGTGAAACAGAAGGAGCTATTCCATGCTAGTGATCACAGTTGCATGGCTCCGTTGCATTCCTCACCCTAGTATGTCACACTTCTGGCTCACTCTTCTTGATACCACGTACTAAAATGTGTTCTTGATAAATTTGCAGGGACAGGCCTGAGTGACCCTGCCAAAATATGGCAATAGCTTTCCAAATACTGCCTATGTCAGGCTCTTTCCAGGAATGGCTGATACAATCTTGGTTTAAAAGAACAGGCCAGAGTATAGATCCATGCAAGAGCCCTGCCCCTACAAGTCAGAGACACCAGGCCTCATCCTGACCTCCTTGAAGCTCTGCCTGGCATGCACCAGGAGCATACCCTTCCTCCCAAATTGGTGCTGTTCCAGGGCAAGGTGCTAACCTGCACCTCATATACACACCATAGCACATGCTGGGGTCAGGGGCCAACTCCTGACCCCTTTGATTAGCACGACACACCAGGAAGCATGGGATTTTCAGCTACCTTCAGCTTAGTGGGTAACCCTGAAAAACATTCCTAAATGTTCTGCATGAGCACAACGTTTTCCAGCCCCTCCTAAAACCCTGTCACTGTGGCGGATTCAGCTAGTTCAGTTCAAACTGGAGAAGACTGTAACTGGGCCCTTTTCAACCTCCTCCACCATTCCAGGAGATCCAGATCAGCAGGAAAAAAAAATCAACACTGCTAATGCCTAACCCTTACCACTAGGCTTCAGGGTCAATATGCTGTTGTTGGCTATGGGGGAGCCTAACCTTTCTTAAAGCCCCTGTCTTGGGTTACGAGTAAAGGTTGGTAACAAGTACACAGCCTGGGATAGTTTAGGAAAGATGTGGGGTTGTAGCACCACCCCCCACCCCGCCTCACCCATTCAAAAGGGTGAGAAAGTTCACTATTATTTAAGGACAGCTGAAATTCTGCAAACACCAATGGGTTTCCCAGAGACTCTTTCATCTGATAAGTACACATGAACCAGAAACCTGACCCCTGAGAAAATTCTGTACTCGAGCTACATCAAGAAGTAACTCCTTTTATTTGGTCTATCTTCACCTGCCACTAATTTCACTGAATGACCCTTGCTCTTGTATTATTTTGGGACAGCAGAAGAATCAAGTTTGGATTTCATTTTATCTTCACTATCTTAAGTATCACAAGCCAGCCCTTTCTATCGCATCCCCTCTCCAGGCCAAAGACCTATTATGCAGTTTGCCACTGACTGGCTGGTTTCTTATCCTTCTCCCTTTTGAAGGTGCAAAGAGGAGCAAATTCTGGTTTGTACTGCTTTCCCACTGAATGATTAAGTCTAGGGACAGGATTCTGTTTCACCAAGTGGATGAACAAACTGCAGCTTGTGACCAGCTCTAAATTACTTGACTAAATCATACATTTCTATTACCTCATCTAGGCATGCAAGTGCTCCCTCTATTGGGATAGGGTTTCCCTCTGGAGACAGATAGGCATCTCCCTATCCCTATGATGGGGGCACTTAGACACCCAAGGTGAGTGATACAATCACTCCTACATGTTAGTCTGGGAACTCAGAATAGTCACAGGCTGCACTTGGGTCTTCGGTTTCGCTTTGTGGATTTCTGCCCTAGTAGTCTTTGCCTCCAAGCTTCATAATTATTCCCAAAGGCAGCAAAGTCACATTAATAACATGTTAATGACAGGGAAAGGAGAAGGACCTAGTCCAAAGTTACAAAGCAAGTGAGAGGCAGTGTTGAAAATAGAACCCAGGTGTTCTGAGCCCCCGGGTTATCCCCTTTCCACTGATTCCTACCGTCTTCCTGCAGAGCAAGGGTTCACACTGAGCAGCAGCTTCAGAGGAGACCACAGAGTTTGGGTGCCTCTGTTTTCCAAGCTGGGGATTTAGCCTGATGCCCAGAGAGACTCGACATCCATGGCTCCCTGCATATACCTACTCAGCAGCACCAGGCAGAGATATTCTAGCTAGCTCTTGTGCTCAATACCCAGGCTAGCTTGCTCAGGATAGCCACCTTAACATGGCACTCCACCCAGGCAACTAGATACTGCATCTTGGAGCAGCAAATTAGCCTCAGAGGAATGTTTTACTAAATGTGGCACCTTTTTCTGGCACCTGAACTTGCTGGTTCACTCCTGGTGACTTCAACTGAGCATCATCTGTCTGGGCCTCACTTTCCCCTTCTACAAAATAGATAGAAGTGTCTTCAGGTGTGTGTGTAAAACTTGGCAAGAGCCCTGGATGGACAATACTATGTAAAAGATGTTGAGCTTTCTAGGAGAGAATTAGCAGCTGTAAATCTGGGTGTTTTCTTAGTGTGGTATTGTTTATTTATACTATATACATTAGGCCTTGAACAGAGAGGGTTACCAACAGCACACTGACAAGTCCTTATTTCAGATATCTCAAATCAAATGTCAGTGCCCAGTTCCAAGGGAACAAGCCTTGCCCAAGAATTACCTCTAGGTGGAGAAACTAAGGAAAGATCTTGCTTTTCACAACAACTGCCAATTAAACCCCCAGCAGCACAAAGCTTGGAGCAATACAGCATGTCTTCAAAGGCAGCATTCATTTTGCACACTAAGGAAAGCAACCTGTATGACTGCTCAGCCTGGTGATCACAGCAGCAACAGAAGTCACCTGGGGACACAGTGGGAAGATCACTTGCCCCCAAAGCATCCCCCAGGCAGGCCCAGCAGGACCTCTCTCACCTCCCATCCCCCAGGTGCTTTACTGTGCTCTAGGAAATTAGTTAAAGGGTTTAATCAACCCCCAAATTCCTTGAGGCAACATGTCATTTGGAAGGTGAGCAAATCACTGTCTGGGAACTGCTCCTACCTAGTTACAGTAACAATAGCATATAGGTCACCATATCAATAACACAATCAATGACAAGGAAAGATTTAAAAGTTTAAGGCAATGAAACAAGCCAAGGCACAGGTTACTGCACCAAACAGGGAACATCAGAAAAGGATTACCCTCAAACACAAACAGAAATCCAGGCTGGGGCAGCTTAGAGGGGATTTCACTGCCCATATATTTCATGATTTAAAACCAGGAGCTAAGCCCCCTGCCCTAACCCTGCTATGTATCCAGCCCGCACCCCACACCTGCCTGGGACAAGCCCCAATCCGGATCACCTCTCTCCAGGTACTTGATTGAGCCCAGGTCCCCTAGCAGCCCGCAGCCCCTGGGATCAGATTTCTGAAACAACTTTAATTCCAGCAACGACACGGTCCTGTGGGTACCAAGGCTCCGCTGCCTTCTTGCCTCCCCTCCATTGTCTTATTGAAAATGATCAGAAATCATCAAGGGCTACACGGAGGTGGAGGATTATTTACAGCAGAAACCCCACAACATGGAAAGTTTCCTGCATGCTTTAAATGCCTTTGGCCCCACACTGGAGCAACAGGGTGGCATGCTGATGGTCCCATTGCCTACGGGGAAAACCGAGACCTTTTCTGAAGTAGGATTTACATGTGGTGTCAGCAGGTACCAATGAACACATGCTCTGGAGACCTACCTTGGGGCGGCAGGGCAGGGGGGAATGGAAATGGAGAAAGGGCAATGATAAACAAGTCAAGGAAAAACCTAGGAAGCAGCCACACTTTTACCTCATCTGATCAAGGACACTACTGCTGAGAGATTCAAACTAAGTGACTCAGGCTGTGGCAAGGCGGGGAAATGAACCCAACTCTTTGTTCAAGGCCTTCCCCACAAGCCCCCCTTCCCCTACTCATCTCTGGCTGAGGTCTCTTCCACTTCCCCAGATGGCTCTGACTTTGATCATTCATATCTGACACCAGGTCACTGAGGGGCTCATTAGCAAAGACCCCATCCTCCTGTGCTTGTACCCTGAATCCTCAGTACCTGCATCATTTGTCACCCCCTGCGTGTAGTACTTGTCCTTGGTTTTGCTCCACTCCCTTTTACCATGAAGCAGGAAGCCTGTTCAATCCTTTATCATCACCATCCATGTTGGTTTTCAAGTGCATGCTTTACTCAGCTCTTAAGTCATGCAGCAGGTCCCTACTATAGCAGGTGTTGTACCAATGCACCATCTTCTTCTCCGTGCCAATCAGAACACAGGCTTAACCCTAACATGGTGATGCTCTTTAATCCCCCTCCTCTATACATGACCCAAGCTAACAAAATCCTCAGTGCGGTGAAGAACAGCTAGGCAATGAGGTGGGTAAAGAGTGGACCTGCTTATCCATTCCCCATCCACCACACCAGTCCCATGTAGCTCACTCCATCAGCCTTTCCAGCACTCTGGTGTTTGCACATGCCCTTAGACCTCGGTGTCTCATTTGTGAATCCTGTCTCTAATCCTCCCTTCTCTCAATACCTTTCCTATACAAACACCTTTGTTTTTTAAGTAGAAGTAAATGCCTCCCAGCACCATGGGAGTGCCAGCCCCTTGCCTCAAGGGCTGAGCTGGGATTAAGAAAGGGATCTGTTTGAACCAAATCCAGTGGAGGACGGTTTCCAAAAACAAAAGCAGGTCTGTTTTTGCATATCTTTGCAAGCTATCAGCCAGACCCGATTCCACCTGCTGGGCACCCAAATGCAATTCTATTCCACCCAGTTTGATTCCCTGAAAAACAGCTACTGCGAAGTTGGGCTGGTCCTACTCCTTGCTTCTATTAACTCATTTTTAAGAGTTAGATGATGGTGTGTTAGAGATGAGTACACTACTTAGTCCCTGGGAGTCCTGGTCATGGACTGGGGTCTATTGTGCTAGGTGCTGAACAAACATTTCATCTTCTTCTCTAAACCAATGAGAACACAAATTTAATCCTAATGTAACAATGCCTTTTAATCCCCTGCACAAATGCAGATTTTCAGGGACCCAAGCAAGGTGGAACAGAAAGGCATTTGTGTGTCTAACAGGTGGAATAGGATCCATTCATATTTTACTGCTCCACTCAAGAGATTCAGAGTTCCCAGTGCTCCTTAGCACTCATTAGCAATGGAGAACATTAGCTTTTGGTAAGAGTGCCATTAACAAGTCTCCCCCGGTGCTATGTAGGCTGCCAGCCAGTATTTCCTACAGAAAGCACAGGTGGCATGCACATGGCCAGAAGCCCACTATTTAGATCACTTGTATGTGTATGTTGGAGACTCAGGGCAGGATCACGGACAGTGAACTGAAGAGTGGTCCACTTGTGGGAAAATGTCTTTCGACCCCAAAACCACATCAGCAGGTCCATAATAGGTTTTGCTTTCCTCTATGGCATTGAGTACAGTCCAAGTAAGTGTACCCCAAACAGGGGTGGACTTGGTGGTAGCTGAGCTCAGAATAGGACACTGGGCAGACAATTTCTCTACATGCAAGAGGCCTCCAGCAGCAGATCTTGAAGTGACCGACACTAGTGGAGTACAGCCCTTTTCAACAACTTTCATGGGGTTTTGAGGTCAATCTCATTAAGATGTCAGTAGTACCCACACCGATAATAGATAGCCCCCACTGTCCTTAACTTTCACCATTGTCCTTGAACATTGCCTCTCAAAAATCATTCCATCTGAACCTTTTTCTGTGATCAGGTCTTAAAATCAAGGCATCTAAAAATGCCTTGTCAAGCCATTCTTCTCCTTGTTAAGAAATACGCTCAGGTCTCTTCTATTGCTCAATAAGCTACAGAGGCTGTTTGAGAGCCTATACGGTCCGCTGGCTAAATCTCAATTGAAGAGCAATGGCTAAGGCATAGATTTTCAACCCGGACCCTTTAGAGATATTTAATCTCACTGCAACAGAGATGGGACACATGCTCAGTCCACCATCAGAAAACCTGGCCTGAGCTTGGCCATCATAAAGTTTTACTGTGCACACATAGCTTCTTCTCTGACCTCAGGGGCTCAGACAGATTCATTTTTCTCTCTCTAAGACAAATAACCTTAACATTTTCTCCATTTACAAACCTGTAAAATTTTGCTCTAAAGCAAATGCCAACCAAGCTTTTTTGAGTTACAGATGGGTGAAAATGTGACTGACACCAGCAAAAGTGGGGGGTGCGGAAGAGGGGAATACAGTTTGTTGTACCTTTGTTAAGGAAACACATGCACTTTCTGGAATGAATTTTCACAATTTCAGGCAAATCTTAGATGATGTTTTTGCAGCCAGAGAAACAAGTTCTGCTGCATGGGAAAGAAAAGATGGTTTCTAATGGAAAAGAGAGAACTTTAGCCAGAGCATCGGCAGTAAGTTGCACTCTAATGACAACTCTTTTTTTGGGTAGCTTATACTACATCCCAGAGCACTATACACAATACCCAGGTCAGCTTCTCAGACAAGTCGCCAGCTATTAGCCAGCCCTGCTACCTACACCATTCATTTTCAGGTTTCCCAGAACCCTCAATAAATATCCTGGCTTCCCCTTATATTTTAGAAAGCATTCACTACTTAAGCGTTGATTGCACTGCACTCCCCAATGAAAAAATAATAATGCTAGAAAGCAGCAGACTAGCAGGAGAAAGCTGCTCTCATCTGAAAAGCCACAGGAGAGAGATTTGCTACACCACTTTCCCAAACAATGCTCCACAATCGGGGCAAACCCCAGCTGAAAGCACCAGGACTAACGCAGACAGATGGGGCCAAATCTCTGCCCTCGTCCTGGGCCAGCGAAGGGCTGCACCAGCGCACAGATCATTCAAGCTGGACAGGGCTTTTTTCCTCCATTGGACTTTCCGTGGTAGCATCTGCTCAGGGAAAGTGCCTTGATAATTAATTGCTACCTTCCAGAGTCTCTTTTGAAAAACCCAACCCTCCTCATCGCCCAGTCGCTCGCTTCCTCCGGCCTCTGCCGCTGCCCCTTGCCCGCGAGCCGATGGAGATGGATGAGCGCCACACAACCACGACACAGCCCAGCAGCCGCGTGGCCGGGACGGACGGACGGACGGAGCCCAGCTCCCCGCCGCCCGCAGCCCCGGCCCCTCGCCGGGCCGGAGAGTTTGCAAAGTGCCAGCGGGGCTTTAAGTTTGGCTCTCGGCGGCGCGCCCCACCAAGCCCCCGGGGAGCCGCAGGCAGGGCCCGGGGGGCACCGCACTCCGCCCGCGGGGACCAGGTCCCACGCCGGGGCCCCGGGCGCGTACGCAGCCGCGACGGAGAAGAAAAGGGAGCGCAGCCCCCGCTTACCAGCTGCAGGCAGCAGAATCCGACCAGCGTACATCTCCCATTGCATCTCCCCATGGTTTCCCGGCCCGAGCCTCGTCTCCCCCCCGGGCTGGACGAGCGCTGCTGCCTCCCTCCGGCGTCAGCGCGGCCCGCAGAGCATCAGCCCCTCGCCGCCGCCCCCCGCCAGCACCGGCTCAGCCCGGGGCATCTTCTCACAGCGCGGCGCGGCCCGGCGCAGCCCCGCTCACACGCGGCCATCCATCTCGCCGAGCCGCTCTGCGCCGGCTGCCGGCGGAGCAGGGAGGCGGGGAGGGGGCCGGCTGGCGGAGCTCCCCTCGCTTCGCACGGGGTTGCATGGGAGACTGGCTCGGAGCTCTCCAGCCCTCGCTATTGTTCCCCCCGCACGCCGCCGCGATCCGGGCCCGGGGGAGGGAGGGGAAGGGGACGGGGGTGGGGCTGGAGGGAAAGATGAAGAGGTCTCCGAGAAGGAAGCCAAGCTCCGAGCTGGATTAACCATCAACGCTGGGGAAATCGTGCATTCCAGCCGCTTTCCCTTTAGGGCCACGTGGCTCTGGCTCCTCTCAGGGTGCGGAGAGACGAGCCCGGAGTCGGACACTGCACCTGAATGGCTCCTCACCCCCCTTTCTTGCCTTGCAACAAAAGCTCTGATGGCCTTGAACTTCAGCCCTGGTGGCAGGAGGGCAGCCCCGCGATCATAGCCCAGGGCAAATCTCTTCTCCCTGCTGAGTTCACTTTCATAGATTTCATACACATTAGGGCTGGAAGGGACCTCGGCTGATCACCGGGTCCCACCCCAGGGGCAGGAAAGCGGCTGGGGTCACAGGATCCCAGCAACATAAACGTCCAATTGACTCTTAAACGTCCACCTGCCTTGCACTGAATGGCAAGTCCTGGGGCAGTGGGACAGGAGATCTTCCCCTGAAACGCTTCTGGGAGCAGCAGCTTCTGGCTGTCTCCCATCAGCAACCACTTTCAAATGCAGCTGTGTTTCATTGAGACAAAGGGCAGGAGGATCCTTCCTTGCTGGGGGCGGCCTGGTTTGGATCTGTGTTATGCGGATGTAAATCAGGAGTCCCTTCCTTGAGGCCAGTAGATTTGAACCCCCACCTCAATGCAAAGAAAATCTGGTTCAGAAACTCAACAGTGCCTAAAAATGAATCCAATGGGATTCTGGTTCCAAATGGAAGAGCAGCTGTGGCCGGCCTGTCTGGTCATTTCCAGGAGCCCAATTAATTGGAAGAAGGAGGTGCAACTTCTGTGAGCACCAGAAGCAAAGCCTCCCAATTGCTGTCAATGGGCTTCGGAGCGAAGAGAAACCTGGATAGTGCTTTTATAAGACACGTAAGGAAATCCCTCTGAAAAATCCTGCCAGCTTCCCTCCCTTCCCCAGCCATCAGTGCTGCTTGTGTACATTTCCTGCTGAGGAGAGAGGGCGCTCACAAAGGTCACTGAGCAACTGTTTGCAAAAATGTTCTCGATTTTTATTATTTTCTTCTTATAAACTGCAGCAGTATGTTTGGTGGGGGGAAAAACACATTTGCCAGATCTAGGTGCTAAGACTTCTACAAACAGGAGAGAGAAGCACAGTGCTGATTGGTTTGATAGCCAGGTCTGCAATGCTCTGTCCAGGCTAAAAGGAAGAGCTTTGGGGGATATTTACACCCCCCCCCCAAGGGTTTATAAGTACAAGTCTACTGGGGAATAAATCAGACTGTGCTTCCAATCCCTCCGGTGCTTTTAAAAATCTCCCTTTTCTGCATTCTGCAATGGAAAGCCTTCATGCTGGTTTGCATTCTGGTTTTTCAGCTCACAAGCACTTTCCCTGTATTTTCAAGGCATATCAACCAGGCTTCAGTCCTGGCCAGGTTCCTGCTCTTGAGAACTTCTGAGCACAATAGCCACGTGTGCTTGTTTGGGTGAATAAGTGTTTGTATGTTCAGGGCCTATGACTTCAAGTGTTTCACATGTGAGGTCGCAGGGCGTTAGAGGAAGCCAGTGTGTATTCTGTCACCCCTGGAGCGGCTGATCTGCTGGAGTATGACAGCCTATAACCACCATTATCTAATGTTTTTCTAGCTCCGGTCATTGCTGGAGGTCTGGGAGTCGTATTCTACTGACTACCCATTCAGAGAGTCATTACATGCAGGTAGGTTTGTGTCCGTGTAAAGGGAGCATTTTAGTGGCCCATTGTGTGGAGCCAAATGCAGTTTGCATGGAAGAGTCTTGGCTTCTGCATGAGCAAATATATGACCATAGACATACCATGGGGGTATACACCTAAGTACTCTGAACTGCAAGCACCAAAATGTGCCAGCTTTATTGGCTATTTTTAAAATGGTGGCTTTTTCCATTTACTTCCCACTGAATGGAAAGTGGGAAATAATTAATTAGTTGTTAGCAATGTACCTTTTGTCCCAAGATTATGTCAGTCCATTTCACAGATTTTTTAATGAACACCCTTCACCTCTATCTGTCCCAGCTATTGCACAACAAATAACACACACAGGCCAGAATCACAGCTGGAACCACCACTGTTAGTGCTGACTCCCACAGGTGCCTGACTCCCACAGCCCAGTGGACTATACTCTACTGGGGCAGGGTGGGACTTCTAGCCCCAAGGTGGTGAACAGGGGGTGGGGCACCCATCAAAGGGTGGAGCTACCCTTGCGGCCCTCAACAGCTCACCAAAACTTGTTAAGCGGCCCTCCAGCCAAAATAATTGCCCAGCCCTGCTCTACCCTCATCCCACAAGCCACCAGGAACCTCAGCTGGCAGCTCCTGTATGGAGCCATCTCCATTGGCATGTATCTGGCATGCTTTATGGACATCTTCAACACCTGCCCCTTCTGTCAACAGAGGGAAATCCTGGCGCACACCTACCTCAAGTGTGCCATGTTGCAGCTTCTCTTCTGCATCCTCCACAGCTTCCTGCTGAGGTTCTGGCTGCACCTCTCTCTGCACCCTTTCCTTTATGTACTCCTTGTGCATGGCCCTACCAAGCTCCAGGACCTCCTGGTCAACCTCTTCCTAGCTCTGGCCAAGATGACCATCTACCAGACTAGGAAGAAGTCTCTTGCTGGGAGGAAGCTGAGTGAGTATAGAGCTGTCTTCCTCTTAGTCCTCCACTCATGTCTTTGGGCAGAGTTTCACTGGTCAGCATCCACAGATGACTGGTCAGCTATAGACATTGGCCAGTGTGCTCTGTTCAATGTCCCTTTCCATATCCCTTGTTATTAACCTGTAACCCTCACCCCATTTCCTGTTTTCTTTTTATTTGTCCACAGGAGTTAGTTAACGTATCCCTTTTTAAGGGAGGCTTCTAGTTTTCCTTGGTGGACCTAAGCCCATGAGCCCTTTGACACATCAAATAGGCCTGACTCCCACAGGCTCTGAATCAGACCTCAGGGGTGAGCCTGTGTAATTCCACTGAGGTCCATGGAAGGGTTAATCTTTCCAGATGTATGTAAAAAGCCCCACTGACCTGAACAAAACTGCTTGCGTGAGTGTGGACTATGGACGTGATGAAGAGCTTTCAGGGTTAGTCCTTTAATGGACTGCTGATACATCTAATAATAAGGTTATCACTCTTAATAGCAGCAACCCATCCACAAAACCACATTCCCCTCTCCAACCAACCTGCCACATCATCAGATGCCTGAGAGAGGCTAAATATTATAAGTTTGATTCTGCAACCCTTATTCCCCACAGCAGCACTCGCACAAACACTCCTCTGGATTTCAAAGGCACAGTTCATGACAGCAAATTCACTCACATGCACAGGATCAGTGCCAGGGCTATGGATCCCCGTGAGATTTAAGTGATGCATAAGCACAGTGTATGGAGGTGAAAGTCACCCAGCAGGTGAAAAATGATTGAAGAATCCAGCCCCATGCACTTTTGCCTTCCCTGCAGTATCCTCAGTGATTGCCCGTCCCGACTCAGCCCCTTTCCGTCAATAGGAGGTTAGAAAAGGTTCTAATAAAAAAAAAGTGCCCTGATATAAAATAATGAACATGATAAATCCAACTCAAAAGCGATCTAGTTTCTGCCTGGATCTCAACCAGGTGGAGGGAAAAAGAAGTTTTGCAGGGAATCAATTTTAGATTAAAAAGGTCAATATACCATGTCAAGCTACTTAAGTAGCAGGCAAGGAGATAACTTTATTTGTAAATGGGTAAAGGAGGGCTGAGGATTTTGTCACTCGTTCCACTTCCAGCCCCCACCCTCTTCCAGAATCTGTATCTATATGTAGAGTCTAAGGAGAAGAAAACGGATGACACACAAATTATGGGGGAAATAATAGGAGGAAATTAAATCAGGGTCACATTATTCTTTCATGGAGATGGGAAGAAGCTGTGAAGATAAGTGCTTTGATGTACACAAGACACATTGTTCGTGGAAAGCCATTCTTTTTTAATATGGCTTTCTTTTTCAAATGGTAATGCATTGCACAGGAGATGACAGCACCGCTCCCAGCTGTCCGCTCATTAGGGGAACAGTTGTGCACCAGCGCCAAAGGAACCCTAGGATTTCAAGTCCGTGTCCTTCTAGGGGCAAGGGGGTGATGCGAACACAGATAATAATAGCAAACAAGAATGCTTTGTTTCCAGAAGGCCTTGGGAATGCCTGGTTCATAAAGCACTAAATTAAAATCAAACCTTCAGCTTAATTCTTTTTTGCTTGTATTTGTAACAGGGTGCTTTTCCTTGTTTAATTGGTTCGTTTAAGAAGAGTGTAGCAGGGAACCATATCTTGCATTTCAGCCCACAGCCTAAATGCTTTATAAATTGGTTACCTCTACAATGATTGACATGCAATCACCTCTGGGGTGGAGCACTGCTGCTATTGAACAGCTCACAACAATGCTGCATACAAAATTGTAGGAATATTCTCATACCCATGACTGCTGGAGGGGAATTTTAGGCTGAGTGACCCAGCTTAGTTTTTGGCTCACGCAGTAAGATTAACACCTCTAATTGAACACACACTTCCTCCCTTTCTCATTCCGGGTACTGTGATCACATCTGTGTACTGTGATCACATAACACGACTGCAGTCAACTGATCAGGTGGCAGAAGACCTCCTTTGGGACCAGGTGCTGCTAGGTGCATTTCCCAAAGGTGTCAATGATGTCAAAGAAGTCACTGTAGGTATTTGGTGCCTTACAGGGCCAAGGCCTTGGTGCACAACCCCCCTTCTCCCCTGCTCAGCAATTATGGTGGTCAGGAAATAAAGCTTGTTTTCATGAGGTTCTGAAGGGACCATGTGTGTCTGTATTGACTGCCTGAGCACCTGCATGAACCTGCTGGAAGGGTGACAAAGGGGCCACAGCTGCAAGAGTCAGACTTCTGGGTCCTGCCCCTCATTCTGCTTGCTCACTGTGACCTGGGGCAGAGCTCCGAATGCTGCAGGTTGAAGTGGCCTGTGTCACATCAGGCTCTAGACCTGGTTCAGAAAAAGAGAGGACCCAGCAATGAGTCCAAGGTCAGTCAGAGGCTGGTGTGGGAGTTCATTACAAATACACATCATTCCAGCCAGTGGTAAAGACAGATGAGGCACCCCTTGGAGTCTCTAGAAATCCACCCATCCCATCCCTGGACCTCATTGTCTCAAGCTCTAAGATGGGGACACCGGTGAACAACAGAGAAGCAGTCAAACTGTTAGGCCCTTATTAATTATTTGTACTGTGCTTGCCCCAATAAGCCCCTGTCACGTCATGGGCCCTGCTCCCCATTTTGCTAGGTGCTGTACAAACAGAACAAAAAGACAGTCCCTGCTGCAAACATCTGGCAGTCTAGGTGTGGAAGGGGGCATAGGAGGTACTGAGTTATTATTACAAAGGCAAAAAAACAGGGCAGCAGCCTAACAGCTGTGACTTCAATGAATGTGAGAAGTGAGAGCTGGATACCATCCGGGAAAAGATGCCTTGTTAGTCCAAAGGACATTTGTCTTGCTACCCGATATTCTTGGCATTTATTTAAATTTCCCTTGCTTATTTCTCTTGACTGCTTAAAGGATTGCAAAGGGTACTCTTAGAAGGTAACTGTTTGACTGCTGAAAGGGTAACTGCTTAGTTAACTAAGCAGTTAGCTAAACCAATACAAGGCAGCAGCTTTAGAGCCTTGTTTCAAAGCCCTTCTCCAGGAAATGTGCGTATCGCTTTGCTCCATTGCCTTCCATTTTGAAGGAAAATACATTCCCTGGATTCAATCTTTCTTGCTGGTTAAACAGTGTGTGTAGCTGAGCCTGTCTCACAGATGAAAGAAAAGGAGGTGAATTCTTCCCTGAACAAACCTGTGGGTGGATGTGATGAAGCCCAGGAATAGCAGCCACACTGCATATCGTCCCAGCGCACAAAGAAAACACATTTATTCCAGGACACTTTCCTGCCTTTCTTAAGTAACTTCTTCCCCACACCAGGGTGTTCCTTTAGTTCTGTTTCCTGCAAGCTTGTGGGAACCTGAAGCACAGGATGTGTGAATAGGACTGCAGGTTGCTCAGTCTGTTTTCCTTTCTAAGGAGCTGAAGCCAGGGCAGATGCAATATTCTGCATGCATGCAATTTCTCAGTATAAGGACATCACTCCGCATCTGTTCGGCTGGCAACATGAGCACAATGAGCTGAGCTGTACAGTAGCATTAGTGACCTCTGGTGATTGAAAAGGAGAAGTTTACCCACTGGGTGTGCCTCAGTTTTGCTGATGCTCGTATAGTACCTAGCCATGTTCTAGCCTGGAAACCAGTGCAAAGCACTCATGGAGGGGGAGCAGTGACAAACGTGCAGTGCCAGCCAGCAAGGGGAGGGGGATTGTAAAGGTGAACTTAAATGCTCTGGTCAAAAAAGTTGCTTTCAAGCCCCAAATCAGGGGAAGAATGAAAGGAACATAGAAGTTATAAATGAAGGAGGCTTCTTTGCTCACAACCAGCCCTGCCAAGGCAATACTGTCTGCTACAACATGGAGGCTCAGACCATTCCCTAGCATGTATAAAATCTTAGCTGACAGACCATTGTGTGCTTCCCTTCCCATTCACAGCCATACCATGTCCTGGAGCCATCTGCAGTGATGCTTCCATGGTGAAGTACCAAGGGAAAAGTCCTGGACTATATTTTTTGCAGCTGGGAACAAGGAAGTGGGAGCAGCCCCACTAGGTAGCTTTGTACCATGCCCCACAGACCACTACTACGGTTACTCTCTAGAGTTTGAGCTAGTCCTATGCTTAAAGGTCTCGGGTGTTCAGCTTTCCTGAACTTCCCTGGGGAGATGAT
Source organism: Caiman crocodilus (assembly GCA_030014935.1). Classification (NCBI taxonomy): domain Eukaryota; kingdom Metazoa; phylum Chordata; order Crocodylia; family Alligatoridae; genus Caiman; species Caiman crocodilus. The sequence goes on from JAGPOW010000145.1 coordinate 4,390,878, forward strand.
TCTACCGCCTCATAGATTTCACAGTATGGATGATATATCTCTTGTCCTTTAATATAATCCCATTGTTCCCTAAATCCTTCCTCAGAACATAGCCCTTACGTGGTCCAGGTTGGTTTTTTTTTTTCTGAATTTCCCTAGTCTCTCTCCAGTTTGAATATTTCTTCCGGGTAACAACATGCCTAGGAGTGAACACGGTTCCAGGAGCCAGATGCCTAACAAGGGGCAAATCTGTACAACTCCTTTGAATTCAGTGGCAGCCCCTGACTTACCTCGGCATCAGGGCTGGTCCCCAGGATGTATGTAATGAAGGTGATATGCAATTCTGTGCATAAAGTCAACTCAAAGCTACACATCACTTAATCAAATTTAATTTCACAGTGCCCTGCAACATGCAGGCATGGGGAGAAGGGCATATTTTTTCCTTATATTTAAATCAAGTCTTTGCAAATCACTTCCTCCTCCCAGAATCTGAATTCAGAATGCTGTTTCCTTGACAGACACTGATGACATCATTAGCAAGTAGATTCGACAATACGTGATGCCGTCACTTGCTGCCCAGAGATCATGAAACTCATAATGACATAATGATGATGGCATGTCAAGTTTTTGAACAAATAGTTTAAAAAAATTACTTGTTGACTTGCCTATTTTGGGTGCTATTGGGTCAACAGCAAAGCACCCAGATCTCTCGGTCCAAACCCTTTGTCGACTCAGCCCTGTCTTCTGGCAGAACAAGGATAAGTTGTACTAGGCTGGGCCTGCAGGCTCCCCAGTATATTCTGCAACACACAGTTCTGGCATTAGTCTGTCTGCTAGGGCTCACGTATCCATGGGCCTGGGATAGACTATGTCTCTGCCCTCACGTGCAGCCTACGGATCCCAGGATTTGTCCCTTAGGGCTGTGTCTATAGAAGAGAACCAGGGGAAAGTCCTGTGCTCAGCTCAGGCAGGTCCCATCAGCACCAGGACATGGGCAGCCAGACCTTGGGGCCGATTGGGGTTATCACATTGGGAGGGTCTTATTGTCAAAGTCAGAGTCAGAGCGGACACACAGAGTCCAGGAGCAGGCCGAATGGGGCATCAAGAGCTAAGCAATGTTGCCAGCACACAGCCTAGAAGCAGGAAGAACCCTGTTGCCCAAACATTTTCTTATGCCTCTTCCTTTTCTTAAAGAGTGAAAGTGGCTGCTTATACATTATAAAGCAGCTGCTTAAAGCCCCAAGGAGAAGAGAGTAACTTAGGAATTAACAGTGTTCTTAGGTGTGCCATTTCCAGACCCTGGGAGCAGCAGCGAGGGCAGGAGGTTGGAGCAGGCTGTAGCGCTGGTCAGGCTAAAGCCCTGGGTTTGAGGCTACAGGCCTGCCAGGCTCTGTGTTTAGGAAGCATTGGTGTGTAGCTCTGTTGATTTACACCAAGCTGGATGTGTCTCTCCACATCATAAGCACTTATAGCTTATTAGAAACAAGGTACTTCTGTATAGAAAACACCTTCCCTTTACTATGGCTTGTGTCTATGGCAGTGCCCCACCCCATACCCTCACTGCCAGCTCATGGGCATCCAGCTCAGGGCCCCAGAGAGCAATTCACATGTGACCGTAAAAGTCTAGACAACCTGGAAAAACCAAAAAGTTAAAACCCGTGTCACATGCTTTAAGCTGCCCTAGGCAATCAGTCTGGCCTGGTTTGTGGAATCACCCATTTACTGAGTGCTCAGAGCTGAAAACTGGGGCTCCTGAGTTCAATTTCCATTGCTACCACTGTTGCTGTATATGTCCTTAGGCATTCAATAAGGCCAGCAAAAATAGCAAGCGATAGGAGCTTTTCTCCTGAGTCACTGCAATCATGTCCTTCCATATAGTCCCTGCCCCGGCGTCTCTCTCTACCCAGCAGTTGAGCCAGCTGAAAACTTTCCAGACATTAAATATTTTCTCAACAGAACATTTTTTGCATGGCAAGAAAATTGTCCATTTTCCATTGAAAGAATCTCCCCGTGTGTTATTTTTTTTTGTAATGACAGTCAAAAAATGTACAAAGCTGGACAGTTACATTTTTGCTTCCACCAGGATTTTGGGCAGGTAAATCCCTTCTGGGTTTTCTGGACCCAGCATCGCCATCCTCCCCAGTCTGTGTGCTCTCACATGTCTTCTGAAGCAGTCAGGGATCAGGGAAACAGAGACCTGCAAGAAAACAGCCCTGAGAAAAGAAGGGAGAGACAGGGCTGACCTCACACTTCCCAAGCCTTGACTCCGTCACTTGATAGAGCCCTGCTGGGTCTTCATGAGAAAAGCTTTTTGGCGGAGATATCCCAGGATCCTTCCATGAGTATTGCCAGGAAGGAAGGAAGGGAGGCCTCAGCACACCACCCTGCCCATTCCTGTCAGACCTCCTGGGCCTGGCCATCAGGGATATGTGGTCAATAGTATTGACAGCCGCTGACAGATCTAAAAGGAACAGGGCAGACACCTGACCTTTGTCAGGGCTAATGAGGGATCACTGGCAAAGGGGACTGGGACAGTCTCTGTCACACAGCAGTTCGAAAAGAAACAGGACTTTGCATGACATCTGAGCTGCTCCACCTCTACCTTCTCAGTCACCTTCTCCAAGAGAAATCAATCGAGGGCAGTGCAATTAGCTAATGACAAGAGATGGTTTTCCTGCAGTGGGGTGGCGGGGCCTCTTGAAGGTCAGTCTATAAAGCCCCACTCTGCCAAACTTTACTCATTCCAGGAAGAGGAGACAGAAGCGCCACGGAAATGCAGTTCTTCCACCCTGTCCCAGCTGAATAGTCAGGCTGAGTGCTGGTGACCATGGCCTGGCGGTGAGGATTAGTCTTTCCAGTCCACTCGCTGGGCAGGAGCCTGCTCTTGTTCGGCCAAGTGCCCTTCCAAGGCTACACTGTGCTCATACCTGACACCCACATGTATCCTGAGTTTTGCATTGGACTTGGGTTGCTGTGCCTACCCTGCACGGACAGCCCTAGTCACACTGGTGGGCACAGTCCTAGCATCTGGGGATTTTCTGTGTCCACACATCCAAATACTCTCTGTGCCCCTGCAAGTGCTGACACAGAGAATCCTTAGATGGACACAGAGAGACTTTCCAAGTACTGTGCACTTCAGATACAGTCCTATACTACCATTTCCCTGTAGCGCCCATAAACACTAACAATGTTGTGCCAAATCCTTGCTGACCCTTAAATCCAGCACCCTGTCAGGTGGCTAAAGAGTTGTACAAATCAATGATATTTTGATTCATAACTGTATGGAAAAAGGCAGGGGGAATTGTTTGAGGTCCATTCCAAATGAAAACATTTGGTCCTTTCTTCAAACAGCTAGCAGAAGTTTCTTGATCACAGGCCCTAGTTCTCAAGAGGGCCTTCAATCACCCTGATATCTGCTGGGAGAGGAATACAGCAGTGCGCAGGCAATCCAGGAAGTTTTGGGGGAGTGTTGAGGACAACTCCCTAGTGCAAATGCTGGAGAAGCCAACGCAGGGGCATGTTCTTTTTGACCAGCCTCTCACAAACAGGGAAGAATTGGTGAAGAGTGTAGTAGTGGATGGCAACTTGAGTAGCTGTGACCATGAGATGATTGAGTTCAGGATCTTGAGGAAAGGAAGGATGGAGAGCAGCAGAGTAAGGACCCTAGACTTCAGAAAACAGATTTCAATTCACTCAGGGAACTGATGGGCAGGATCCCCTGGGAGAACAGACTGAGGGGGAGAGGAGTCCAGGAGAGCTGGCTGTACATTAAAGAAACGTTACTGATGGAGCAGGAACGAACCATCCTGATGTAAAGGAAGACAAGCAAGCCTGGCAGAAGACCAGCCAGGTTTAGCAGGGAACTCTCCAGTGAGCTAAAACACCAAAAGGAAGCTTATAAAAAGTCAAAACTTGGACATACAACTAGGGAAGACTATAAGAGCATTGCTTGGGCATGCAGGGATGAAATCAGTAAGTCAAAAAGCACAACTGGAGTTGCAGCTAGCAAGGGATGTGAAGGGTAACAAGAAAGGTTTCCACAAGTATGTCAGCAACAAAAGGAGGATCAGGGAAAGTGTGGGTCCTTTACGAAATGGGGGAGGCAACTTAGGGACAGATGAGCTGGAAAAGGCTGACATGCTCAATGCCTTCTTCAGCTCAGTCTTCACAGGCAAGGTTACCTCCCAGACTACTGCACTAGGCAGCACAGTTTGGAGAGGAGGTGAGCAGCCAGCAGTGGCAAAAAACAGGTAAGGAACTATTTAGAAAAGCTGGATGTCTACAGGTCCATGGGGCTGGAGGGTATGCACCTGAGGGTGCTGAGGGAATTGGCTGATGTGATTGCAGAGTTATTGGCCATTATCTTTGAAAACTCATGATGACCAGGAGAGATCCCAGCCAACTGGGAAAGGGCAAATATAGTGCCCATTCTTAAGAAGGAGAAAAAGGAGAATCCAGAGAACTACAGACCAGTCAGATTCACCTCAGTCCCTGGAAAAATCATGGAGCAGGTCCTGAAGATGGGATAGACCATTTCTAAGCACTTGGAGGAGAAGAAGGTGATTAAGAATAGTCAGCATGGATTCACCAAGGGCAAGTCAGCCTGACCAACCTGATTGCCTTCTATGATGAGATAAATGTCTCTGTGGATGCAAGAAGAGCACTGGACATGATGTACCTTGACTTTAACAAGGCTTTTGATACTGTCTCCCACAAGATTCTTGCAAGCAAGCCAAGGAAGTATGGGCTGGATGAATGGACTGTAAGGTGAATAGAAAACTGGCTGGAGCATCGGGCTTAGGGGGTAATAGTCAATAGCTTGGCATCTAGTTGGCAGTTGGTATCAAGCAGGGTGCCCCAGGGGTCAGTCCTGGGGCAGGGCTTGTTCAATATTTTCATCGATGACCTGGAAGATGTGATGGAGTGCAGCCTCAGAAAGTTTGCAGATGACACCAAGCTGGGGGGAGTAGTCAATATGCTGCAGGGTAGGGCTAGGATTCAGATAGAGCTCAACAGTTCGGAGGGTTGGACCAAAAGAAATCTCATGAGGTTCAATAAGAACAAGTACTAAGTCCTGTACGTAGGCCAGAACAATCCCATGCACCAGGAGAAGCTGGGGACTGATTGGCTAAGCAGAAAAGGACTTAGAGGTTACAGTGTAAGCTGCATATGAGCCAACAGTGTGCCTTTGTTGTGGAGAAGGCTATCGGCATCCTGGGCTGCATTAGCAGGAGCATTGCATGTAGATCAAGGGAAATGATTCTTCCCTTGTATTCAGCACTGGTGAGGTCACATCTGGAGTACTATCTGCAGTTTTGGACCCCCCACTACAGAAAACATGTGGACAAATTGGAGAAAGCCCAGTGGAGGGCAAAGAAAATGGTTAGGGGCCTGGGACACATGACTTGTGAGGAGAGGCTGAGAGAACTGGACTGACTTAGTTTGGAGAAGAGAAGACAGAGGTGAATTTCATAGCAGCCTTCAACTACCTGAAGGGCGGTTCCAAAGAGGATGAGTCTGGACTGTTCTCGCTGGTGGCAGATGACAGAACAAGGAGCAATGGTCTCAAGTTGCAGCAAGAGAAGTTTAGGTTGGATATTAGGGAAAACTTTCTCACTAGGAGGATAGTAAAACACTGGAACAGATTACCCAACTCTACATCATTGGAGGTTTTTAAGATCCAGCTAGGCAAAGCCTTGGCTGGGATAAACTAGTTGGGGATTTGAGCAGGGAGTTGGACTGGATGACCTCCTGAAGTCCCTTCCAATCCTTATTTTCTATGATTCTCATGAAAGAATACACTCTGAAACCATTTGTTTCCGGCTGGCTGAAACATTTAATTCAAACTGAAATAAAGCGTGTCGTGCAGCCACTGGGGGAGTTTATTAGCTGATTTGATTATCAACTTTACACAAAGTTTGAAGCAAAAATGCATTGAAAAGAGAAAAAAAACCCAAAAGGTATCCTTTTGCATATATCAAATCCAAACACTTTTTTTTATTTTTTGGCCAGACGTGTTGGATGAATTTCACATGAATTTGCAAAAAGTTTCAGTCTGCCTGAAACGGTATTTTTCATTGATTAAAATATTAAAGCAAACGTTTCCACACAGCTCTAACTGGCTGCCCCTTTCCCTCACCTCCAAGTGGTCAGTCGGCTAGCTGGAAGCCAGCCCGCAGAAAGCCTTGGACGCAGCACCAAGTACGCCTGTTCTGATGTGACAACAATCGAGAAACTGTCTGGAAAGACAATAGCCAAATAGTGTTTAGTAGCTGGAACAGGGCATTTTAGTAACACGGGAGGTAATTTACGGCATTAAATGGCCTATCAGAACAAGATGAAATGATCATTTTGGCTTTTTTATTGGCAAACAAATCTTCGACGGGGAACCATCTATCTGGGTTACGGTGATGGCAAAAAGATATTTATTCCGATCCATTATGCAAATCAGCACGAAGTAAACATATGCAAATCATCCTGCCACTTAAATGCAAGCAGAAGTCGAAAGCAATTAAAATGGTCGGGTAATTCTGTAACCCTTCCAGTACCTGAAATTCTTAGGGGAACTGGGAAAAGAAATATCTCTTTATTATCTCAGCTGCCATCGCTAGCAGGATTGAACACGGCAGTATGCTGTCTAGAGAGAAAATGAGTCCGTGGCTAGAACTTCAAGGGAACAAGAAGAGGGACTGCCCTCAGCTTGCTCCTGAGAAGGCCGGACCTGTCTGGCGCTCCATTGCTCCTCATCCTACAACAACCTCTAAGTCGGAGCAATCCAGCTGGAGGCCCCCAAGCTGCCTGCAGCCCACCAGGGGTTTATTTGCAGTCCCTGGGCTCCCCTGCATCTCCACTGCCCTTATTGCTCTGGCTACTGTTGCAGCTGGGGTCTCCAAGCTTAACCTCCCCTCTCTAGTTATCATTTCCTGCCCCTGCCTGGGGATGGGGGCAGGCTTTATGGCTCAGTGCAGCCTACAGTGCCAGAGGAGCCCCTGGTATTGTGTAGTGGGAGAGCCTGCTGTCAGATGGGAAGGTGAAAGGGGGCCACCCACCCACCCATGTACATGGTGCAGTGGTGGGGAGGGACTAGAGCTGCAATACTGGGTGAGTTTGAAGCTAGGTGGTAGGGGAGGGGGATGTGGCCCTGCCTGGTGTGGCCCCCAGCTGCTAATAATTCTGAAAGCCCTTCGTTAAGTCTTTCCTTGGTCTGTGAATCTGGCTGACATCCAAACTATGTTTGCCAAGACAGCAGAGGACACAGAGATGCTCCAGATTTGTGTCCACTGGCACAGTCCAGGATAGTCTGCACCAGTGTAGACACGATGGAGGATACTACTGGTGGCAGGGCTTTTCTTTAAGGTCTGTCCCATTCGAATCCACCAAAGCTCAAATTTGTTGACTTCTCAAACCTGGTGGCAGGAGGTAGGAGCTGATGTGTTGCAGTGCAACACAGTAGCTTCACTGAACCTGCTAACTTACAGACAATGCTACCTACCCCCTCCTATGGGCCAGCACAGGGCTCCCTTCTTACCTACCTACCTACCTATCTTTTGACACATCTCATTCAGAGCCCTCTCATAACCCAAGGAGTGTTTATGTGTTTACAGCCTACTTCTGCCAAACTCCCTTCTGCTGGGCAGTGCCCTCTCCTTGAACTGTGTCCCTGGCACCCCAGGAACCTTGTTCTAGGCTATGTACTGCAGTGCGTGGGACACCCCAGCTGGGCAACGAGACCATACTGACTGCTCTTGACTGAGTAGGGGAGAGGGTTAGTGAATCTCTATAGCTATTTGGTTAGTGGTTAGTGATTAAGAGACTGTGATGGGTGCTATTTAGGTTGGAATAAATAAAGTGCTGTCACGATATTTCCTATTAACCATTCATGGATGTTTGATGGACACATACACATGGAATAGATCTGCCATGCTGCTTAGTTTTATCTCCCACATCTGAGAAGAGTGTTTAATCCAAGCTAAATCTGTCTTCATTCTAGCTGTTAGTCCACTAGGCAAGTTATAAATCTGTTGCTGCCTTAAAGATAATATCCGGCCCTTTAGGACAAGTGATGGAGGCCTATGTCTTAAGATGCCTTGGTCCACAATTGCGGTATTGTTACAAATGCCCCTGCTTTAATGAGGAAAAGATCTGGTTCACAGAACTCACCTTCTACGTCTCGGAATCAGACAGTACACTCTACAGGACAGCGGTGACAGCAAGACACAGTGCTGTCATTACAACCAGCCCCCAAAAGACGGTAGGTTAAGGAGGTCCAGCATAGCCCTGACCTTGGCCAGTACAAACACAGCTTCTGGGCAGGGATCCTGCCAGGATTAGAGAAGCCATCAAAGGAGCAAATAGCAGGGGATGGGTTATGTGTCCCTTTCGCCGGTCCTGATATGCTGCTCTGGCAGTAAGCAGAGCCTAGCGCTGACCTGCAAGGAGCAGGGTGAGATTCCCCTGGTACCCGTAAAATGCAAACCACAATCAGCATCCTAATGGCCTTGTGCCCAGCCTCAGCACAAGTGACAGGGGAGATAGCACCACAGCAAAGATTTGGAACAGGTCTGGACTGCGTAGCAGTCCACAATTCTGCTCTAATTTACACCTGTAGTGTTTTTTAATTTCCACCAGAGATCATTTTGGCCCCTGGCTCAAGCCAGAATCCCAAAGATGCAAAGGCAGCTTAAAACCATCTTTGTCTCCTAGGCTGCACTTTTTTTCTGCAACTCCTGGCATTGCAGCCCTGAATCTCAGCCCAGGATGAGATGGGAATAGAGAAGCTGGAGAATGGTAGCTGCGCTGAAGAGAATGAGTGTATATTTCTGCTAACATCTCCATTAATGCTTCAAACACTGGCTGAGTGTTTGATTAAACTATATAGAGCACTGCAGTTTTCAAAGCACACGTATATTTACAATAATATTTCACTGATTGTAATATAATTAGCTATCAAACTGCCAATCAATGTGGATTTTAGTAGTTCACCATTAATGGATCATTATTCAGCAGGCCCTTATTGAATCGATATAAAAAATTAAAAAGCATTCATTCCATTCTTTTTCAGTTGTCATCTTATCACAGCATATACTGAAATGCACTGCAGATTACAAAATCCATCATCGTTTTGCCTTTGTAGCTTGCAAAATTCATAATTAACAAAAATTTCTATTCAGTTTTTCATGTAATTTAATTAGTTTCCAATTAAATGGTGACTAAATATAATCCAATTCTGGAACAGAGCAAATAATTGTTTTCCATTATTTTAGTAATTATCAGTAGTCCATTGTAGTTATCAAAATTAATTATGAACCTTCCAAGCAATACCCAAAAAGAGGGCAGAAAGTGCACATGGAGTGGGACTTGGTGATAATTAGCAATGTTTGACAAGGGGAAGTAGGAAAGAGGAAGATAAAAGTCAGAGGTAGGGATCTTGGCACATAGGGCACTCAAGTGGGAATAGGAAGAGCTGGGTTGTACTCTGCTGCAGTCCTTTGGTGACCTCCAGGAGCGCAGCTTTTCTTGCTGATCTACATCTTCAAAGGTATGTAAGCACCAAACTCCTGCTGATACTTTTGAGCTTTGTGTCCTAGTGATGACAGTAATACCATAACTGTATGCATACAACATGCATTGTTTTTTCAAAAAAACAGCTGCTGGAAATTGGAGTGCATGTTATATGTTATATGTTATACGTTATATGTTATGGTAAGAGCAGGTTTTTCCACTTACCAGGCAAATGTGAAAGTAAAATATGCAGGCAGCCCACAGGTCACAGAACAGTGAGAAGGCTCAGCTCACTCGCTGCTGCTACTCAGTTACTTACTGCAAGGAAGGATGGCGGGGTATTTCATTATGCTTTTCAAAAACAAGGTGTGCAATTTATTCTGGGGTACACTCTATTTGAAAGAATATGGTACATCCTTTCAATTTCCTCAGCATTGTTACTGATGTCAGAAAAGGTCAACTGTCCACCTGAGCTTAGGGACCCACCCGACTAGCATAGATTCATGGATTCATAGATGTAGGGCAGGAAGGGACCTAAGTAGATCAACAAGTCTGACCCCCTGCCCTGGGCAGGAGAGAATACTGGGCTCATATGACCCCAGCCAGGTGAGTGTCAAGCCTTCTCTTAAAGACCCCCAAGGTAGGAGCCAACACCACTTCCCTTGGAAGTTGGTTCCAGATCCTAGCTGCCCTGACTGTGAACTAGTGTCTAATGTCCAGCCTGAACCTACTCTCAATCAACTTGTGGCCATTATTCCTTGTTACTCCGGGAGGTGTATGGATGAGCAGGGTCTCTCCCATTCCCTGCTGGTCCCCCCGGTAAGTTTGTAGACGGCCACCAGATCCCCTCTCAGCCTTCTCCTGTGAAGGCTGAACAGGTTCAGGTCCCGTAGCCTCTCCTCTTATGGTCTGCCCTGCTGTCACTGGATCATGCACGTGGCCCTCCTCTGAACCCGCTCCATGCTGGCCACATCCTCCTGAAGTGCAGCGCCCAGAACGGGCCACAGTACTCCAGCTGTGGCCTGGTTAAGGACCACCACTTTCTGGAGCCAGCACCACATGTGGCTGGCATTGCTCTTGGCTGCCTTTGAGTTACCAACCAAAATGAGCAGGTACCTATGTGCACCAGGTAAATTAACCCAGCAAGAGGGAGGCTGCCTTCTGTAGATATATGGAGTAAGGTTAAAATTAATGCCCCTGGGGCTGTAGGAAAATGCTTTAATCACTCTGAGCCTCCTCCCCCCAAATGCAACTAAATGTAGCCCTTGTTCAACAGCTCAGACTTCGAGCTGAAGTCCCCAGCAAGATCAGGGGAGAATGTCAGCTGTAGTTCTCTGTTTTAGCCAGAAAATCATTCCACCCCCTGGTCCACCCCTTATTTCTAGACAGTTGGAAAATAAATAAGCACATCTGCTTACAGAGTGGATGGGGCCAGGAGCCCAGAGTCCCAGATTCTGCTGCTGGCCACATTGTAGGTGCCTTGAGTGACTCTGGGGGACTCTTTTCACCTCAGGAGTAACATTCCTGTCATTTGGGGTGGTGAGCAAATCTGTACGTCCCAACTCGGAAAGCAGGTAATGCTCAGTGGTTGCCTGCTTTCATTGTGTGGGTTGCCTTGCTGGAAGCCGTCATGCTGTGGATGGAGTTAGAATTCAGTGCTTTCCTTAGCCTGTGATGTTCCTCGGAGGTTAACAGATCCCAGGGTCCTTTTGGTATTTGTAAAAGATGAAGGCAAGTCATCTGACTTGCAGCTTCCCCAGGCTGAATGATGAGCCTTTGTTAGTTTCTGAGTGCTGCAAAGAAGGGACGGGGTGCAATTTTCTACGGTGCTTGCATGAGACCCTGTGGGAGCAGCGTTACATCTTTCATAAGCTGCCAACCTGATTTCATGGGGTCTTGGAAACTTGTTCTCCAGGGAGCATCCAGTAGCAGTGTGGTGTTGGGATTTGTGAGTGTCTGCTTTCTGCCCTTTACATTAGCGGAGCTCTGTGCAGGGACATGCATGTATCCATCCATCTGGCAAGTGTCTTCATATCTAAGGGGGCTGTTCTGCATCACTTACTCTGCCAAGGGGGCGGAATAGTTTTTCTGCCTGATGTGGCCTTCATTTCAAGGAACTGAGAAAATAGAAACTGGATTCACAGCATGGCGGCATTAAAAGCAGACACTTTGGCTAGCACAAGTGTCCTGCTCCAGGCGATCCAGCAAGGGTAATGCCAATGTGCTGCCCAGGTGTTTGGAGTGTGGATGTGCATTACGGGCTCAGGTGCAATCGTGACTTTGTGAAGTCATTATACTACAACACTTAAGCATCCACACTGCATCTCTGCTACCGCTTTGCCTCCGCTCCCACGAATTAATTAATTGAAAACAATAAACTACAGGGTCTTGCCTTGATAATAATGTGAATGGGAAGCCTGCAGAGCTCCCAGCTCCCCACACTAGCGTGGGCTGGCTTAAACATCAGGAGATCCAGCCTCTGCTTCTGGCTCTGTCACTGACTTCCTGTGAGATGTTAGGAGGAATAAATCACAGATTTCAACCCCATGCCTTGTTCCCCAAAGATAACACCAGCTGACCCCCATTTGGCCGGTGTTCTGAGGTCTCTGGATAAAAAGCGTTTAATAAGGGTGAGGGATCTTGAAATCAGAAGGTTCCCAAGATGCTTGACTCCCTAAGCAGGTAAGGAGAGGCGATGAAACATGCTCACCACAGCGGCTGCTCCAAACAGCAAAAGGTTGTGGTGGAAGGATGTGTAAGCTGCCTCATCCACAGGGACCCGGAGCCAGAGGGGCTCGCTCATCATCATCTACAAGGCTCTGGGGCAGAGAGAAGCTTTATTCAAAACTCCCCTTGGAAGCAAAACTGTCCCTTCAGACAAATCAAAATGGGCAGGGGAGAGGGTCTGTAGAGATCTCTACAAGGCCAAGAGAAAGGATACCACACTCATTCCCAGGCTTTTGCCATCAAAGACAGGAATGGCCCTGCTGCTTTATATGATCCAGTGCCTGCTAAGCCCAAAGCCTCGGCACAAAATTTCTCAGTGTAAGAACTGGGGGAGGAGGGAGAAGAGGATGAATGGAGTATAAAAACTCTAAATAGGGGCAAGGGATGCTGGTAGTGCACCTTGACAACCTATTGGCCTGGGGGTCTTTGTTTGCAGGTACTAGGAAGTGCTTTCAGGCTGCACATACCAAGCATTTCCTGAATTTTTCTGGTGCCCATATGCTGATTATCCTCCTCTAGCATTGCAGACTCCCCCTAATGTGGGCGAAGAACGTGTAAGAAATAGCTTTCCTTGTACCCAAGGACATTTCCGAGGAAGTCGTAACAGAATGAACAGGGGCAGCTTAGATGGAAGGTGATGCTGTAATGTGCTTTAATCTAATGATGCCCCTGAATGTGCTTGTGGAAGATAATGTGCATCAACCACCCTACTTAAAGAAGCCAGCCTTCAGAAACACCAGTAGAGTAGAACGATACACCTCAAGGGGCGCTGGAAGAGCAGGCTCTTTTCTCTTCCTGTATATAACGAACACAGCTTCCCCTCCCTGCAAACAGAGAAGCTCTGCCTCCCTCCTAAACTCATAGATAAGACATTCACAGCTACACACACATCAAATAAAGGCACAAGTACCCCGATACGTACTCTGATCATGCATGTACACACACAGATTTCTCCCATGCAGGCCTGCTGAAAAGTTAGGACACACATCCACACGCATACACACACACACTCCATTACCTATGCAGATCCTCCTACCTACAGAGACCCAGATAGACTCTCCCTCCCACTCACAGATGCAACTGTATGTTCGCACACCCACACACCTATCACAGATGCCACTCCCCTTTGTGAGACACTCCCATACATCTCTCCAACATACAGATTGCAGAGAAAAAATCTAAGCAGGTATAAAGGCTCTAGTCCCAGCACACGCTCCACTACTGATGGTGAATTAGCAAGAAATACATCCCAGTTTACATGGGGGCCATATTCTTGTACAGGAAAGACAAGACTTCCACATGCTCTGCCTTCTGGTATGCCTACATGGCACAATGTAGTGCCATGTCAAGAAACCCAAGGGACCTGAAAGAAGTACAGCCACACCAGGGCACTGCTCTGCCCAGGTCAATACACCTTGCTCCGCAACTCAGCTAGTTACCCTGGGCGGAGTGCTATACTAACAAGGTTATACCCTTCCTGGTGCACGAGCTAGATCACTCAGCGCTAGCCAGGGTAGCTCTGAATGACAGAGATGCATTGTATCAGCAGCTTGGCAATGTAGCTAGTTGCCTTGGTAGTCATACAGAGAACTACAGTTAGAGACATCTAGTTCACCTAAGTGTCAAGTGGAATTGCATTCCCTCCTGCTCTAGGCTAAAACCAGTTACTACAAAACCTGGTGGGTCCTCCTCTTCTTCGTTACTCCACTGGGACTCATCCTTAAGGGCAAGATAATAGCATGTGACACAAGCAGTTGCATGAATGGAGTTTCAGGGACTTGAACACCTGTTCGCACTTTTGCTACCATGGGTGGTTTTCCTCCAGTGGATGGGCACTCAGGACCCACAGGAACTGAGCAGGAGACTCTCACCCTCTAAAGCTCACACCAGTGATTCTCTACAGGGATGCTGCCATGTCCTGGGGTCGGTAAGATCCTTTCAAGGGTGTCATCCTGCCATCAGGTATAACTGCCCCCCCCCGCCTCGCCTCTGCTTCCAGGAGATGCCACGTGGCTCTGGGCTTGGAGGTGGCTGCAGCAGGACGGGGCACCCTGCTATTGTCCAGCCTGGCGAGTGGCTACCATGAAGCTGCAGCTGCTGGCCCACCAGAATGGCAGCACCACGACTGCAGACAGGATACAGTAAAGGTCCCCCTTGTCCTTGCACAAGGGATATCCCCAAGGCTTCATACCATGAAGTATGTCTCCTTTGCATGCAGAAAAGCAGGGGCTCCCTCTGCCCTGGCAAAAGTTTGCCAGTCCCTGATATACACATATAGCCTGAGTCTGCTACTGCATGTGTTATCATGGAGCTGGTCTTTGGCAGAAGCAGTAGAATTGTATGTTTATCCATCCAGAGTTTTGATTTCAACCCTTACAGGGAGCCCAGCCATCACATAAGCCCCAACAGTTGAAGGGAAGTGCTGCTGTGTTATCAATACCGAGCTCTTCTGTAGTGCTGTCTGTAAGCCGGCTTCAATGTATTTGATGAAGGAGACCACTACCTTAAAGCCATCTGAAGCACAGATGTGATCGGCCCAAGGCCACCTAGAAGGCCAGTGGCAGTGCTGTGAGTAGAACCTGGATCTCCTGCATCCCGGTTCAGCGCCTGCCCTCTCTCTCTGCCCCTGGGGTTCACAAAATGGAGGCTTGCTCTGCAGAAGGCTTTGAAGCCTAAAGTGGTTTGTAACAGCTTCCTGGCAAAAACAGCTTGGCTGATGACAAGTGCAATATATAATCAAGCCATGCACAGCCCAGCAGCTTTCTCCACAACAAAGGGAACACGGAAAAGGCAGCGGTATACAGTGCGGCCTGCTTAATGCAAAGCGCTTGGTAAAATGTGCCTTTCATGGGGTAGCTCATTAGCTCTGAGTTTTCTCATCCTGTGTCTAGTTCATATCAGTCAAAGGATTATAACATGAAGGGCACTGGGGATTTTCATGTGCTACTTAGCTAGCATGGAGTCCTCTTAGATACATTCAAACTGGAACCTAATTACTCTGTGACTTCATTTTGTTGGGACTTTTAAAAGTAATATTTAGTGCTGCTTCTGCATATTTCATCCACTGAGCCCAGTGATCCAATTTAGCCCACGAGGCAGGCACTTATTCTTAAAGTCATTTAACTTATTAGTAAACTGGGGCCCTGGAAGGTTATGGGGCCCAACGGCACAATGTCCAAAACCAGGCATCCTGGCTCTTTCTCTGCTTTCCTAACCACTCATTTGTGCGGATTTCTTTTTGGCTTTCTGCTATGTTACGTGAGGTTTGAGGAAATGCTATGCAGACTGCTAGAGTGCCATGAACCTTTGTTTGAATAATATAGCTCACTAAGGACGTGAAAGATATCTTTCTCCCTCTTTGGCTTGGTGCGTTAGGAAGGAGCGCCAAGAGGCTGCTTCCAACTGGTCACTTCAGGAAGGGCTTGCATTATTCATTGAACTACACATCTGATCGCTTCTTTCTTAGAGCAGTTCACTGCTGCAGTGAGGTGAAAAGCCTAGAAAGACTGAAAACAGTGATCACCCATAACAATTTAAATGCTGTCACTCTGGCAGCCTAGAAAAACAGCAGCAAGAGACAGAAAGCTTCATGTTCAAGCTACAGAGACCATCTTGCTGAGCTTATTGATACTGCAAAAGAGGAAGGAAGAGAGGAACAATGCAGCCTCAGAGCATGTCTAACAGCCAGAGTGGTTGCTACAGTCTTTTAATTTTGGACAATAAGCTGCTCCCAACTTTATAAAGGGCTTGAGGACCACCTCCGTTCCCATAAACCTGAGGAATTAAAATGCCATTTCCCAGCTCTTTTACTGCCTGGCAAATCATTTATTGGGACAGCCTTATGGCCACATTTTATTTTGCAAAATAAAATACAAAGATCATAAAATACTGCACTCCTACTGATGAAGTGCAAGCTGCTGTTCCTGCTGCAGTTCACTAATTACACTAAACAAGACAGTGGTGTAACTGTGTCAGCTTGCTGGTAGGAGCCTGTCAGCTCTCTCATGCTAAATGCTACCAGCTTAGGTCACTGCATGGATCAGAGGCCTTTAAGGAAGGGTGAGGTATTGCTAGTAGTAGAGACTCAGGGGGTGCATCTACATGAGATGTTTTACTTGAGATTAGAGCAAATTACTGCATAATAAGCATCACCGTCTACACATGCCGACATTTAAGGCACAGTAATTTGCGCTAATCGTGAGTAAATTTGCAACCTGTAAATACAAGTAGTGAATTTACTCGGGAGTAATTACTGCATGGTACGGCATGTGCAGACAGCTGATCGGGAGCAAATTTGCTCCCAGTCAGCTGGGCAGCAAGAGGCAGGAGATTGCTCTGTGTCCCCAGAAGCTGCCTGCTGCTGGTGCAAACTTCCTCATCAAAGTCTGGGCAGGGACAATGTCTCCCTGCCCCAGCAGCAGGGAGCTCCCAGTCCTCACTCTGCAATTGTGGGGTGGGGGCTGGGAGCTCCCTGCATGGGGAGAGTTCCCTGCCCAGCCTGGAGCTGGCAAGGACCTGCCCCTGACTGGGACAATTCCTAGGCAGGCCTGGGCTGCATGTGGAAGTCTGCATATGCAGCCTGAAGGTGGCTAGAGACTGTTCTGTTTTGGGCAGTGCCCAGCCACCTCCAGGCTGCAAATGCAGACTTCCCTGCTGGCTGGAAACTGTCCTGGCCAAGGGCAGGTCCCAGCCCTGTGCCCCAATCAGGCAATTGAGGCATAGGGCTTGGAGAGAGCTGCAGAGTAGGGGAAGGTCCCAGCCTCCTGCCCTGATCCGCCAGTGGGGCAGCTAGCAGCGAGCCCCTGGATGGGTAGGGAATCTATACACAGCTAGGGGCTCACTGCTAGCTGCTCCACTGGCCAACTGGGGCAGGGAACTGGGACCTGCCCCTCCCCTGCTGCTCTTTCCAAGCCCCCTGCCCCCAATCAGGGAGCTGAGGCTGGAAGCTCCCTGCTGCTGGGGCAGCAGGACATTGTCCCCTCTTGGGGTCTGCCACCAGAACTTGCCCCGGCAGCAGACAGCTCTTGGGGCAGGGAGCAATCTCTCACCCCTGCCCAGAAGACAGCTGTCTCCTGGCCCCATGCTCCCTGCCAGCCAGCCCAAGAGGAGCCTAGAGCTTCCCCTGGCTGCTTCAGGGACTGATGCAAGGCTAGAGTGGGCAGGAGAAGACTGGTGCCAGGAGGAGCAAATCTGCTCCCACATCCTTGCACATGTAGACACCTGCCCAGGGTGGTTTTACTCTAATGTAAACTCACCCTGCAGCCTTTACACATGTAAACATGCCTAGTGAGTGCATCTACACATACGCTTTACTGCATGTTAGATTAATTTAATGCACAGTAAAGTATCGCTGGTCTACACATGCTCTGTAATTAGTGTGCAGTAGATTAATTTACTCTAGCATAAGATAGTCCCGTCAGACACAGGTACTATCCTATGCAGCAATAAATTACCATGCTTAAATACATGTGTAGACAGTGACATCAGGATTAGTTTACTCAGGCTCAGATTGAGCCAGAGTACATTTAGGCTCATTAATTGCACATGTAGATGCGCCCAGTGGGTGACATTTCTCCCCTGTGTGGATGCTGGATCAGTCCCTCAGCACTGACAGTGCCACAGAAAATATAGGGATTGAAAGCCAAGGCCCTGCTAATGTGTAGTCATCAAAGATACAGCCTCTGCAAGAGAAGGCTGAGGTGATCCTGTGGTTGTCTACAAACTCACAGCAGGAGACAGCAAGGGATAGGAGATGCTCTGTTTCCCGGGACACCCCTTGGAGTTGCTAGAAATAACAGCCACAAGCTGACAGAGAGCAGGTTCAGGTTAGACATCAGGAAGAATTTCTATACGGTAAGGGCTGCCAGAATCTGAAATGGGCTTCCAAGGGAGGTGGTGCTCCCCCCTACCATGGGGGTCTTTAAGAGGAGACTGGACAAGCACCTAGCTTGGTTCATCTGACCCCAGTGCTCTTTCCTGCCCGGGGCAGGGGGTCGGACTCAATGATCTGCTGAAGTCCCTCCGACCCTAATATCTATGAATCTATACCCAGCACATTGGCAAGAGGAGGGTTTAAAGTCTAGATTCCAGGTTGCATAATTACATCTGTCTTCCTCTTCTCTAGTTTCCTCTTCTCTTCTCTAGTTTCAACTGGATGTGGACATTCAATCTGCCTTTTTTCCTTGCACCGCTGCACAGTGTCGCTGTGGACTTTTTAACTACCCCCATGATCTATCCCAGCAGAGGCTGAATTTCAGTGGTCCCCTATAGCAGTGGACTCTGTCTTTGGTTGTTTGTTGAAGAGTTAGGGGCTGGAAAGTGTGATATTATTTAATAATAGCTGGCACGTAAGTAGGGCAGCACGCTGTTGCTAGTACCTGGTAAAATACAGAAGAATTCATAAGCTCTGTGCTCTAACAAAAATAGCAGAAAGCTTGCAATTAAATCTCCGGCTAGGAATGGTGTTAGGAGACCAGAGGTGGAAAGGCCAATGTAGAAATGTTTTGTTAGAAGAAGAAAGGCTGCTTGGTGGGCAAGTGGCAGGATATGGCTCTAAATAGGTAATGGCTGAGCTGCCCCAGGTGTGGGACAGGATTCATTGTATCTGTTTCTAATCATCTTAGGGGGGATTTCAAGAACACGAGTTCTCATTGGTGACCTAACTAGAGCAGGGGTTGGCAACTTATGACGTGCAGAGATTTGATCCAGCCCATGATCTGGCTTTCAGCAGCAGGGGAGAGGGGAGAGTCAGCAAGGGAAGAGGTGGCAGCTGGTTACAAGCAATGACCTGCCTTAGGGCCAAGCTGCAAGGCTGCCAACCCCCGAATTACAGTATTTACACAACTCCCACAGTGCCAGAGCACCTCACAGCCTTTTTTCCATTACTGCAAGCACCCTGTGGGATGCTGCAGTGCTATCACCAACATTTTAGAGATGAGGAATCAAGGTGTAGGGAAGCTAAGTGACTTACTCAAGGCCACACACCAAGTCTGTGGCAGAGCAAGGAGCTGAGTTAGGCTCCAGGTTGCAGGCTACTGCTCTGGGCCAACTTTCTTCCATTTTCAATGTCTGTGTAGCAGGGTATTTCAGTCTGTCTTGCACACACCAAAATGAAGGTCAGATGAGACAGACCATCACTTCTGGAAATGGGGTCAAATTGTCTCCCTCCATGGCAGGCAAAGATGGCAATGTAGAGTACTGTACACAGAGTCTTCTCTCCTGACCATTGCCTGCAGTGCCCAGCCATACCCTGTGCCAGGCCCTGGAGGTGGCAGAAGGTGCCTGTCAAGCTGCTATATAAGTATTTTCCCTGTTTCTGGTCTCCCCCTGCAACCACTGGAGGCTGTAGCTTTTCTGTTCAGCTCTAGAGAAGCACATCTGGGGTTCAGCCCCTGAGGCAGGGGATCAATACCCGCTGGAAAGGCACTTGGGAGGGAGAAACTTCTGCTTCAACATGACAT
The DNA here is from genome assembly GCA_030014935.1 of Caiman crocodilus. Taxonomy (NCBI): domain Eukaryota; kingdom Metazoa; phylum Chordata; order Crocodylia; family Alligatoridae; genus Caiman; species Caiman crocodilus. The sequence continues at coordinate 4,410,545 of JAGPOW010000145.1, forward strand.
GAGGCTGTTGTGAGACAGGAGGCTCTGGCTGGTTCCTGCTGTTGCCAGAAGAGAGCACGTCCCAGCTGCACGCACTGGGCTGTGGCTGGGAGCCCTCGTGCCTGGCGATAATGAGCCATCGTGTCTTGTTATCAGTGGGTTACAAGACCTCTTGGCCAGGGAGAAAATGTTGCTTATTGAGCTTAAAGGCCAAACAAATTCTTCAGGCTGGAGCTATTGATCTGGCAGCCTCCCTGACAGACGGAGCTGCCTGCCTCGGAGCAACGGGAGCTCGGCAGTGGCTCTGCGATGATTAAAGCCGGCCAGAGCAAGGCTCTTGGCTGCTTCTCACAAGGCAAAGAGCTGGGCATGGATGTTTCTGCTCTTGAATTCATCCTGCTTGTTGCAAGCCATGTAACTAATGGACATGGCCTTGAGCCTGTTTCCAAGCAGAGGGCTTGTGAGTGTTGCTGGATTGACAGCCCTGGGGGCTGCAGGCCTCTACGCACAAAGCAGGCAGCATAGGCAGGGGTGTGCAAGCTCCTTCCCACCCACAAAAACACCCCACATGCACAACCCATCCGCACTGCTCGTCCCACACTCTCCTCCTTGCCTTCCCTCTTCCACACTCCCCATCGCCCTCACCCAGTGACAGCGCAAGACCACTCTCCCTGCCCCAACACACAACCCTCCACAGCACTCCCCCCATCACACACCCACTGCACTACCAGGTAGGGACAGCCGAGGGTTACTTCTCCCTTCCCAGGCAATGCATATCACCACTCCACCCCATTCTTGACAAGCTAATTGCACTCCCTCAGCAGCAGCAGCTATCCCACCCCAGCCAGAGCCGGATCCCCTCATCCCCACACTTTATTGTGGGCAGATAGGGAAACTTCCCTGATGCACCCACTGCCCCCTCCAGCAGGGACAGCACCTCCTTTGCCATACACCACTGCCCTCAGACAGGGCAATCTTCCCCTGCGCCTCTTCCCATCAGACATGAGAAGCTTGGAGCATGGCTGCTCCATGTGACAGAGGGAGAGGGCCCTTCTCCTCTTTTCCATTCACAGGGGGGAGAGTTTGCAGGGATTTTTACTGTTGTTGATAAGAAATAACTCCTTCCCTAATTAGAGCAGGGTTTACTCTAGAGTAAACCCACCCTGCGCAGGCATCTACACATGCTGGGATGCAGGAGCAGATTTGCTACTCCTGGCAGCAGTCTGCTTCCACCCTCTCTAGCCCTGCACTGGTCCCTGCAGCACAAGGGAGAGCTCTGTTTCAGCAAAACAGTAGCATAACCAGGGAGGCTACAACTGTCCTTCCTCAACAAATACCCACCAAAATAGAGGATATATGAAACCAATCACATTCATAGCCACAGCCCTGGAGGAGAGCAGGAGGCCCAGCATTCCCAGTCCTGCTGGTTCTGTTATGGTAGAATTATAGAGAAGACGGGCTGGAAGGGATCTCTGGAGGCCTAGTCCAACCGCCTTCTGGAGGCAGGATCTGTCCAAACATCCCATACAAGTCTTTGTCTAAGCTATCCTAAAAAAACTACTATCAACTCTGTCTCACAACTACAAGGCATAATGCCCCTCCCCTATTAAGGGAATTCTCCCCATTACAGAGGAGTTACTAGGTCACATATGAACTGGTTAATGTGTAAGCTTTACTACCGCTGATAATTAATGGTATTAATCCACCAACTCAAGTCACAAAGTCCCTGCTTCTAGGACTGAAAGTCCAAGGCTCAAACAGCTCTGACAGCCCCTGTGGGAGCTGTTATACAAACTCCATGAGAAGCAGAGGGAAGATCAGTAGAGAGCCAAGCCAACAAGAAAAGACATATTTATTTCCAAACTACGACACAGGCATTAAACACAACTGAACGTTAACGTATATGATTAAATATATTGGACAGCTTCCCTTCCAAGTCTCCCATTCCACACAAAGCTCTTTCTTCCTCTCCCAGGCTTTTTTTTTTTCCTTCATATTTGAATGGTGCAGTCTTGCCTGAGCGTTCAAATATCATGAGTCAGGAGCCAAAAAAGTCATGATGGACTAAAAAAAATCATGATTTTTTTTTGTTGAAAAAATACTTTTTTAATTTGCTTTCTGGCTTCAGAGCATTTCAGGGGCCTTCCTCACCATATGTCCAGCCTTTCTCCAAAGCATGGGGATAAGAAAACTTATTTTTCTTTTTAAATGAAGGCTGCCTTCATCCTATAACTGCAGGGACCCAGGAATTGTGGCTCTCCAAACTCTCCCAAATATTGTGGGATTATGATAAATCAACAAATACCAGTATGTTGGATTATTCAAGAAGATGCCAAGCTGATCACTGCAGGCACAGAAACTCCTCTGTCAGTAGCTAGTCCACCATGTTCTTTTAGCACCTGCAAACTAAGCAGTCAGGCTTGGGTTACAGGTTGAATGAGAGGCTTATCGGAAGAATTTGGTACTCCTCCCTGAATGAATATTGGGAGCTGAGCTGTTAAATAGACTGTTCTTTTGTGGAGGTGGAAAGCGCAAATCCCTGAATGTTTGCACTTGCTAAAAATCCTCCAGCACCATCACAGAGAGCAAAATGCAGTTTATTCTCTCAGAACATCCTTCGCCTGTTTTATGGGCAGACACTTCAGGTAAAGCAGTCATAAACTACAGAGCAAAGGAAGGTCTTTGAGGGGAGACCTGGAGAGAAAGAGAGCCTGGGGGAGAGGATTCCAGCCCAAGTGGGGGCTACTCTCCTTCTGTAATGGTGCCATACTGGGAGAGGAGCTAGGAAAGGCCAAAAGGGGACAGCAGCAACAGACGGAGGTGAAGGGCAAGGGAGAAGGGGCAGCAAGGGCATGTAGCCAAGCCTGAACTGGACACAGAGGCAGCATGGGATGAGGAGGCAGCTAGGAAGCTGGTGACGGTGGCAGGAGTAAGGCAGTGCCATTGCTGACGTACTGGTGGGTTCTCTCCTCACCTGGCCTGTTTCAGCACGGTGCTGAACTAGTGCTGGGGGAGTCACTAGAGCGTGGGGGCAGCAGGCCATGGGCTCAGATGGACATGAACAAGGAGCAACGGGCTCAAGTTGCAGCAAGGGAGGTTTAAGTTAGGTATCAGGAAAATCTTTTTTCACTTGGAGGGTAGTAAAGCACTGGAACAGGTTTCCCAGAGAGGCTGTTGAATCCCCATCCTTGGAGGTTTTTAAGACCTGGCTAGACAAAGCCTTGGCTGAGATGATCTAGTTGGGCTAGATGATCTAGCTGGGCTGAGATGATCTAGTTGGGCTTCCCTTTGCGAGGGGGGGTGGACTAGATGACCACCTGAGGTCTTTTCCAACCCTCATTTTCTATGAGCCCACGATTCTACGTGGAGTTCCCATCTGGTTCTTGACATCTACTCGCATTGGAGTCAGCACATGCAACTGCTTTTTTATTAGATTTGTGTTGGTGTTGTGTGGAAGCTGGGAGCAATTACAGGTGAGCACAGAGAGGCAGTTTCCTTCTCCTGGCTCTGCACCAGCAATGGCACATGCTTTTCCATTTGGAGTGAAACCTTAGGGAGATCGGTGTCCAGTGAGGGAGCAAGGGAGTGGTTCACTTCAAGCTTCCCCCACCAAGCACACGTGGCCCACATCCACTACTGAAGGGAGCTTTCACAGATGGCATGCCAACACATACAGTTCCTGTGAAGCAATAAATACCAGGGGTTATTGTTCTGGAGTTTTGCTCCTGGGCATGCCATTTGAATGGGCACCCAGGAGCACAGCCCATTGAGTGGAGCATCCCCAGCCGGCAGTGGGCCTGGGGGAGTAGCCTGCCGGCCCAGGGCTGTTCCCCCTGGTTCAACGTGCTGCAAAGGGGCTGCCTAGGGCATGGGGGTGCTTCAGTGCGAGGCTAGCCAGCAGGCAGCCAGGTCAGGATCTACACATGCACATCCGTGGAGTTTTTTACTACCCTGCTGCAGATTTAATTAGTTAGCTCCAGCCTAATAGGGACGCACGTGTAGATGCTGAGATGATTACTCCACAGCTAATTAGCCTACTGCACAGTAAACGTCTCATGTAGACATGCCCAGAGATTGCACAGATGCTCACAACAGGATTTGTATCACTTTCAGGCTCCTGGCATTTGGCTCATTTTATGGTGGGGGCTCAGCTATAGTGCTAGACTTTGTCTTGACTGACAGGAGCTGAACAATGATGTTTCTCCCTAGTACTGCTCAGTCATGCTGCTGAAATGAGCTTTCTTTATAACCCAGTTGTTCCTCTCCCATCTTCCCCACTGTGATCAGCAGAGAAGTGATTGGTAATATGGACATTTAAATGTTCATTGGCACCTGAACTAACCCCTCACTGAGATGAGCAAAGCACAGTGTCTGTTCAGAGTGATTGCTTCAGACTCTTCAAACACCACTGCTTGGAAAATACCTGCTTCATTTTTTAAGGTTTTCTTTGCAGCTATAATGGCTAGAGACTTTCTGTTTGACTTGTAAAGGGAGAGATATGACAACATCTCTGAAGAGGCAGTATTTTGCCTTATCCCCATCTGGCCACTGAAACAGTTCCTGCTTTAGGAACCTACGTTGCTTTTGCAATGCCATCTGAACCTGAGAACCATCATCTGGTTTTTCAGCTGTTTGTGCTTCAAAGGACATTTTGGACCTCTCACAGCTTCATGGGGAGGCAGCGAGGTCTAGTGGGTAGAAGAAGGGACAAGCAGGTGGTTTTAGCTGTCTCTCTACAACTGAACTTACCTGTGGGATATTGCCAAATCTTTTTTGACTCAGTTTCTTTATATGTCTAATGTAAATTGTACTAATCCCTTCCCTGTATTGGAAGACCGTTATGCGGGTTACTGCAGAAATACTAATTGTTGCTGTCATCTCCTTTGTATTGTTTTTCAGTGAATTACTTGCAGCAGAAATCCTGGCAACAGACAACATGCTTTACGAACAAGGAACTCCTCTCCCTCTGGCACAGTTCCCAGCATTGTCGGATTCTGCCCTTTCCTCGGGATCTTCTCACAGGAATGAAGCACAGACACAGCAGACTCTGACGAAGTGTCCAAATACTGTCAGAGCTGGTGCTGAATTGTTCTCAGCAACAGGCACCTGCACACACCTAGGTGCTGTCTGAGGGAGCAGGAGTGCAAGGAAGGTGGGTCCTGGTTGGTGTACCTGAGCAGAAGAAGGTGAGTGCCTTTCCCCTGGTGGGCTCTGTGATGGGAAGGGCAAGCTCTGACCCTGTCCCCAAACACTGGTGCTGGAGCAGGGGAGCTCCTGTAGGGGCCATTAAGTGAGTACCTCTGGGCTAGATCCAATCCCAGTATTGTGATGGTGACCAGCTGCTAGTGCTGCTGCTCATGGAGAGTGAAGGAAAACCCCAGAAGTCCTCTGGGGAGTATTGTGCACCAGATGATATAGCCTCGTGCACTGAATCAGGCCTGCGCATGGGGTCAATCTGGCTGGATCGGATGCCTTGGGTCAGTCTGTCACCTGATTTAGCCACAGGTAGGTACCACATGCCAGATCCTGCTGTGGACTGACCCCATGTGCTGGTCTGATTCCTGTGTTAGTTATCTGGCCTGCAGGTCCAGATGGGTGAAGGAAGGGATGGCCTTAGGGCAACATGGGTAACCTCTCAAGGTGCCTTGGTTGGGGGGTGCTGCGTGCATGCGCGTGCACACACGCGCGTGCCTTGGCTGATCTCCACCCCAGCCACTGCCCAGTAGGAGCTGGGCAGTATGGGCGGTTCTGCCTCCCTGCCGGACTCCACCCCGTGCTCCTGTCCGCCTGCCTCTGCCTGCAGCAGTGGTGCTGACTTGGTGGAAGTGGGCACTTAAGGCTACCAGGAAAGCAGTGTCGGAGGGGAGGGAGGGACACCAAAATGCAAGTTCATCCAACCTGCCATTTTCCCTAAGGCTGGCTCTGGGTGGAGCACCACTGGTTTAAGCCAGTGGCAGCCGCTTGGGTCAGAATGATACATCTTCTAAGGACATGTAGTTCCACAGCTGAAAACCAGGAGCTTCTTGCACCTTCCTCAGAAATAGCTGGGACTGGATACTATTAGAGACCTACATGCATCTATCCATAGCATAATAAGGGGTTAGGGGGCAGGTAACTGGAGGGATCAGTTCCAGGTGCTGACCCTTGGAGAGGTCACAAAAACTGCAGCAGCTGTGTGCCTGGGGGCCACCCAAGGTGTTCAAACATCCAGCTACACCTCTGTGGGCCACTGCTCTGAACTGGCCTGGCAATTCCTGCATTGCCCTGATGCGCCAGGCTCCTGGCATTAGAATCTGGAGGCCTGGCAGGGCTGGGAGTTGTGGGCACGGCACTGTGATTCCAGTGGGCAATGTAGTGACTCTAGCATGAAAAATGCACAGTGGGTCCAGTGGGAAGAATGGACGCTGCATGGGCACCGCAACAGGCCACTACAATGACCCCAAAGGGTGCTGCACGTGGTTCAGTGGGAGCGATGAGCAATATGCAGTAGCTCCATTTGAAATAATGGGCCCTGCCTGGCACTTCTGTGGGGAACATGATCACTGCATGGTGACTATGGTGAAAAGGACAGCCACTACTCAGTCATTGTGCCCCACAGAGCTGGCATAAGAGTGGACTAGTTACAGCTCTTCTTGGCTCTGCCCTGGGAGTTGGGAGAACAGGAGAGCTGCAGAAGCCAGCCGGTCTCCAGGCAGTCCAATAGTGACCCCGATGCAGGCAGAGCCACGGCAGGACTTTGTATTCAATTCCTTGAAGGAAGGGGAAGAAAAGTGAGAAAGGGGTGCTTGGTTTGAAAGGCCATATCTCCCCAAGCAAAGAACTGGTGCCCCTTTAAGCAGCAAGGAGATAACAGCAGGCAGCCTCTTAGGGGACAAGCTCTGTTTCACAAAGGCAGTTTATCTGGATCCCAGGACAGATTTAATTTATAGTGGAAAATCTCTTAAGCAAATACCTCCCTTCAAGGAATAAACCTGTTTAAGAAAACAATTTTCTCTGTACCAGGATTATGCGTTTAACAGTTTTCTGCTGTAATGCCCTGGAGATTTCTCTGCTGATGTTTGGGATGACAGCCAAGACATATCTGCTCCCAGACAGGCATATGAGGAGAACTGCTCCTGTATGGTGCTTTGCTCAAAAGAGAAGTCTAGGGGCCAACACAGTTGGAGTCTGAATTTAAAAGGAAATGAGCCCAGGGCAAGAGAAGCCGTTATCGAGAGGGGCAAGAGAGGAATCAGACATGAAAATATTAATGAAGGGGGCATCATCCTGACCACTATCACATCCAAGCCACTCTACTAAATGAGACTCCCTAGGAATAACTTGGTGCAGGACTTGGTCCCTTGGTTTTTCCTGTGTTATCAGCCTGTGTGGCTGATAACATCTTGGATTGCAAACCAGAAAGGGACACTCAGTTCTAAGAACAAACCTTAAGCTAGCATAAATCCATCTAGCTCAGGGATGCTCAACCTCTGGCTCACAGGCCAAATTCAGCCTGTGAACCCATCACATCTGGCCCATGGCTCAGGAAATTTGGTGGTGGGGGGAGCAGTGGCCATTAAAATAGCCATCTTCTCCCCTGCCAAATTCCCAAACCCCAAGCCTGGTGCACCTGGTTTAAGCCAGGCCATGCCCCCTCCCTGCCATGGGGCTGAACCTTGCCCCCTTCACCCTTCTGTCTGGGTCACATTCCTCTCCCCCATGGGGCTGGGTGAAACCCCCTTCCCCACATGTGGGGCTGGGCTCAGGCCAGGCTGCCTCCAACCCCTTCTATGCAGCTGGATGGTGCCTGTTATGCCAGCCCCATGTGCTGGATGGGAACTACCATCTGCCCTGGAGTCAGACCAGGCACTGCCCATCCAGCCTGCAGGGGAAAAAGGATGAGTACCACTGGTCTAGCTGACCTCATTGAGATTTCTGTCAGCAGTGGACCTGGTCCCTCACAAACTCACCCCACTGTCCATTTCAGGGAAATGGTCATTTTTCTGAAATGGAAAGCAGGCATATATATGATGCGGTGCACCCAGGAGGCTGTGTCTTTCCTCTCTCCCACCCCATTACCCCTCTCCCTTGGCTTTGCAGAGGTAAACCCCACTGACTTGAATCTGCAAAATCCAAACCACTGCTGGATATCATTAGCTCTGCATATCTGCCTTTGTGCCCTTTCTTTCATTTCTTTTCTTTTTCTCTTACTTGTAGAAAGACCTGATGCTAGCTGGTTCCCCTGCCTGAACATTGCTTTTGGGCTGCAGTAGCAGCACTGCCAACTCCAAGCATTCAGAAGCATAAAATGGGACTAAAATCATAAGATTCATCATGTGAGGCTGTCTTTATTGTCTGACACTATCTTTGAGCCTCTGGAGAGTGACATTTTCAAGCTCTCCTAGGCCAGAAGGGAGAGAAACATTCTTTTTGAGAAGGAATGAAATGGATTCTTGTATCATCACATGGCCCCAGGACTGGGGCTTAAGAGAATCAACCCTTATCAATCGTCTCATGGTAGAAACCTAAGAACTGGGAACTCTGTACTAGTGTAAGGCAAACACACTGGAAATGTTGAAAAGCAGATTTTCACTAAAACCCTGTATGCTCTACCATCACACAAGTAACTTCCTGCTCTGGTGTCACTCGCATGCATACATGTGGTGGGCACACCGGTAGCAGCCTGGCTTGCTGGCTTGAAAGGGCAGGACTTTCCCACCAGTCAGGAGGCGATGGAGGAGAGGCTGCCCTGCCCCTGCCACCACTGGCCACCTCCCTCCAGGATGATATAAATCTGTCCACTAACACTCTCTGGGTTCAACACTTTAGCCAGTTCCCAACCCACCTGACCATGGACTCTGCCAGCCCACAATCCCCCATTTTTTTATGGAAGTGTCAGGGGAGACCATATTGAAGACCTTTCTACAATCCAAGTACATGACATTAAATTTTTGTTCCTGGTCTCTACCATTGGTTCCTAGTTCCTGCCCGCTGTTTCAGGTTCTAGCCTAGACCCCTTTGCTCCTGATTCTCTGAATCTAGCTAGGACCCCTGCTTCTTGACCCTGTCTGTTCCTTGTCTTAACCACAGTCTGTGCCCTGCTAGCATCAAGCCCTGATTGTCCATATTCTGGTTGCAGCCCTGACACCGGACTGAAGCATGACATTTCAAAGATGCTTGCAGGCTCTTACTAATTAAATCTCACCGGCTCCACTGAGCTGAAGGATGCACGGAGTGCATTCACCCCTCTCAAAATGCAAACGTCTCAGAAAATGAATACATCCATTGTTCCAGGGTGCAGAACTGCAGTAAACACTAGGTGAAGCCAGGGCACGAATGGGAATCCTGTGGGTAGGTGCATCTGATATGGCATGTAGAAGGGCAACATGGAATAGCCTAACCTGGACCTCAGTTGATGCATAAAGGTTAACATCCCTGCTCTTACCAAAGTTCCCAAGGGATCTTTAGCAGTTACAAGTGCTTTAGACCCTGGGTATTGTGTTTCATCTACTGCAGCAGTGACCCTGACTCCATGTTGGAGAGACTGGTCAAAAGGAGGGTGCCCCCCAAACCAAGTCACCAAGCTCCGATGCTTCTAGCCCCAAGGCCTGGGCTTCTTCCCACCTTGAGAGCTGAAGAATTATCTACAAGCCCCTGTTAAGCCACCTCAGCAGTGCTGCAAGTCCTGAAAACAATGAAGGGGGCTCAGGTTATTTTGCAGGCCAGGTGTTGTGATGCCTTCCCTGGCAGCTACCTCCTCCCCGATGCAGTCCCTGCTCTGATTTGCATAATCTTTAGACATGCTGTACATCTTCACTCAGCCCTGGCAGGAGATCCTCCTGCCTGACAGGATGCAGACAGGCAGTGACTTAGTCTCTTTATCTTTGTCAAAGTGTGCCAGCTCTGAGGGGCTGTTGCATGCCATGAAATGGGAACAGAGCAGGCTTGGAGCCTGGGTGGCCTCCTGAAAGGCTCCTGATATCTGCATTTCAGGTGCTGGAAAGCTGCTCTTTTTTGTGGCCCTGCTGCAGCCTGACACATTGTCTGCTCTCCACTCACCAACGCATAAGGGTGATATGGAGACACCTTATACAGGATAGACAGGTCCAGAGGTATAGGTGGGGGTCTGAGCACACTGGCCCCCCTTGGGAAGAGGTCACCTGAAATGCATAAAATGCACCTGAAATGCATAAAACTTTCCACATGTCTAGCATATTAGCCCCCTGCCAGCAAAAATAATAGACAGAGCCTATAACCAGGCCTGCATTGTGCAACTCCCTCCCGCCTTGTACTCAGAAGGCTGCAGGGACAAGAGGAAAAGGGCCTGGGCCTGGGGAGGTGAATCAGCAGTCCTCAGAGGCAGCAGAGGTTACTCTGGCAATGCTCTGTGGCTTCTCTCTGACCTGAGCAAGAGACTCCCCTCTACTTTTGCAGTGTTCCCCAGAGCCTTGCCCGGGCTGTCAGCAATACCAGTCACTATTATTCCCATATGCCACAGCATAGCAAACCCCACACTGACTGCTGTTCCTCAACCTTCCCAGTTTAGCAACCCCTCTGTTCTCTTTTACAACTCCTACCCTTTCCCCTTAACTATAGGATTAAAAAAAAAAAATCAATCCATGCTAGCCATGCACCATTAGTTGGCGTGCGCATTTTAGGGGTTGACAGGGAGCACTTGACCTTGAAGGATATGGCTATGCAGGCAGTGAGGGACTGAGATTTCCTGAGCATGAGCTTGTAATACAATTTTCAACACCTCACAACCCCCCTGATTGCCTTCCAGGAGCCCTTCCCCCAGGGGTTGCAATGCACGGATTGAGAAACTGATACATCTGAACAAAATGCTCGTGCACACCTACGGCTATTGCTTTCCTATGCAGTTCTTCACCCCACTCTCAGAGAATAGCTCTACACCTTGCTTTTTTCCCCTGGCTTTGACAGCGCTCCACTTCACCAGCTTGCTGCAAGGCCTAATTTTATTGACACAGACTTTTGCCCAATATAAATGATAGATTAGTTTCGACAGGCAGCATTTACCAGGTGGCTTGTCCTGTTTGACCAAAGCAATGTTAAGCAGATTAAGAATGGGTAATACCTCTCTACGTTAATGAATATCTGCGCTGAGCCCTGACTGCATGAAACAACTTTGTGGTGGTATGGATATTTATGTAACCCAGGTGTACCTGGTTATGTACCCCCTTCTCCACTGAAGGCAGATGTTGGCAGGGCAGGTGTTCTGTGGTGGAAGAACTCCTGGCTACGTGCAGCTTCCCCGCCCCTATGGACAGTCAGATCCATACTTTACATCTTAACTATATACACGTTTATTACTATATATAAGATTTACAGAAAAATAATATTAATAAACATATATATACAAGATATAAGTACTTATGCAATACTATATTCTATTAATAGCAACTAGAGCAGGGGTCAGCAACCCCCGGCACGCGTGCCAAGCATGGCATGCAAGGCTATCTTGCTCAGCACACCACTGCCAACCTGGGCTCTAAGCAGCTGCTGCCAGCCACCAATCCCAGGCTGGTCCCAGCAGGCGGCTGGGAGGCTGCAAGCCCTGCTGAAAGCAGACTGGGCGCTGTGGGCCGGCTGCAGCTGGGAGGCTGCAAACAGCTGCTCCGGGCTCCAGCATGTTGGCACTTTGGCACCTTCCACAGTAGACATTGTGGTTTTTTCAGTGCTCTGGCCAAAAAATGTTGCCTACCCCTGAACTGGAAGATTAGCCCAACTCAAGGGCCTCACACTCTACACAGAAAGTTAACTACCCTAGAACAAATAACAAACAGGTAAGTAAAGGTGAACTATAAAAAAGTATCAGCAGGGGTGTCACTAGAATATACATATATAACAAACCATTTAGACCAGGGGTGTCCAAACTTTTTGAATGCAGGGCCTGAGCATGAACTTTTTATCACCCAATGAGCTGGCAAGCCATATTCAAAGACCTCACAGGAAGTGGTATCGCATCACCCGCCCCGAAACGAAAATACAGTCTTTACTTTCATTTCCCATCGCAGCACCTCGGGCCTCAGAAAATGGCTTGGCAGGCCGCATGGTGGCCCACGGGCCATATGTTGGATAAGCCTGGTTTAGACTATCAGGAGTATAGATAATATTTACATAGTCCTATATCCTCCCCTCAGGACACAGTTAACAATTCCACTAAGAATTAAATTTAATTTTCAATACTTGTCTGACAGCTTTACAATCTATCAGATCCAAATCTACTTAAACATTAAATATAAACATACAAAATATACATACTCTATCACTACTTAGCCTCATTATATCAGATTAATGGTTTGAATATACCCCTTCAGTTTAGACTTTATCAACTTGCACTCATAAAACATAAAATATAAACTATATAATACAAGACACTCATTCATAAAATATAAAGTGCAGCCCCCTTTGAACATAGCTAACGTTTATAAAACCCCAAGGCCCACACCATTCTTGGTTGAATTCCCATGGGCCCCACGGGTTGGGGAAGAAACTCCCCCTGTGCCTTTAGGCTTTCCCCAGCCAAGCCAAAATGTCCCTAAAAACTATAACACATTTAAACTCAGGAAGCCCTGCTCTTCTAGGCTTCTCCTCGGGCCTCAGAAACCCTGTCCCACAGGGTTCAGTTCTTGGCCCAGTGCTGCTCAGCATCTTTATCAACAATTTAGATGAGGGCATGGAAAACACAGTGGCCTAGTTTGCAGACAATACTAAGTTATGGGGAAAAGCAATCACGCTAGGGGATAGGAGGTGTAGAGCCAAGCAGACCTTGACAAGCTTGAAAGACAGGCAGAGTGGAACTGGATGCAGTTCAATAAGGATAAATGCAGAGTGCTTCATCTGGGGATAAGTAACCAGCAACATGAATATAGGATAGGAGGAGATGTCCTGGCCAGCATGATAGCTGAAAGGGACCTCGAGGTTATGGTTGATCATCACAGGATGAACATGAGCTGTCAGTGCGATACTGTGGTCAACAGAGCTAATACCCTATTGGGATGCATTAGCCAAGCAGGGCTAAGGAAATGATACTTCCTCTCTACTTGGCTTTGGTGAGATCCCAGCTGAGGGCTGTGTCCAGTTCTGGGCACCACACTTCAAAAAAGATGAGGAGGATCTTGAAAGGGTGCAGAGAAGGGCCACAGGAACGATCAAGGGCCTGGAGGACAAACCTTATGAAGAAACTAAGGGATCTGGGACTGTTCAGCCTGGGGGAGAGAAGACTGAGGGGGGACTTGGTGGCTGTCTATGAGCATGTAAGGGATGAACATTGGGAGCTGGGGTAAAACCATTCACTAGGGGAGGACAAGGAACAATGGCCATAAACTGTTAGAGGACAGCTTCAGGTTGGATGAAAGGAAGAACTGCTTTACAATACGGGTGAAGCTGGAACAGACTTTCCTTGGGTGGTGCAGTCCCCAACCTTGGAAATCTTCAAGAGGAGATTGAACAGATGCCTGTCGGGATCATTTGATCTCAACAATATTCCTGCCCAGAGCAGGGGAGTTGGACTCAATGACCTTTTGAGGTCTGTTCCAGCCCTTAATTTCTATGATTCTATGAAGCCAGAAAGGTAACAAGCGGACCCAGGAAACTAGGAGCAGGCACCAGGCACCAGGAAAATAGGGATCAACCAACAGGAAATTAAGAGAACTTCATAGGCATCTGTCCTAGTGAATAAACTGCTGGCCACTGAAAGAGCTGCTGCTTACAAGCAAGTAGGCACACCCATGCAGGCAACTGGGGCCAGCTGGGGGTGGTTAGGCCACTGGCATCTAGGTCCACTCAGGTAACCAATGCCAGCTAGGGGCAATGTAGCCCAACTGCTGCCCTGGCTCCTGCCACCTGGTTAACATTTATTCCATCTTAGAGCCGAATTAACTAATTGAGTCTGTAACATTTTTACATGAATGGTAGGGTAGGGTTTGGAGCTCTGGAGAAGCTGTGTGCTGGCCTCAGAACAAGTACAACACAGAGGCCACATCCGGGCAAGCGCACGTGTGGTTTGTGGTGCCACAGACCCATCTGTGGCATGGCACGCCATACATGCAGGCATTCACTGCACTGCTAATTTGCAGGGTGACAGGGTTTTTTACACCAAAATATCCTGGTGTCAAAAAACCTGTGCCAAAAAAAAACAGGGCAGGACACGTGGCGGCACCACGTGCCATCTGAAACCGGAGCCAAGTGGCTACTGGCTACTGCCCAGGCTCTGCGCACTTGGAGCTCCACTGCTGGAGCCCCAGGAGGCCCCCGGGGTCCCAGGTAAGGCTCCTGGGGCCAGCCCAGGTGCTGGTCCCAGCCTCCCCTGGCCCTATGCTGAGAGTATTTTTTCACATGCTAACCCCATGTGCAGGGGCAGGCACTGGGGCAAAAAGCAGTGGCATGAATTTGTGCTGCTGCTTTTTTCCCTGAAGCAACCACATGCTCCTGCTTATGGGGACACGGCCCAGGGACTGCAAGGTCCCACTCCTCCCTTGGCCCCAAGGTACAGTCTTCCCCGGAAGAGCCTCCTCCCAGGGGCAAGAAGGGACTCAGTCTCAATGGCCCATTTGGTCCTGGGCTTCTCAAGTGAGACTGCTAACATGGGAAATCAAAGAGTACAGTAAGCACCAACAGTGACGACGGATTTTGTGATGCACATATTTCACAGAGACAAAAAGCCCAGTTACTAGGATGCTTATAAAGGGGGTGGAATACGTGTTCAGTTCCCTGCTTCACCACAGACTCCTTGTTTGACCAAGCTTTTCTGCTTCCCCAAACAGTGGGGACAACAGCACTTCCACCCTGCATGGGGAAGTGAGAGATGCTCAGGAAGCAGGGGAGTGGAGGTTGTGATGCACCTTAGAAAGAACTAGCTTGGGCCCTTCAACTCATTTCACACCGAGCACCTGCATATGGTAAGTGATTGCTGGTTCTGCCAGGCTGGCTGCCTTTCAAGGGGACTCATGTCCCTCCCCTGAGCCAGTCCCCTCTTTATTAGTCATTTTCTTTCTCTTCTGTGTGCTCAGCAGGGGAACCAGGAACCTGCTGTTTGGAATAGGCAGGCAATAGTCTTATTCTTACTATTATCCTTGGCACTTCCATTCACAAAATACAGAATTGGAGTAAAAACACCCCGGGGTCTGTTATTTCCATCAATAGCTCTCCAGTACCAGCTTTACACCAGATGTTACCATAGCTGGGAACTGATAAACATAGCCTTGGGGTGTTAGTGCAAGCAGAGTTTGGTGGACTTCAGAAAGCTGACTTTCATCTGAGCAACTCCAGAAAATCATTCAAAACTCAGCTGAACCCTTTTAGGCCAGGAGGATGGACCGACAGGGGTTTTAAATATAGCCCTGCTAATCAGGACTTCTAGGCTCTATTCCCAGCTTTCTTGCTGATTTGTTAGGCACCTTTGTACAAGACACTTTGGCCCTATTTCATCCTTTGTAAAATGGAGGTAAAAAGAAACTGTCTGTGTAATAGGAGTGTGGGGTTAGATTGGGTTGTGAAGCATTTTGAGATCCTCTGATGAGAAGGGCTAGAGAAGTGTCAAGGGGAGAATGGATTTTAGTCGGGAATGTCCAAGAACTGAGAGATAACAAGGTTTATTCCCAAGGGTTTTTGACTTGTGGTGGGGCAGAAATGCCCAAAGAACTCTGCTTGCTAAACGTCTCCCTCTCTTTGTCCTGTTTGCGTACAGCATAACAGAATTGTATAAGGGCCCAGCAGATGTTACACTTGTTTCATGTATCATACAATAACATGCCAACCTGTTAAAATTATCATGCATACTTTCACGCTACAAAGGAATTGTTGTTTCAGTAAGCAAGGTCTTTGTGGCTGACCCATCATTTTTATCCATAAATAAAAATAAACTGGTTTAACATTTAGCATGTTATGATTTGTGACATAATACTTGCATATAATGCACTACAAATGTAATAGCTGCCAGGGTCCTTAATGATTGCAATAATAGGCTGCCAGTCGCTGGCAGACCCCATGGGTCTCTCTGCCCCCCTGCAGCTCCCAAATGGATTGATACAGCCTGTATCTTCTGGTATCAGTTGGCTGTACTAGCAGCTCTTCTCCAGGTAGAAACATAACTTATAATGAAAGAGTGTTTTCATCAGCATAATTTAAACAAGTTTCTCAGAATCAATACTAACAAGAGGCTCTATGGTGCAATAGCTAGTACATTGGACTCCTGCTAATAGTAAGCTATTCAAAGGGCATGGGTTCAAGTCCTACTGGAGTTGTTAGGGCTTTAGGCTGCCAGTGTAGTACCCATCCTCAGAACAAAGTATCCAGGGAATGGAGTTCAGGTTGCTCCAGCTTTTAAACTTAGAAAGACACTGAAACAGACCATGAATTTCTAAGTACCTAAAGGATAAGGATGATTAGGACCAATTGGCATGGATTTGTCAAGAGCAAATTGTGTCTAATGAACATAATTTTCTTCTATCATGAGGGAATGGGCCTTACAGACAAGAGTGAGCAGTGGATGTAATAAGGCTTTTGACACAGTCCCCCTAACATTGCCAAAAATAAATTTAAGGAAATACAGTATGGATAAATTTATATAAGGCAAGTACTTAGGTGGTTCAAGCATCCTGCCACACTGGGAGGAAGTATCAAGTGAGGGGTCTGTCTTGGATCCAGTACCGTTCAACATCTTCAGTCATGTGTTGGATGTTAGAATTGAGTGTACCATTATTAATAGCGGAGGACACCAAGTTGGATGCGGTTGTATGGATTTAGAGCACAGCATTAGGACTCAAAATGGCCTCAATAAATTGAAGGGAAAAAAAAAAAAAGAAATGATTAGAAATAAGTGTGATGTAATTCAGTCAAACCAAATGCAAAGTTCTAGAAATAATCAAACACACAACTCCGAATTGGGGAACGACTGGCCATGCTGTACTATTGCAGAAAAGGAGTAAGGGGCTAGAATAGATCACAAGCTGAATAGGAATCAGTGATGTAATACTGCCACAGAAAAGGTAGTAGCCTGCTGGTCTATATTAAAAGAAATGTTGTTTGGAAGTCCTGGCAAGAGATAGTCCCACTCTAGTTAGCACCGGTGAGGACTCTTCTGGAGTGCTGCTTTCCGTTTTGCGCATCACACTTGAAGATGTGAGCAAATTGGAAAAAATATGGAAGACGACAAAAATGACTAAAGGTCTAGAAAAAACAACCAAGGAGGAAAAACTGGAAGAACCGGGAATACCAAGTCTATGGAAGAGAAGACTAGGGGAGGGAGGATTTGTTAACAGTCTTCAAATATAAAATAGTTGTTATGAAGTGGATGGCAATGAACTGTTCTCTGTGCCCACAGGGGACAGGGCAAGTGGTAATAGGCTTAAATTGCAATAGTGGAGATTGGGGTTGGATATTAGGAAGAGCATCCTAACTCGGAGGGTGGTTAAGCATTGGAACAGACCACCTAAAAAGGCTGAGGAAGCTTTGTCATTAGAAGCATTTAAGTGTAGGTGACAATCATTTGCCTGAGATTTTGACTGGGATGCTCCTGCCTTAAGCAGGGTTTGGTCTAGATGACCTTCCAGGATCTCTTTCAGTCCTACTGGTCTACCTGTATGTGCATTAGGGTTTTTGCTGGCAGAGCTGTATCTGTTCGGGCTGTGACTTTTTTTTCCTGCTGCTTCTAGCTGGCATAGCCATGCTAGCAAAACATTTGTGTGTAGTTTGGCCAGAATAAACTCCAGTGCATTCCCCATAGCCAGGCTAGCTCTGCATAGTAAGCAGAACTGAAACCATAGCTGCTGCTGAGACTTGGAATATGCAGCTGGAGCTGGTTGGATGACTGGGGAGGGGAAAGGAGGAGAGAAGCGACTATGGCCATGAAACCGGCCATTTAAAACATTATAATAAATTAGTTTAAATAGACTAGGGATTTTAAGCTATTGTTGGTAATTATGAATCACTGATCACATGCCTCATTGAGATCAGGTAAAGACCCCTCTCTCAATCAATTTCCTGCTGTCTCTATAGAAAGGGCTGTTGGGGGAACAAAGTCCTTTTTATCTCCCATTTCCCTGATCCAAGCAGCCTGGCAGTAATCTGGCCCTAATTGTAAATGGTAATTAGCAGCAGTATTTCAGTGCTGTGAATGGCCTCATCTTTATCTTCACCCTTCATTGGCATTTAACGTTTATTTGATCAGCAAGTTCACTAATGCAGCCTGGAGACTTAAGATTTATCTAGGAAATCCTTAATGGGGAAGTCACATGAGGCTCTCAAAGCAGCTGGCCAACATAGCATGTAGCCACACTGTTGTACTGCCTTGTTCTTCTCCAGTATTTTCCCACTCCTGATCAGTGATCACAAAGGCCCTTACTAGCCCCAGAGGTTTCAGCCTGGTATCATGAAGGCATGCATGGAGGCAATGACAGGGCGGAGAACAGAACCCAGGAGTCTCATGGTTAAGCCTCACATCCAGCCTTCCTCCTAAATGGCATAAGATAATACAACAGGCGGGGTAGAAATGCACCTTCGTAGACTATATGATAAAATATTTAGAGAGAGCACAAGCTTTCATGAACACATGTTCACTTCAGTGCTAATACCACCTGTTATTAGTTCCCCAAAGGGAAACAGAGTTTGTGGCAAAAGGACCTTTTTCTGGCAGAAGCAGCAGGTGCATTCGCCTGTGCACCACTCAGCAGCGGGGTTATGCCAGCCAACGCTTCTGTGCACCAGGCTCCACCTGCTCCCAGAGGCTCTCATGCCCATCTGCTCACACTGAACATCTCACCCATACACAGGACCTCTCTGCAAGACTTACTTGGAGACCTCATGGGGCAAGGGAAAGGGATCTTGGAGTCATTATTGAAAATGTCCTATTCCCTCCAGCAGCACCCGGGGTGATGAGGAACAATGGCTAGAAGCTGCTGGAGAACAGGTTCAGGTTAGAGATTAGGAGGCACTATTTCAGTGTTAGGGTGGCTAGGATCTGGAACCAAGTTCCTAGGGAGGTGGTCCTTGCTCCTACCTTGGGTAAATTCAAAAAGAGGTTGGATGAACACCTGTCTGGGGTCATGTGATCCCAGCATGTGCCCCAGCCAATGGTAGGGAGTCAGACTAGATAATCTATTTAGGTCCCTTCTGACCTGTAGCTACTATGAAACTATGAAGGACCTGGTCACCTGTTTGGTAAAGTGGTACTTTGCACATGAGCCTGGGTTGAGCAGACAGAGCAAGGCTCAAGTGGGTCATGTAGTCTAAGCTACTTGGTGGGAGTGATCCTTCTGGGTCTGGCAAAGCATAGCCCTCACTCTCTGTGGTGGCCATGTGGCTCCTTTTGCCAGCACTAAATTCACTAAGCCAAAAAAACTTATTCCAGAGCAGAACTCCTTATATTGCAGGGGCAGCAGCTTGGTTAAGTGGCTGTCCTGCATGCCAACAGCTCTAGCTGCTGCAGAGGGGAGGGCAGCTGGGATCATCTCCATTTGCTGCCTCTCTGGCTCTTGACATGATCATGCCTGTGGCTGTGCAATGCCAGGGCTGTCCTGACTTTGAGAGCTCTCATCCAGCCCTCCCCTGTCAGCCTCTTATAAACTAGCACAAAGCTGCTGGAGCTGAAGCCACTGCTGCACAGTTAATTACTCTGCAGTCCTTGTCTGTGTGACTTAATTAATAAGACGTACATTGTTCATGTTTATCGTTTGGCTGTTGTGTTTTTATATTGGGTAATTACTGTGGAGGCGGCCGGCTTGCAAGGGCACCCTGGCAAATGAAGGCTTCAGTCTCAAGGGCTTCTTCCTTTTGCAAGGCTAATAAAACTCAGCGGAGCTGCAACCAGAGCTTATATTTCAACTGGATTAAGCTCCCATCTAGGAGTGTGTAAAGGGACCTGGTGGGTGCAGCATGATCATTCCTCGAGATACAATTGCTTTATAAAATCCCTTCTTTTTCCTCCCTTTTAATGTGACCGCTGATCAATTGTGGAAAGAAGCAGTGCCCCAGGGCAGCTCAAGGCTGAGCCTGGGAAGGACATGCTATGCACTTGTGAGCTAGGAGTGGGAGGCAAGCTGCAAGAAGGGGTAAGTAAAACCTCCTGTGCTGAACTGACCAGGAAGAGAGGGCATGGATGGCCCGGGGCTGCAGACACCTCCTTTTGTGAGATGGGTGGGCTTGACCAACAGGGTAGGCCTGAGATGTCCGTTCAGTTAGCAGCCTGGACACCGGCTTCCGCTCTGATCTTGGGCAAGTCCTACCCACCTGTCCCACTGTGGCACACACAAACTGCTTCTGCCTTTGCTTAGTACAGCTGTAAGCAATTTGAGGCTGGGGTTATCTGGCACTATGTGCTTGTGCAAGGCACATTGGTTAGGGCCACTAGATTTTACCATAGCAAATAATAATAAAAAAAAGAGAGCCCAGGAGCTTTTCTCTCTGCCTTGGGATCTCCTTGTAGTTTGCAGGGCAATGAATCTTAGGCCAGGATGGGCAATTATTTTGGGTGGAGGGCCACTTACTGAGTTTTGGCAAGCCATCAAGGGCCATATGACAAGCAGCCAAGGGCAGATAACTATTAATTTTTAAAAATGTTTAGGGGCTTCATGGGCTGGATAGAACAGCCTGGCAGGCCACATCTGGACCACGGGCCGCATTTTGCCCACCCCTTATCTTAGGGCTTTAGGACAGTGATTACAACTTGTGCCCACAGGAGCTGGTAAGTGATCAGCCTCAGCTCAATGCCTCAGCACAGAGGACTCAGGTTCCTTGGTGAGGTGATCACTCCTTACCTTTGGATTGAGGGCTGTTGGCTTGTGCTGACCTGACTTGCTTGGATGTGGACACCTGGCAGCTAGGGTCTGGCATAAGACTCACCAGCTCATTTCATCTAGCCCAGCTGCAGGCAGGATCTGAACCCATATCCCCCAAATTGGGGCTTCCCTCTCCTCTAGATGCTCTCTTTGCAGCAGTTCCCAAGGTGGCAGGGACAACGGGGAACAACAGAGATCACAGGGAAGTTGTGTTCTCCTTGTCACTAAGACTTTCCTCTTAACATGACCATCTGCTTCTCCAGCAGACACACAGGATTTGGACACATCTAGCTAATGCAGTCACTTGTGAAATCTGATCAAAGTTTATCAAATCTCCCAGCAGGGATAATGTCTCCCTCCATCACTTATCTCAGCAAGCAATGGACATCTAAAGCTCAGATGCTGCTTCCCATCAGACATGACAGCTCCATCCAGAGCACGGCCAACCAGCCTGCTGCTTTCTTCTAGCAGCCTTTGTACCATTTTCAGAGCACAGAACCAGGGAGGGGTTGGAGGCTATAGATTAACTACATTTGTACAGCTTCTTCCCTACCAGGAACCCAGCTCATGTTCCCTTATGTACCTCACCTTTCTGCATCTGTAGAAAATGATTATTATCCCCAGGTAGAGATGGGGAAACTGAGGCACGAGGCCTTGAACTGTTCTCAAGGATAGGCAAGAAATTGGTAGGAAAGTAGAGAACAGAAACCAAGACAGCAGAGACTATCCTCTAACCAGCAGATATGCTGTCACTGAAGTAATGAAATAGCACACAACGCAACCTCAACTCAACCTGGAATCAGTGGTATATAAAAATTATGAAAAGGCTAGTCTGTGGTGGGAAAGTGAATGCACCAGCTGTGATGGGGCAAAGATTCAGATCTGAGGCAGGCTAACACTTCTCCCAGGCCTATTTGCAGCCCAAGAGCCTGGGAGGCAGAGCCTCCTGGCTTGCTATTCCGACTCATTGGCTCACCCATCCCAAGTACCTGTGGCGTGTAGGGAAGAATAGTAGTTTCCGCTGTCCTCCTTTGCTGCCTCCCCAGTACTCCTTCATGCAGGTAGCCAGGGCATCACCAATTTGCAGCCTTGATTGCTGCACCTACTGCTTCCTGGTTGTTAGTCCTGGTTGGCAGAAAGTTTATGCATCCTGACAAAGGCCATCTCCTAGAGCAAACAGCAGCAGGATTTGGCAGATGGCATGCTGAGCCCCAGGAGCAACATGCAGTTCACAGGAAATGTGATAGGGGTTATGGGGAGACAGAAGAGGACTCAGTTCCTGCTCTGGGGACTTTTCTATAGAACTGTCAACTTTTAGCAGCTTAATCCCTCTCCCTCTCACATGGGACCTCTAACCCACCCCCCATAACCAGCCAAGCCTGGGTTTGGGCTCAGTGGGTTTCAAGTGAGGGACGTTTGGGCAGCTGGACTGTGTGAGGAGAGAGTGGACACTCAAGCTGATAAAGGTTCAAATATAATCATGGATGCTGTCTGTGCTGGCTTCTAAGTCTTAAAACTGCCTCCCAGCCAGGGTCCTACGGTCTGCATAACAGGAGCACAGAGGGAGAGGCAACCTGCACAACAGGAGGAAGAAAAGAGTTGATGCTTATTCAGCTTCCTCCAAACCTAGTAATTTTTCCACAGCCATGTACAAAAGGACCTGAGGAATTTGGGAGACCTGACTCTCCACCTAGCCACAAACACTGTCAGGAGTTTGTAGAGCCCAGCACAAATTGAGGTTCCTCCTCCCAGACTCGTCTGCCTTTGCTTGCCTCAGCAATGGTGTGTATTTGAGACCTTCAGGAATCAGAGCTATTCATGCTTATTTTCACTGCGGGCCAGAGCCTATACAGTAAGGGGCAAAGAAGGATCTGAGCACATTGTACCACCCCTTACAGCTGCTGGGCAATAAGCAGGGGTGCTTTGTGTTCTCCAAATGTCCTTTAGCAAAGCTCAATGCCACTTCTCCCCTGACAGGACAGCAATGAGTTGGAGATCCATACTGACTTAAGTATAAAACAGTGACTTTGCCCCATTTTACTTTGAGCTACGGCTGCTTTTCTTTTTGCTGCTCTTCTATGATCACCATATTCACCCATGTGTGTTATTTGGAAGCAGAACTAGCTCCAGTTCCAGCTACAGTATGATCAGCTGCTCCCTATGCTCCATGTACACAGCTGTAACTCAGTACTTCCCTCCTGCCCTGCAGCCTGTCCTGGGTCCCCCTAGACCTGGCCTGCAGCAGACCCATTATTTCTCTCCTGTGCAATCCATCCTCAGGTACCTACTGAGTCGAGTGCCCCAGATTCCATACCTCACTCTCTCTCAGCTCACCAACTAAAATAGACTTGCCAATATGGGGACAGAAGAGAAAAGAAACAGACTGTATCATCTCAGTCAAGCCAAAACACAACTTGCTCAGGGGGAAAGGTCGCTGGACCAGCAGTTTCTGACACCAGACAGAAAAGGAAGAAACACTTATGAACTCACTAGGGAAAAAAAAATCTAGCTGGATGATGAAAGCACCAAGCCAAGAGCATCAGGGAGAGAGTCTCACCTTTCAGCACTGCCCAGCTCAGCTCCATTTGCTTTAGTTTCAGCAAGCTCCGCAGGCACCTGCATAGCATTCATGACAAATTTTTGTTCTATATTTTATTAACCCCTCTCCCCTCGATGATTCAGAAACCTGGAGGATTATCATATCATCGCCCAGATAAGCCTGGAGAAGTTGCAGCTCAGCTCAGGAGAGTCTTTTTTTTCCCCCTGATGCTTGGAAATACATATATTAAAAAAACCCAATAATCCCTGAAGCTTATAATAGGACTTATTAAATACTAAAATGCAAGTGCTTCCATTCTTCTTGTTGTTGCAACAATCTATTAACTGAGAGGCATCTGCAAAGTACATCACCCAGGGATGAATGTCCCTGCCACGGACTATAATGCAGCTGTAATTCCAGACCAGGGTTTCTGGCTGAAATCACCACATGCCCAAGATGGATTCATAACCCTAATTTACATGCATTTCAGGGTAAGTTATTTAATACTACACAGAGTTAAAAATAAATCTTCCCTTGCCTTTACCTCATGCTTCCCTCCCTTCCAGTTCCTCCAGTTGACAGATTATTAGTTTTACTTTATATAGAACATTTCATCCCAAACCAACAAACTCGGATGACTACAGGCCAAATTCTCTTCTCCCCTCCCTCCCCCTCAAAATCCTAGATTTCAACCAAGTTGCACTTGATTTTCACTGCAGGGTGAAAGGGGAAATTTTCAAGGCCATGCACATGCCAGCAGGTGAATGCACCCACTTCTAAGATGAAGTCAGGTTCACAGCGTGGCGCAGAAGGGCATGCAAGGGGAACTATTTATTTGCCATGTGCATTACAGCCAATATCTGCTCTGTGCTCTCCCCAGTGCCCCTTCTGTGCAGGTAAAATGTAGGTTTCTAAGACTAGCTTAACAGAGTTTGCTTGCCCCCTCAGTACTTCCAGCTTTTCTAGAAGTGGATAGATTTGCAGCAGTCAATAAGGGATCAGACGAAGATCTACTTTCCTACTGGAAAATGACAGACAGAAGGGATCCTCCTACATTTGAACCTGGATTCAAATTAAAACTTGTTTCTAGAGATGTCTTAAAAAAAACCACAAAAACAAACCAAAACCCCTGATGATTATAACATAAGCCACTCCAGCAAGCTACTTGAAAATGAAGTCAGTTAAAGCTGCACTGAACTTTTGTTTTCATGCACTTAAGCTCATCTAGGCTTTCTTCTAGGCTTCAACTTGATTTGAATGAAATGACCTAGATCGGTGAGCTAAGCCCTATCTTGCCTTTAACTCCACTGACTGCCAGAGAATACACCAGTAACCCCAGTAAGGACTTTTGATGTATTTTTCAAGGGATTTTATGTGCCTTTCAGACACACTCCTATTAATTTTGTAACCAAGTCTAAGTGCTGTAAGGCATCCTGCTTCTGCAGATTGGGATAAGCAGATGGGGGGCTGGGCTGGCAGGCCTGTCTGCCGATTGCCTCAGACCTGTCCACTGGGAAGGAAGGTTAGATTTGATGGATAAGCCTCCATTCTCAGGGAAGGGCTTAATTCTTGGTGACATGGCAACCAGGCAATTGCCCTCTCCATGTGAACACTAATTGTCCAGTTTCATCGTGTGGAATGCAGTGCTCATGTTGGGGTAGTTTGCTTGAGCTCTTTTTACTTCCCTAGGCAAGAAATGCTCACAGGGAAAGCAGGGCCTTTAGCTAGTGAGGCACAAAGAGCTTTTGCAGAAGAGAGTGATGCTAAAGCAATCAGCCAGCAAACCTTTTGAAGGAAAAGGGGGTTATTTTCCTTCCTTCCCTTTCTGATGCACAAATTGCATCAATTATAGCTTTTCCTGACTCTTAAACACCTGATGGCCGGGAACTGATTGCACCCATCTGAAAACGTGCCAGTTTTGAATGCACAGAGTCCCCAGAGTCTGATGCCTTTTGCATATTATGTAACTACAACTCGCTAAGCGGCTATGCCCAATTAAAGTTCAGTGTTGATAAGACTCCAAAGGAGGTCCTGGGGATCTAGCAAAGATCGCACGTGGGAAGGATCTGGGAGAAATCGTAGGAAGACAGCAGGAGAGATAAGAAACAGTTGAGACCCCCTAAGCTCAGGCAGGAAACAAAATGAAGAGGAAAATAAAGGAGATCTCATGGCTGGAAGCTGAAGCTGGACAAATTCAACTGAAGCCTGGATTTCTAATAGGAAGGTATTTAACCATTGGAACAATTTACCAAGCTTACCCTTTGGTAATCAGCCACCAAAGAGACATGGTGGATTTGCTCATTTGCATTCTTTAAAGCAAAATGATACCTCAATTGTGGTTCAAGCAGATGTTATAGCCCATAACATAACTTATGGGCTCAGTGCAGGAATAGCAGGGTATAATTCAGT
This sequence comes from Caiman crocodilus, assembly GCA_030014935.1. Lineage (NCBI taxonomy): Eukaryota > Metazoa > Chordata > Crocodylia > Alligatoridae > Caiman > Caiman crocodilus. The sequence goes on from JAGPOW010000145.1 coordinate 4,436,246, forward strand.
GCAACGCAGGAGGTCAGATTGCTCATTATAATGGTCCTTTCTAGCCTTTAATGCTTTGGGTAAAGGGAGAGAGACTTAGAAGTTGGTAGGGATTTCAATGACAGGATGCCGCACTGAAGTTCACTAAACTCATTGAAGGGAAAGCAACAGCAGGAGCTCCCACACACTGGCTGTTTTGGAGGAATCGCATGAAGTCACAGTAATAGGGCCAGCTGCCTAATTTAAAAGATGCCCAGTGTTGCTTTACCAACACATGGGCACATTCAGGGGCATTTGTCACCAAAAACCTAGGTTTCATCACTTCCTTTCAGAATGTTGTGGCCACAGGACAAGTTTATGTTGTGTGGAATGAGAAGAACTTAACTTTTGATTTACAGACCCAAATGCCTGCCAGAAAAATAAAACCAATCTTTATAGTTTCTTATCTATAACCACTATCAGGCAGCCCAGGGGAGCAGACAAGTAAATCTGGACATGCAAGTGTCAGTAACATTATAGAAAGCTGATGACAACACTTTTAGGAAAGGATAAGCTAAGACAGTAAGGCAGGCTACAACAGTATCTGTGACCAGCACACACACGAAATCCTTCCATTCAAATGAAGTAGGTACCTTGTTAAAGGAAACCACAACAGTACAGGACTCTCACCCAAACACCTATACATCGGCACCAATGCAACCCTGGCAAGAAGCAATGCCAGAGGAGGAAGAATGGCAAGAGGCATCCCTGGAAAACTTACACGGGCTCACTTCCACTCCCTCATCTCATTTACTGTACCTTAGGGAGAGCTATTTTAAGCTCTAAAGGAGGGTGATGGACAAAATTTGAATTTGTAGTCAAGGATGAGACCAGAGGGAAAAGAGCTCTAACTGCACCCCTTGGCCATAGCTGCCCTGATGCAGACTTCCAGCAACAGGAGCTGTAGTTGGTTGGGAAGGCACTCTTATCAGCTTGAGAGAAAGTCTGCTGACATATAACAGTAACAACCCTGATGTGAGCCAAGCTGACACACGCACAGTCTAATCTGCTTGAAAACCTTGCTACTAGTCACTCTCATCCAGCTCAGGATGCTTGACACTACTCTCAAAGACCAAGCATATGGGGAGAGAGCAAGAGTGACTGGACTGACACCTTTAACTGCTGATTATTAAGTCCTCTGCACTTTTACTAGATATTTCAGTCCTTTGTAAAGGTTATTTATGGCACATAGTGATTTGGCAACTGCTGAATCCTGTTTTCATTTTGAGTGGAAATGAGCTGTTTCCAGCGCGGTCACTCTTACTGCTCTGAAAAAAGAAGCTGCTCCTCTAAAGCCTCCTGTTACCTTAAAGCAAGTTTCCCCAGTTTAGAGCTACACAATAGAAAACAAACATAGCAATAAATCCCATCATACAGTTCTTGTAAAAAGTTGTCTATTTAGTTTTTCTGTATAAAAACAAAGAAATCCTGGCCAGGAAATATACAAGTCACTTACTGAATTTTATCACATATTACAACAAATTTCATGTTATTTAGGAACAGCCCAACAGCATCTTCTGCATCTGGTACTGAAAAACATGTCTTGAAAATTGTAAAAGGATTAGACTACACTCCATTTTCTGACTCTCTTCCCACCAAGAAGTCTATTTTTCTGTGTGGTAGGAGTATCCAAATAGTGCTTATCTGATGTCTTGCTAGCGAAGAGATAATAAATATCACTTTGCAAATGAAGATGGTTCAATATTTTTGGTTACTGCATTGTCTGAATAGGTCAGCAGTGGTTAGAGGCAACACATTTCTACTACTGCAACCCAAAGGTGTTGAGGGCAGACATGAATCTGTTCTTCTACTTCACTGGATCTCTCCCATGTACAGTCTTTTGTCACTGGAAGCAGAGAGTACTGGTGAGAAGGAAACAAAGAAAGTTAGGAGTCACAGGAGAGCTTAGCTACTAAACTAAAAGACAAGTGGGTCCTCAGCACTTATTTCACTTGACTACATAAAGTAAATTTTGAACCAAACATTTTTTCCTCAGAAACGCTTGGCAGAATTATCAATTTACTGGCAGCCAACCAAGTTTTCCATTGTTATTTTTCTACCCCAAGGTATACTTGGAAGTATATTTCCTATTAAGTTATAATGCTGGTTATACAGTTATTGCCTGCTTGTATTAATCTCCTTGATGTGTTTGGTTTTTTTTTTAAAGGCAATAAAATAGCAATGAAATGTCACAAAATGTCATTTTTCTTTGGAAAAAAGCATTCAAATCGCAAGAATTAAGCACTATAATTCAGGTTGCTGGCCACTAGAGGGAGCAATGCTTATATAAAAAAGCCTCTAAGGGCCATTATTCTTGTTTACCACAAGTCATAAAAGTACAATGCAGCTATCATTCAAGCATAATGAAACACTGCTCTACCTTTCATTCAGAAGTGGATGTACTCTGGATTCAGTGCATCATCACATTTGAGAACTCTTTATCCAGACATGATACCTCCCCCCCCACAAAGGCCAGTCTTCCAGGCAAGTCAATGGGAGATTTTTTTTTTTTTTTTCTTTTTGCATATGGACTTTCCAGTTAGGTCCACAGTCTCATTATGGCTTGGAAAAAACTAAGCTCCTCACTATGAAGAAGTCTGAATTTTGGGGCAGGCAGAGCAATTCACAAGATGAATTCCCTTTGACATTTACCAGGTGTCAACTGTATAAACCTCTGTGAAATGAGAAGACAGATTTCTCTCTTTTTTTTTTTTTTGGAGATGAATGACGATTCAGAGGAGCTTAGCTGGTTGCAATTACAATTACCTGTTGTGCAACAAAGGGTCAAGATTGCTTGCCTTCTTTAGCACTCTCTGTGATCCAAATGCAGAGCAGTGAATAACCAAGATAGAAACTCATAACTCATTGCACTCAAATCATACACCCAAAGCTCTGCTCGTATTTTCATTTTGGGGAAAAAAGCAGCTTCCAATTACTCTTACAAGGGCAACTTACGTCAGCTTCCTAACCAATGTAATGTAGTGACCTATCCTACAGCCAACAAGTCTTTGTTTCCATGGAAACAAATGTCACTGCAGCCCTCTGTGCACTACAGAAGATAGTCCTAAGAAACTGATGTTCAGAATGGTTTCAGCTAATGCACAGCGTGGTTAACATGGCTATGGAAATGTTATCAATGCTGACTGGGTTAAATCTTCCCCTGTCCTCATGTGAATCCCAGTATTGTGAATTCTGTTACTAGTTCTTGGAACAGGGTGTTTCAAGAACCAACAACTCTCAAGGTCAAAACTAACTCTTCCTAACACGCTCATACCCCAAAATCAAGAGGGCACAACTTCCAGGTGTGATGGGTTTATGTTAGGGAGAAAAATCAAACATCACCAGAGCAATGCAATTCGTCCCAGGTAAGATGAATGAAAGTAAATACGGTTGAGTTATGCCATTTGCTCAATGCAGCACTGCTGCTTGTACAAATCCTACAACAAAAAGCCTTTCTTTGGGGCTCTTGGGAAGTCATTCCAGTACTACTAGGCCCAGAAATGTTTCAGTAGTTAGTCCCATTTCCCCAGGAGACTTCAGCTTATTGACAATTCAACATGACTTACTAATTGGTTCCTCTGGATGGAAAGCCACCTCATTTACTGAGCCAGCATGGCCTGGCAATTTGTAGAGAATTCTCCTGGAGGTTGTGTCCCACACATAAACAAACCTGCAAGATATAATCATTAAGAGTGTGAAACTTCCCAACGGTAGGACATCGAAAAGGAAAGCAACTGCCCCTAACCTGCCTGAATTTTGTTAACACTTCTCCAGTTACACTTTAATAATTACAATTCTGTTTTCCAACTTTATGAACTATGGATTTTCTTGAATTAAACCACATCATTGGGTTCAGGAAACCACGAGGACTGTATAATTTTCAGGCAGGGAAGTAAAGATTAAATCCAATAAAAAGAGACTTACGTGCTTACAAATGAGGTACTGCAGTGCCTAACTTCCAAGTACCCGTTTTCTAGAGTGTAATGCAGTAATGAAGATCAAAAAGTTAGGCTCCATCCACCAGGCACAAGGAGGGTTCAGCACCCCAGAAGGGTGATCCAAAACATGCACACTTAATGGGAAGCCATCTAAACCTAGCATTTAGGAAATGCTAAGTCAAGGGGTCTATATGAATGCATACACCTTCCTTGAAGCCCTTAGGCACTCATGCTCCAAGCAGGAGCTTTATTTCCTGAGAAAACCAAGCGTATGATGGACTCTGGACTCCGAAGAAGGACCCACAACTGTTTGTTTCAAGAGTGGAAATGAGCATACAGTGTTTTCCTTTAAAGACCCAGCTGGGGGAGAGGGAGAAGGAACAACTCACTGTATTATACAGTTTAGTGCAGTGGTGCTCAACATTTTGGCCCCTTAATCCAGATTAATGGTGCAGAGACAGATCGGCCCCCAGATTTTGGCATTGGGCTCTGTGGCTCCACACTGCCCCAGTCTAGTGCACAGAGTCATAGCATATAGGGAGCCTCATGGGCCAGGGACTTAATACCTGTGCTCTAATGGGTAGAGAACCGCCCAGGACATAGGAATCTTGGATTTGAGAAAAAGTCCTCAGCCTTGGGAGGCAAGATGATGTCAAAACACATTCCAACCTCCAAGGAGTGTCCTAACCACCCAGCTATAGATAAGGTAGGAATTACCACTGTGCAATAGGGAAATGCAGTATTCATAGGGTCAGAATGGGACCCAGATACTGTAGCTTGGGACACTCATTTGGAAAGGGGGAATCCTGACTTATAGTTCTGTTCCTTGGACTACTGCACAGAAATAATCCCAGAATGATGAACCCAGGACTCCCCCAACCACAAAGGACAGTATCCTAATGCCAGACTGGAGTCAAGCTACCCCTTGTGCTCTGTCTTCCTGGCCTCCGAATCCTGAAATCCTAGCTAAACAGCAGCACATCTTCAAAAGGAAGTAGGGAAGGTGGCTCATGCATAGCCTAGCCTACAGCTTAGGGGTTAGCATGCTCTCCTGAGACTTGGGAGATGTAGCTCTGAACCCCTCCTGGTTGAGGAGAGCCTAGAGCCCAGGTGTCCTGTTTCCTGCATATTTGCTAACTGGTAAGTTATTACATCACACGCACCTAGAAAAATACGCAGGAGAAACCAGGAGACAACTACTGGGTTTTACATGCTTCTGGGGCTAAGTGAGACTTAAATCTGGCTAACAGAAGGCATCACTCCCACGCTGAGAAGAGCGCAATACCAAGCCTTACCAGTTCGAGTTCACGCATGTGGGCAGGGAACACGCACATCTACTGAGTCAGAGATCTTTTACAGGAGAAGGGCAAGAAACGACCAGCCAAAACCAGTTTAATTCCTCTACATACAACCTTCACAGAAAATGGCCATTTCCCATGCAGCAGCAAAGCCACAAGTTACTACTAAGCATTATAAAGTTATCAGAGAGTTGACCAGATTTTCACAAAGCCCATCTGATCATCCCTTCCACATATCTCCCTCTACCTCTCCTGCTTCCACCTTTCCTGGCTACATCACCTTGCTTAAAGGACACTGTGAAAGAGATGCTCAAACACTTCATGTAATGGTTCAAAAATAAACTGCTGACACTATGAGAAGTTCAACTTTTCAGGACACTATGTTTATAAACAGTCTGCATTTAAAAAGGGATAAAAACTCATTACATATCAACACTCCAGAATGCAAATTTGCGCAGAAACATTTTTCCTTGTTGGAAATGCTCTTCACTTTGTATGTCATTAGCTGATTCGTTAACACGCACGTTTTACTGAAAAACAAGTTGGTGTTTTTGACCTCAGCTGCAGTGAGATTTTATAAGAGTACTTTGTCAGTCAGAATGGAAAGAGCTATTCTGAAAGAAGCTTTATAAACTAGGCAAGGCTACATTATATCCTACTTGAACCACTTTCTTTCAAATATACCACAAGTGCTTTACCACATGAAACACTACTTGTAACAAAGTTCACATCTCTTTAAAAAAAAAATAAAAAAATTAGTGACATGGGTTTAGGAAGGCTGCCAATTATGGACTACATTTAGACTGCCTTCTCATTTTGCTTTGCCTTGGAAACATTAGCAGAAAGAAGAATTGTTCGTTCAAGTGACCAGCGTCTAAGACTAATTCTATTAGGTAGGAAAAGAATTTTAACAGTCTAGTAATTGGCTTGTCTAACTGTGGATACTGGATCTGCTGCACTCAAGGCAAAAGGCATTGCTGGGTCCAAAGGGGACAGTGCAAAGAACAGGAACACAAAAGATAATCAGACAAGAACAACAACCAAAAAAAGAAGCGAGTAAAAGCCAGTTACCATGATGTGTTATTGAAAAAAGATGTCTCTATAAGTGGAGCTGGGCAGCTCCATGTTTCTAGTCTCAACCTTGCAGCCAACATCCTCTGCATTAAACTCTTTTTTCAGTAGCTATGCCAACAAATCTGGATGCCCCTTTTATCTCACTTATGCATTATTATCAGAAATTGAGACTTTACAGACCAATTCCTCAGCGGGCACATCTACATGAGATGCTTACTGCCGATTGGCTAATTAGCTCCATGGTAAATCTCCCGGTGTCTACATGTGTGGTCCTATTAGGTTGCAGGAAACTAATAAATTCCGCAGCATGGTAGTACTTGTAGATACAAGTACTATTCTGTTGTGGAGTTTTTTACTCTGCAGCACTACATATACAGACACTGATATGGCTGGCTGGGGCACAAGGGTGGTTCTGCTCAGGAGCTGCGTGGCAGGTAGTCTTGCAATGGAAAACCCTTATGCCCAAACCAGCTTCTATGCAGCACACTGAGCCAGGCTGGAGCAGCCCTACCCTGTTGACCCTTGAGCCCTCTACCAGCTGGGGCTGCTCTGACACAGCTCAACATGCTGTGGTCCTGGGTACATATATAAATGCAGCATCTGAGAGCAATAGACTCTGGTGCAATATGCACTGGAATTTACTGACTCACATTAATATGCATGTGATGATGTGCCCAGTAGCACCTGTTCAATCTTATAGTCTGCAGTAGGGGTTTACAGAGCTAACTGAAAGTAGAATTTTCCCTGCATTTAAAATTTTGTTAACATTTAGCTGAAAGAGAATCCAGCTCTCTGCTTGCTGACTCTACTGGGCCAACTCATCTTTGTCAATCAAGTAGGTCTGTTTGAAAAGGTACATAGAGTAGATCTGCTCTGTAAAAAGTACTCCCTTTTGAGGCTGGAAGCACTCTATAAATTGTTTTAATGAAACAAGTATGAGGGAAGTATATGCTGAAAACAAACATGTGACTTAGGTGTGAACACTTACTTAATGGAGCATCTATTTAAACCAGAGCCAGGTTATTTAAACTCAGAAAGTGAGAACTGTGACAAATCTTTGCTCTGAAACATTCCCTCCTGCTGTATATTTTTTTTTAATGCTGTGGGGGAGAGGGATGGCACTTTTAATTGGATCTTTTCACCACAACAAGCTCTTCAAGGCTGAGCAGATAGAGAGTCTAATATGTGTAAAATAATTATCTAAATTTAGCCAGCGTAAGGCCCATGAAATACACCAAGAAGCCAATCAATAGCTGGCAACCAACTTCTACACCTCAAAGAAGCAGAACAATTATCTTCATTTTGCCTTCCTACCAGGGCTTTAACAAAAACACTCTTGGCAGACACATAGGCAGAAATATTAGATACTGGCCTCATCTCTACCGCCACTGTTGAGTGCAGGTTGTGGAACTGCACCCAGCACCTTGGGAACTAACTTAATACCTCTGACTTTAATACCGAGTCCTCAGTTCGGGACCAGCCACAGCACTAACAAATAACAGTAGCTCTACTGTATAAGTAGTAACAAATTACCATTACATGTAGCAGCATTTGGAGAAAGTGTCATACCAAGGTCACTTGGTCCACCAGCTGGTCCTTATGTAACCAGACAACAAAACCAAGAATTCCTCCCCTTACACATTATTATAAGTTTGTTTTTTCTGCTGACTGCACCTGCCCATATGCCCATCTTGAATCTGTGCTTGCCAAGGAGCTATATACCACTCAATGTGCATTTAGAGGAGTTCCTTCCAGCTGTGTTAGCATCCAACTTCATCTTATCCCATGCTGCAATCCAACTTTTCTGGATTACTCTGTTCTCCTCCTTGGTTGTCCTTCGTTTACAGCACCTTCCTATTTCAGATCCCAGAGGGAGCTAATTTATACACCTTTTTACTCTTTCAAAATCATTAGCAATAATATAACATTGAAATAAAGCTAGCAGGGACCCCTTGAGTACTCCACTGAACATTGTTCACACAGCTCAACACACAGCAGTCTAGCTCTGCTTCTGATCCTTTGGTTCATTTTCAAATCAGCTGAATGTAGTAATACACAATCCATCTGATTATGGTGCTTCTAGTGCAGTGAACATCCAGTGCTCTAAGAGACTCGGATATGCTACAGAACATTCCTTTTCAACCACATTTACCTGGCACCGTGAGGTTGCTTCTAAACCTGGTTCTGTTTATTCTTGAAGGCTTACCACCCTTAGGGCTAACAGGGAAAGAACATAAAATCAATCTGTCACAGATATCGTGGCAACACAAAATACCTCTATATTGTTGCATTAATGGCCTGCTGTGTTAGAACTAGTAATTTCATTCCTAGCCCTGCCTCTGACCTTGTGAACTGTATGTGCCTCTCCTTCCTCATTTGGAAAATTAGTCTACTAGTATAGGACTCCCAGGGTTAAGCTTTGCTGATGCCTCTAAAATACTTTGGGGTGGAAGGTGACACAGGATGATTAACTTACCGGTCTGCTGACCCGCCTGCAATTTTACTCCCATCCGGTGACCATGAACATCTCAGAAGATTCTGAACAAAACCAAGAATACATGTTTCCACTTATGAAACAAGATTTAGTTTTCCCTTTTACTTGAAATAAAGTCACCACAAGAGACTTTAAATATCACATACCCCACTTTAATGATCTCCCTTTGGAAGACATGCCTGTAATTACAGGTTGTATTTTATTGCTGGAAATATCCAGTGTCTTGTTATTTTACACAAACTAGATACTAAATGTGGAAAATGTTTAATTTACAGCTAATTATAGCTGAACCGAGCAAAGAAATCTTGTTACTGTGACTTTAATTGGAATCCCACTTTACACATTAATCTTATCCTTTGTCCTTATTAAAGCTTTTCTGGTTTATATTTTGAGCTTAAAAACAATTTACAGACAAGTTAATGGACAGTGGGAGTGCTTCATAAACAAGCACTACTACACTTAGTAGTGTACTCACCTTCTCAAAGTTATGTACGTTCCCCTGAAATATCTTTACGCACCTCTCTTTAGGGGCAAACGGACGCACATCCCAGATACGAACTGTAACAGAGCACAGCTGTCAGCAATTAGCTAAAGGCCACCATAAAGCTGGGTGCCAGCAGCCTCTGCACACCAGAGATGATGGGATTAGCAAGCCTCCAGAAATTATTTATTTTCTCTTACAGGCATTTTCTAATGAATCAAGACTTTACTGGAAGCCAGAACTCCTGGGTTCTATAGCCGGCTCTGTCCCTGACCTACCACATCACTTCAGGCAAATCATATATCCAATTGCTTTTAAAAAACCTTGGTTAAGCACTTTGAGAGTTATAGAACAACTTAAATATTAAGTGCTCTTTTTAAAATTAATACTCATATCAAAACTACTGATTCAAAAACTATTACACAAAGTAAGCCGTTTTTGTTGGGGAGGGCTTTTAGCCTTTTTCTGCTTTAAGCATATATACTATCAGAAATGACTTAAATTATCAGTTATAGCCAAGCAATTTTATCTGGGCCAAATCCCTGTCCTCCTCCCCCTATCACAAGTAGGATATTTCCCTGTCCTCCTCCCCCTATCACAATTAGGGAAATTGGAATTAAGTTTGAATTTCCATCCTTCATTCAGTAAATATTTCAGAGAACCTTGTAACGCTTCAGCAGAGGAGGGCATTTCTGATCCCAAACCCTGAGACTCACATTCAGATTTATTGTGTTTAGGTTGTTGCTGAAACAACTGTTTTTGCCAAACTGAAAATCATGAAACTGGGAGATAGACAAATTTGTTTTGACCTGAACAGAAGTGGGGTTACTCCCCCACCAAACATTGCCAGCACTTTCTCATCTGCTCCAAAGTAACTTGTGAAGGGCTGCCTTCATTTCTCTTTGAGATGAAGAGATGAACCTGACTGGCTGCAAAACAGCGTATTTGTATGTAAAGATTCTCTTAACACTGAAACTACAGCTCATGCAGGACCCTAGGCCATCATTTGTGTACCAGAGACCAGTCCAGCTCTTTCTGTGTTTATCTAGACAGTTGCATCAAGTTACAGTACTCCTCCCAGAACATAATGCAACTCCACTTCTAAACCAGCTGAATCTCTCTGTGACATCTGCCTGCCTGCCTGCGTTTTTACTGTGGGACAGAAACAGTGGAAATTACCTGTGTTGTCCATTGCATTGGAAAGCAAGTAAGAGCCTTCTGAACTAAGACTGAGTCCAGTTACTGAGTCTGCGTGCCCTCTCATTGTGTATGTTAGTTTGTTCTGGCGAAGATCCCATACCTTTAGGGAAAGCATACATGCATGTTACATTAATGGAGAACAAAATAGCAGTAAGTGCAAGTAAATACAGACTGGTGGAAGGAGCACCCTGATGGCTCTGGAGCCTGAATCCACAAAACAGATATGGCAACAATACCTTCTTCACACCACCTCAATCTGGCTCAAGTTTGTCTAAGAGAGAACACTTCTTAGGCCTGTTTGCTGGAAGTGTTAACAAAATCCACTTAGGACAATTTATGCCATTGATTCCTAGTGAAAGGACCAAATGGAACTACTACCCCAAATGATTTCACAAAGATCACAGAACAGTCACAATACTGAAACAACTACTAGTCACTACTGGGATGATTGAAGCTCGTGAACTGGAAGACAAGCTTCTCATTTGTCCCAGGCAGAAAAGGACATATAGTTTAGCATAGTTCTTACCAAAGATATGCAACTTCTTACAGTAATAAGAAGCTAGATCTCCTACAGCTGTCTGAATACTGCAAACCATTTGACATAAAGGAGGTGGTAGCCAGGTGCTGTGCTATCACGGAGCCTTTATGCTTCTACCTGTCAGGCAGAGGTTGTCATTTCAGTACTACCTTTGAGCAATGTATTTCACAAGGGTGGGACTCTTCATGCCCAGAACCAATGTGCCCAAGTCTCAGATGAGACTGAAACTTAAGTTCCTGAGAGAGTACTGCTGTCTGACCAAAGAAGCATGTTAGAACTGTTTTACTGATTCAAGGGTAGCCGATTAGTTTAAAATTAAGTCACTGAAGTTGACCTTAAACATCTATCAACTTTTTTCTTACTTAATTGAAGATAAAACATATCCTTGTAAAAACTAAAGCAAAGCCTGGAAACAGCGTAAATACACAGAGGACAAGTCAACCTACTTCTCCAATCCACACGATTATAATTGTCAGACTTCAGTCACCACCAAGTTGTATCCATTATACTCAATATAATATGAATGCTCTCCTTAAAAGGTTTGGGAATCTAATTTTTTGATGATTACAATAGACAATTATGATAAAACAGACAGCATACCTTGATATCATTGTCTATGCCTCCTGAGATAATTTGGTCACTGGTGTCATTGAAGGTTACTGCCAATACCTGATAAGTATTTTGAAATGTCTGGACAGCAGCTTTTTTCCTGATATCCCACAGCTGAAAGAACATGGGAAACAACAATTTAAATTTTAAGTATAATGCATATTTCATAATACAACTACAGTAAGATGCTCACAAACCAAAGTGCTACAGGATTTAATCTGGGTGAGAGGACCTCAACAAAACCTATGGTCCTAACATCATGTTAGACTTTTTAAAATGTATTTTCTTTTTAGGGGAGGAAGGGGGAAAATGTTCTGAAAGGGGGAAGGGGAGCACGATTTGGACCACATTTAGAAATAAACATGAAACTAATTTGGATACATTTCTTTATTTAGTATTACTAGCATAAAGCTCATTATAAAGCACTACACACATTATTGGCACTGTATAGATTCAGAGACACAACCTTAAATTATTAATTTCTTGGGGTAAATGGATCACACGCACTTTTCTGTAGCATTTTGTTCTTCCTTCTCAGACTTGCACACGAGTTGCAGGATGTATGAAGAACTGTATATTTCTATTTTACATGCTTCCTATTTAAGCTGCTAACTAACGAACCTATAAGAGCAAGACTAAGGGCAGAACTTGATCTATCTAGTTGTTTTGTTCTAGGAAAAAAGGAAAGAAAATAGAAATCCTTTTTCCAATTGTATTCTCATGTTCTTTCCTAGTACAGTAAAAGCAGCACTGTCTGGCACCTTATGAGCCGGCATGCTGGCTTGTAAGGTAAAAGTGAAATCATAAGTGCCCACCATGGCACTTTTGGTTTCACCAAGACCCCATGGCCCAGGTTAAAGCAGCTCGCGCTGACAAGCCCCTATGGCCCAGGGCATAGCACCCTGCGCATGGCCCACCTCCCTGCCCCTCAAGGCCCACAGGAGGGATGGCCTCTCCATTAACTAGCATATTTTATTATCTGGCACCCACCATTCTCCACGGGTGCCAGATAACAAAGCTTTTACTATATGTGTTTTTAAAAAGTCCAGTCCAACTAATGCGTGAGAATAATTAGGGAAGTTACGGAGCTGAATCAAGTTGGAATTTAGCATTCTGGAATAAAAGAAGTCAGAAGAAAAAGTGTTTCTTTCAATTACTTGTGCAAAGATCACTGCTGTTCAAGTGTTTTATTCAACATTTTTATTTCATATTTTAATCGGTATTTCTTGGTATGTTTTTCATCACTGTAACTATCAAAATGTACACAGTACTGACCTTTACTGTTCCATCATCACTGCCTGTACAGACAAGCTGGGGTCCCCTCCTGGCTGGGTAACAGGAGTTAACAAATGATGTATGCCCTTTCAGCCTTTTCACTCTTTCTCCCGTCTCACTATCCCATACAGCTACTGTTTTATCTGTGGATGCTGAGAAGAGCATGCTATAGGAGAGAAAGAAAATAGCTATGAAGTTCTGAAACTCTACTCTTCATTTACTCCCAAACTCCAACAGGAATACTGCTGTGTAGAAGACTAAGTTCAATACTCATAGGCAAATACAAAAGATGGCTTATAAGTTACTTTAGCAGGGTCTGGGCTAGCCTGATAGTGAAAAAGCCTATTCTGAATATGCCTCTCTCCCCACTTACTAGAAGGGAATGTACTGGCTCTTCTCTTCCCAGCATGATTTGGTCTGATGGTGGAAAGGAAGAATCTTTTGTAACTTGATATAGTATCTGATCATGGGAGTCATCTTCCCAAACTAATTAATATCTTCAATAATTGCAGGGGTAGTAAAGAGGACATAAGAACTGTCATTCACTAGGTCAGACAATAGGTCTATCTTGCCCAGTACCCTGTGTCACACAGTGGCACAGAATAGATGCCAAAAAGGAGAGTGAACAGGGTATGACTAAGGTTTTTTCCACTGTTCCTCTCATTTGCAGCCTCCAGCATTTAAAGTCTAGGAAGTTCTGATTTAGAGGAACTAGCTCCCATGCTTATGGCTACTGAAGAGGTAGCCTAGGAGGTATGTAATAGCTTATACTTACTAACAACAAGTTCCTACTTGCCTGGGGTAAGTGTTTCCCAAGCTCTGCCCAAGACTGAAAAAGGACAAGTACATGTGGCAGCATCTTTCATGAAAACTCTCCCCTAAAAAATTTTGCAGAATTAAAAAAACAGGAGGTAAATAAGCAAATAATAAATCAAATCAGTTCCACACAACTTACCTGCCATCAGTATTATAGTGCAACTCCATTACTGCGCCACTGTGTCCTTTCAGAGTAGCATAGTTATCACAATCTCCATAAACATTCCACAGCACTAGAGAGAGAGCGAGAAAGAATCATGGAAAGTTAGGGATGGAAGGGACCTCAGGAGGTCATCTAATGCAAAGCAGGACCATCCCCTCCTAGATCATCGAAGCCAAAGCTTTGGGATTTGAAAATAGGTAAGGATGGAGCTTCTGCCACGTTACTGGGTAAACCTATTCCAGTGTTTTACTAACTTCCTAGTGAGAAAAGTCTTCCTAATATCTAACCTAAACTACGCTTGCTGTACCTCGAGACAGGTACTCCTTGTTCGGTCATCTGCTACCAATAAGAACAGTCCAGTTCCATCTTCTTTCAAACCCTATTTCGGGTACTTGAAGGCTGCTATTAAATCCCGCCTCAGTCTTCTCTTCTCCAGACTAAACAAGCCCAGTTCTCTCAGTCTTTCTTCATAAGCTATGTGCCCCAGCCCCCAAATCATTTTATTTTCCTCTGCTGGACTTTCCCCAGTTTGTCCACATCCTTTTTTCCCTTTTGCAGTGGGAGGCCCAAAACTGAAAGCAGTACACCAGCTGCACTCTCACCAGTGCTGAACAGAGGGGAAGAATCACTTCCCCTGACCTGGTGGCAACACACCTACCAATGCAGCCCAGTATACTGTTAGCCTCCTTGGCCACAGGGTCACACTGCTGGTTCATATTCAGCTTATTGTCCACTGTAACCCCCAGATAGTTCTCTGCAGAGATGCTGCCCAGCCAGTCAGCCCCCAGCCTGTACCAGTGCATAGGACTATTCAAGTGCAGGGCTTTGCATTTGTCCTTGTTGAACCTCATGAGATTTCTTTTGGACCAATCCTCCAATTTGTCTAGGGCACTCTGAATCCTAGTCCTACCCTCCAGCGTACCTACTGCTCTCCACAGCTTGGTGTCATCTGCAAACTTGCTGAGGGTGCACACTATGCTATCTCCCAAGTCACTGATGAAGACATTGAACAAAATCAGCCTCAAGACTGACTTCTGTGGCACTCCACTTTGATACTAGCTGCCAACCAGACATTAGAGTCATTAATTACTACTCTGAGCCTGATGATCAGCAAGATCAATACCAGTTTGCTGAAGTTCTCAAAGCAATGCTCTCAGAACCCACTAAAACATAGCATCTGCAATAATTGGCAAGCTCTATAAATACAAGTTTTAACTAGAAAGTCTTCAAATGATGCATAAGCTTAATGGCAAGCCCTATGTGGCTGAGATGGGTGGAAAACTTAGGGCTTTGTTGCATAGTATTTTGGGGCATATCGTAAAGCTCTTAAACGCTGGACTATGTACCCACGCTATGTCCCAGGGGAGCAAGCAAGGAAGGGTTAACCAGGAAGGGAAGCAGTACACTGTTGCTGCTGCTACCTGGGTTGCTGCTCTGCTGAGAGCCTCTGGGCTGAGTCTTCATAGAGAGCAGTAGCAGCAGCATGCTAGGCAGGTAGGTTAACCCTTTCCTGCCTGCTCCCTTGGGACAGTCAGCCAAGCAGCCTCAAGTAGATGGGGGCAGGAGGGAACTCTGATGGGCAGTGGTGAACTGAGGGAGCCCTAGGGGCAAACTTGGAATTGGAGGGGAAGAGAAATCCTTACTTTTCAATCCTCTAGGCCCTTGCTGGGCTGAAGTGTGACTGCTCCAAATTCAAGTTAGCACTAACATTGATCAACATTTTTGTGGCTCACAGTGTGAGACGCAACAAGGTTCTTATGTTAGGTTATACTTAAGTCAGGAGCGTCAAACATGCAGCCCACAGAGCCCTGCCATTTGGCTTTGGGGCTGTTCCCAGGGTCGCCCCTGGATCTAATCAGACACATATGGGGAACATCGCATGAGGCTGGTCCCTGGGCCAGATCAGGCCTATGGATCCCCCTCCCCTTCCTACCTCTACAAGCATATCTGATCTGGTGGCTGCTCCAGTCTGAGACCCATGATGTGTGGAATGGATCCCAGAGCAGGCACCGCACATGGTACGGTCAGCCGACTCCAGCTGGTCCAAGACCTGCACTGCGTGCAGTGCTTGTAGGTACTATGTGCAGCGCAAATCCCAAACTGGCCAGAGCAGGTGCAGTGTGCAGCAAAGTCCCAGAGCTGTTGGGGTTGGTATACAGCCCAGCAACTGTGTGAAATGCAGCTGCTGCTCCCGCTGGACTGTACTGCACGTGGCATCCATTCCAGGTACATGTAGCACGAGTCTCAGCAGCTGCGGGGGGGATCCAGTTTGTGGACTGGCTCCACACCACTCATCCAACATGTGGGGCCAGAGGAGTATGACACCCCTGACTTGAATTATATTTATATTCTTAGACCAAGCAGAATGTATGAATTAGCTGCCACAGGAAGAACTGACTCTACTGCCCTACCAAGCATTAATATATTATGTTTGGGGAATTTTTTTCTTAAGAAACCATAATTACTTTCTACTACCTCAGTACAGTTCCTGTAGTGGAACCTGACACGAAGACCAGTTCAGCCAATCCTAACCGCTGTGACAACATATCTCACACAATGCACCTTGTCATAGGAGGGTCCCAGATCAACCACAAATGACATTCAACTGGTGACCAACACCTTGATTTCGTCTTTGATGCGTGTAAATTGCCATGTGAGTGCTGACATGCTCGCTCCACTGCCAAGGTGAGTTGCCGCATAACTGCTTGAAGACATAATCCAGTGGTTCTCAAGCAGGGTGTCAGAACACCCTGGGGTGCCATGAGATCTTTCGAAAGGTGCCACAAGGTGTAAGAAGGTAAGTGCAGGCTGGTCCCTTTCTGACCACTGCCCTACCCCCTCAACAAAAGGCAACCACTAATAAAGAATTAGACTTTGAAAGGGGTGCTGCTCAAAGGCCCTTACATTAACTAATGTTAAGTACAATGCCTCAAACTGCTGGCCCAGGCAGCACCTTTGCTCACCACTCTGCACTATTAGGAAGTTCATTTGTACAGCACGGCTACCAGCTAGCAACTCACAGATGAGCCTGTCAAATCCTGCGGAGGCCAAGGTGTTTCCATTAGGGTGAAACTTGCAGCAGTAAACTTCCCCTTCGTGTCCTGAAAGCAGCATAATGGGAGCCTGCAGCGAGGAGCACCTGGGAGGACCCTAGAAGACAGGGAAGGCAGGCAGGGGTAAGGAAGCATCTGAAAGCAGCTGGGGGGAGTTCTCGCTGGCTACCTGTGCCAGCTAAACAAACTGGGGCGGAGAGACAACAGGCTGAGGAGCACAGATACGACCCGAGGAGCACAGATACCCAACTCCGCAGGATGGAGGTGGAACCAGGATTTTATGATGCTGGCAGCAGCCCTCCCATAGTGAAAGGTGCCAGAGCAGGCTGCCACCCCCACCCACAGCCCCTACCATGAGTGTGCCGTGAGGCTGGGCCTCCTGCCCTCGCTCCTTGCACGGTGGGGGGAGGAACAGGGCTGCCAAACTCTCAACAACCAGCAGCTGGAAGCGATTCATCGCCCTATCCAGCAGGGTCAGGTGTACCATAAATTATCGCATTTGTTCAACAATTCCCACCCTTGCCTGACATGTGATCAGTGAAAGCACAGGCAGGTCAAAATGATCATATTTGCTGAAAATAAAAGTAAAAGCATTTAAAATATATGATCAGGACTTGTAGTCGAGACGACATCTTTTATTAGACCTACAAGATTTTTGCAAAATCAAAAAATTCTCTGCCAAAAGTCTAATAAGAAGATATTGTCTCAACTACGAGTCCTGACTGCGTTTTCCTGCAGACCAGCAGC
Source organism: Caiman crocodilus (assembly GCA_030014935.1). Classification (NCBI taxonomy): domain Eukaryota; kingdom Metazoa; phylum Chordata; order Crocodylia; family Alligatoridae; genus Caiman; species Caiman crocodilus. Next base: position 4,453,950 of record JAGPOW010000145.1, read on the forward strand.
TCCCAAACCCTGATGGACTGCACGTACGACACCACCTTGCCATTACCTTACCTCACCGGCACATTTTGGTCGTATAAAGAAACTATAATCAGTTGTTATTCGGTGCATGGCAGTTTTTCAGCAGATATGATCATTTTGGGCTTCCCAATATGACAACTTCCTATTCAGGACCTGGCAACAACCGCCCCCGCGCCGGGCCCTGCCCCCCGCACTCACCGCCTGCAGCAGCGCCCCCGGGGCCGCCCCGCCCGCGCCGGGCCCTAGCAGCAGCTCATGGCGGGGCCGCTTGGGCGCTGCAGGCACCACGGCGAGCTCCGGGCCCAGGCCCGGCCCTGGACCCGGGCCCGGCGCCTTCCGCTTCTGCTGCTCGATCATGGTCGCAACCTACTCCAACCAGGCCTCGGAGGCGACAGGAACAGAAGCATGGGAAGAACCCGCCTCCACCCCGCACCCATTGGGCGCAGCCGCCGGGCTCCCTACGTTGATTGGCCCAGAGCCTGCGACCCTGTCCCTTCCGCTCTCCTTCCTGGCGCGCTGAGGGCACTCAAGCCCTCAGTGGCGGAGAGGGGATGGGGGGTGGGGGGTGGGAGGAGCAACAGGGACGCCGATTGGCTGCGCCGGGGGCCGCCCCGCACCATGCCGCCTGGTGATAGGTGGGAGCGTCGCATAGTGTGAGGCTGTGCGCAAGATGGCGGCGGCGGTGGAGCACTGGGGTGAGTGAGGGATGGAGGCAGTGTGGGCGGCGGGCCTGAGGTCCTCTCCTGCTCCCGAGCCTAGGCCGCCCGTCCTTCTCCATGCTTGATGCACGGTTGCTGTGACCTGGGCGGTCTGCAGCGGCGCCGCGAGGTGTCAGGCGGCCCCAAAGGTGCCTTAAAACCCGGTTCGTCGTCTCGTCCCCGCGATGTGGGGAAGGGGAGGGTTGGCGCCTTTTTTTTCCCCCCTCTATTTAAAAAAAAAAAAAAAAAAAAAAAAGTTCAAAACCTGCCGGTATTTCCAGCATCAAAAAAGATGACAGCTGAGGGTGGGCAGCGCTGTGCCCGTGCCTTTGCCCAGCCTCTGCCCCTTATTCCTAAATCACCCCCAGGGTGCTTTGTGTCCAAGAACTTGGCCAACAGCTTTCCTAGCTGCACGGGTTGAGTCGGCGGAGCATGCACCGCACCACCCTGCCCCGCCCCTGGATCCCTCTAGGCAGGTGGTCCAGTAAAGGATATTAAAATGTCCTTGTTTTAGTAATAATAATAATAATAAAAAAGCCCCAATAGCCTGGGTTTCAGCATGGTTCAAGGAACAGTAAGGAAAAAGCACCGAATATTAGAAGAATGTTATTTAGGGAAGTGAGAGGGGGTGATACAGCTGCCAGTTGGCTTTTCAATGCCTTTACCACAGAGGCAGGCGAGTCTGGCGTGTGGACCAGTTCTACCTGGGTGTGGACTCCATTTCCCAGGAGCCTCTGCCTGTGCTGGGGCCAGTTTCCATGGAGACCCCCCCACACACACACACAGTAGCCAGGATAGTGTGGGCTGTGGTTTCCATGAAGACAAGCCCCAGCAGCGCTGGCAGCAACAGCAGCACCAGCCTCTTTTTGAGGGGGGCTGTGCTGTAGGCAGCAGCAGTGTGAGCTCAGCTGCTGTTGCCTGTGCAGCTTGGAGGGGTGACTATGGGGAGTTTTGGGGTGGCTATAGCTGCCCCTGCTGGCAGGGCACAGCTGAGCTCCAGAGTAGCCTTGGGATCTTGTGGCAGTGACAGTAGGCTCTGGAGTCATGGCAGAGCCATGGTCTTTAGCCTGCTTGCTCCGGGCAGGGATGTGAATGTAGCGGATCGTGGTTGTGCCCTGGTTCCAGACCATGCTGTCACAGCTGCAAGGGGCAGGGGCAGAGCCACAGTCCGCTGCCTGCATGCCCCTTCCCACAGCATTCAGGCTGTAGATAGCAGTTCTGCCCTGGCTCTGGACTGTGAGTCAGTCACAAGATCCCAACTGGGCTCCAGAGCAGCTTTGCACCCAGGACTGCTGGGCCAGGTCTCCATGGAAACCTTCACAGAGTGGCTGCTGCTGGGGTTTCCATGGAAACTTGCCCCAGCTAGGTGGGCAGGGGCTTTTGGGAAATTGGATCCAGCAGGGGGCTGAATTCCATGTTTTGCCTACCACTTATTTACAAGAGGGTCTCTACAGTATCTCCTGGCAAGTATTTGTTAACAGTGATTCCCCAAATATGCCTTTGATATTGTTGTGTGATATGTAGTAGAAAATGATCTATAGACAGATGGAACTAGTGGCTTTGAAAACGGGTGGGCAACATGTGCAAATTACCAGATCCATTTTCCAGCAGTGGATAACCACTATGTTGTATTTCCCTGTGTACAATAAACCTTAGAATATCTGTGGATGGGTGGATCTAGGGGCTGTGGCTCATGCACAGTGAGCTCACTGGCTCATCAGTACAGCTTCAGAACCGATGGGGTGAATGCTGCCACTGCTTACCCTACCCACCCCTTGCCCGCCACCAAAATCAGCACTGCGGAGGAGGAGGTAAGCAGTAGAGTTCATCCCTAGGTTCCAGAGCCATGTCAGTGCAAACTCCTCCAGCCTCTGTTCTGACAAGTGGCTGAGCTCAGAAAATGGACTCTCACCGCACATACACTACGCAGCTGAAGGGGTGTACGACTGCACTGTCTAAATTGGTCCTGTGTATATGACACTTATCATTCAGATGCTTCAAAGAGCTCCCCAGAAGAGGGTAATGTTGTGTTTCCTTTTCATAGGAAAGAGTTAAACGAGAATATTAGTGACTTGCTTGTATTTCATGTAGTGAACCAGGGTTGGCCAACCTCCACATGCAGAGGCTACACATGCTGCAACACTGCAGGTTGGGCAGGGGATAGCAGGACAATGACAGATTGGGAAGGGTGCAGAACAGATTTATGGCATGCCTGCCAAAAAGGTTGACTGCCATTGCTGTAAACTATTGGCAGCACTAGTAAAAAGAACCCTGGTCCCTGGGCTCATTCTTTACCCATTGACATTTACTGCTATATTGGGCTTTTCAGAAATTGATTTATATTACAATCATACCAAAGTGTGCATGTAAACTTTTCCAAAAGGCTTCCATATGTAGTATTTTAAATCATTTTAGGACAATATTTTTCCACGAGTTGTCTGTGCATTTCAGTTATGAATGTGGTCGCTCCACAGAGGAATACCATCTATTGAATGAAACTGAAGTCAGATGGAAGAATAGGAATGAATTTTGGAGTGCATTCTTCTGAGAGAACTTCTCTAATGAAGTCTGTGAGATTTGAGACAATGGAGACATTGCCTGAACTCTATGAAATTTTTCAAGGAGAGGTATGTATTGTCACTGCCTAGGGTCAGAAAAAAAAAGGGAAGGCATGAATGACTTGGGATATTAGGGATAGCTATGGGGCTTTCCCTTGTAAATTTCCAGTTCAGAGTTATCCTTGGTTACCAGCAGGAAAGCAAACAGATGTAGAAGTAGCTAGATAGCCTGTGTAAAATCATCTGCTCTTGTGTCAATCTAGTCTTATGAAGAAAAAGTATTTATATTATGGATGCTATTACCATTGCAGATATGCACTAGAATCTTGTCTTAGCATTTTTTAGCATGAAGATAAGGAAGGCACAGGATACTGAGAGAGACTTCTCTCTCATTTTACAATTGATGCATATTGGTGAAGGGAATTTGTTTATGAAGTTCCTATACTGTGGACAAAGAGAGGACTTAAATTTACAAATAAGTTTCAGTGCTGACAGTGCAGCAGCCTCATAGGCCCAGAAGCTGAAGAAAAATATGGGATCTAATTAACACTTAGTATTGTAAATATTTACAAAACTATGTTTTGTGTGTGGTGGTTTGAGCTGTTGACTTGCTTATTTCCTTAGATATCTTCCAAATAAAACCATAAAAACTGCATTGGTAATAGAAAACCCTCCCCTCTTAAGGAGTAATGACTGCTATTTTAAAATGATTAGCTAAATTGTGTTTTCCTAAACAAGATAATTTCCTGCTGGATAAGAGAACTATGTATCCAGAGATTTCAAGATGATGATTTTCTCATGGAAATCTTTAATCTTTTGACTCAGATTTGAAAGAGATCTTGAAAATATTATTGTGTTTAATTTTGGTGCCATTTGGAGCGTGGGGATAAAGCTTTCTATTTTGCCTCATGCTGTGAGACAATGTGACTTTAGCTATTAAAAGCTGATAGCAGCTATTAAAACCAGTGCTCAGTCTGTTGCAACCTGGAGTTCTAAACTATTCTAATATTATAAAAGCCTAAGTTTGTCTGTCTGTCTCTCTATCTGTAACACTTTATTTGCGTTCTGATTGGCTGTTTGTCTGCCTATTAGAGTGCTCCATGCGTGGGGAAGTGCTACCATGATTCTGAAGCCACTCCAAGGACTGGACAGAGAGGGGTGGGGGGGAGCCGAGGCCAACAGTGCTGGCCTCGGCTCCCTCATCCTCTTGCTTGCAAGGTGCATGGAGGACTGGACAGGGGGTGGGGGAGCCGATGAAAGCAGCACTGTCCTTGGCTCCCCCACCCCACTCCCTGCAAGAGGCAGAACAGCGGCAGCATGGGGCATTAGGTGGTGGTATTCCATCCCAGGTCCCTGCCCCCGACCCCTTGTCATTCTTGATGGGCAAGCCCTTTTACCTGGCATTCTACTAGCTGGAATACTCTATTAACTGGATTTTCCATCTGGCTGAGAGAATGTGAGTGGGCGGGGGGGTGGAGGGGGGAAGCTTGCATATGGTGGCTGCCACTGTCCCTCACCACCCTGTGCTGCCACTGCTCTGCATCTGTCTGAAACATTCACCCTGCACTGCTGCTGCTCTGTGTCCAGCTGAAAACCATTGGCGTCAGATAACTAGAATTTTAAAATACTTGGCGCCCCCTCCCCCCCCTTCCCCACTTGTCAGATGACAGGGCTTTTACTGTACTACACAGGATTTGCTCCAGCTATTAGTGACTGAGTTTAGAACCAAAACATGCAGTTCCCTTCTTATTTTTCTAATTAAAAAATTAAAACTGACCTGATATTATGTTTGAAAATATCATTGGAAGAACACATCTCCAAATACTAAAGAGAAGAGAAGGAGTTGAGTTTAAGGTGAAGACAGACGTAACAGTTCCACAAACTGATTTGGGAATCTGTTCACAATTGTCCACCTGTATACCAACATGGGTTCCAAGTGGAACAGCCACCTTTTCTAGACACGAGTGCTGTCACTACTGCTCCTGGTGGTAGTTTATACTTATCCTGGAGCAAGTGCCCTGGTATTCCCTGAGTAGGGGAGAGAAGACCCTGATTGTCTGGATGCCAGGGAAGAGGAAGAAACTTCAATTGCCTATAACTGTAGTTTTCTAATTCCTCTCTCTCTAACATGGAGTTTCAATAAAGAGCAATTGAGTGCAAGAAAGACAATTCTTGCACATTACCAAAATCTGTGTGGTGGGACCCTGACTGGCTGCTTTCCTCCCAAGAGCATGTTCTTCCAAGCTAGTCATAAATTTATTTCAATTCCTGGTACTGTTCCAGTGTTTGGTACATCACAGGCTCCTTTTGGGAAGGAGGAGGGGACGCCAGTTGGGAGGGAGTAGGGGACATACCAGGATGCCTTGTTCTCTTTTCTCAGGGGCTGGGTGATCTAGAGAGCTGTAGGGTCTCTGGCCCAAGCTACTGTATTAAGAACATTTTCCTGAGGGGTGGCCAGTTAGGAAGGAGGTGTCAGGACCAAGAAGCAGGGGCCCAAGGGAGTTGGATATTCTGGGTTTGCCCAGGTTCTTCACAGACTTGAAGCAACAATTTTGCCCTAACCTGCTTATCAGTTTTTTTTCCTTTTGGGCCACTGCAGGCTGATTTGAGGTGGCTAGGTAGATGGAAGGGGTACCTCTGTTTCCAGGTTCCCTAGGATGCTGGGTGCTCTGGTAGGCTATTTAAGTTCTCCATATTAGTTGCTGAAAATGGAATGGAATTGTGACCAGTTGCCTGGAAGGAAAGTGCTGTTAAAAATGCTGAGACTGGGCAGACCCTGGAAATGCAGAAGTAGCGGTACCTCCTCTAGCCATCATTCCCTCCCCCCAACGCCCAGATCAGCTTGGATTGCCCCCAGAACTTGGTCAGTTGCCAATGATGGAATAAAACTGACAACTGGCTTGGGGGAAAAGTGCTGTTCAAAAGTTGCAGACGTATTGGACAGGCCCTCTGGAAACCTAGGAGCAGAGGTATTCCTTTACTTACCTGATCCCTCTGACCCTCTCTTCAGCCAAAATTAGCCTGTGATGGCATAGATTGGATCAAGTGCAGGGACTATTGGTTAGGGCAGTAGAGTTCTGGCTGCAGACCAGAATAGCCAGTTGCCCTGTGGGGGTTGAGTGTTGAGTGGGGTCGGGGGGTAGGGGAGCTGAGGAGTAGTACAGTGTGTGATGTCTGGAAGACTGACCAGACACTAGTCATAGAAAGCTTGGTGTCAGCAAATAACCAGTTCAAAGAGGACCCATTCAGAATAGTACATGATTTTACCATGAGCTTTAAACCATTCTAAATTGGCTTGTATGTCTGAATGCTTGCAGTTTAAACCACATTTTAAAACAGTCTGAGTGTTATGTCTGTCTGTACCCTTAGTGTATTCTTCCACCCCTTGCATCTGAAGAAAGGGTGGGCAATTATTTGAGCTGGAGGGCCATTTAAGGAGTTTTGATGAGCAGCTGAGGGAAGCAATCGATCATATCTGGCCATTGCCAGAGCTTGAGGAGGGAGGGTGGTTTCCTGCCCCCCCCCCCCCCCCATCTGCTCCACTCAGCCACATCTGGGCTGGATCAAGCACCATACAGATGACCCTTTCACTGCCCCTGCATCCATCCATCCATCTCCACCCCCACCCCGTCCAGTTTCCTGTTGGCACTGTAGCTGTGCAGTTCTGGCACTGCGGCAGCCAGGCCTGCGTGAGATGGAGCATGATTCAGCGTGCCAAGTAGCCCTCCCACCCACTTGCTGCAATGAGCTGCTGCTACACCAGTAAGTTGGAGTATATTTCCCCCGCAACAATTGGCATGGAATAGTGAGGGCAGCAGCTCATCACAGCAGGCAGGTGGGATGGCTGCTCGATGCACTGTATTGTGTCCCAACCCCTACAGGCCTGGTGGCCACCAAGCCAGGACTGCACAGTTGTGCAGAATGCATACTCCTGTGCCCTGCCATATCCACCCCAGCCTCAGTTGTGGCAGAGTAGAGTAGTACAGGGCACTTCAGCACCCTTCCCCCATCATGCTTCCAGCAGTGACCAACAAGCTGGGTAGGATCAGTTGACAGGCTGGATACAGCCCGTGGATCATATTTCTCCCACCCTGATCTAAAGAGCCTTGTGAATCTAGGGGTTGGTTTAAATCCAAGTTAAGGCCTTGATTCTGTACTGAGTTTGGTTTTGCTAAACTATTTCTATGTACTGGCTGATTTAGTTTCTGTGTTGCCTCAGGGGTCTACCTGCACAGAGCTCGTTGTGCACTTGAGGTAGTAGTCAGCATTTAGTAAAATTACCTTTACCTTTTATGTCTGCCTGAATTAACTGTGAAATTAATTGGTGGCTATCAGGTCAGGTATAAGTGACAAAGTGTCCCCTAGTATTGTTCTAAAGTATCTTCTCTGGATATGCATAAGATCCTTTCCAGAGCTGTTAGTCTAGGTAAATTTAGTGTTGAGAGGTGCCAGAGTATAAAATAGGATGACAGTGAGACTGACAAAAAACTAAAAGTATTACCCTCTGCTTCCTGTTTCATAGCCCTGGAAATGCTTTAGCTCTTTTTAAAATTACAGATCAACTATGGATACCAGTCTTCAGCAATAGCTAGGATTTCAGCTTTAGTTAGGCAGGAAAGGGAAGGCAGGTCACTTCTTTAAGATTGTATCATATCCCTGCTCTATGTAGCCATAACCTTGAAAAAAAACTTGTTTTCAAAGTTAGAATATAGGGGGAAAAAAGGTGCATATTGTATTCCAAGATGTGCTTTTTTTTCTTGTAATTATTAAAAAAAACACAAAACTGTGGTAAAAAAAAACCACTTTCCCTTTTGGGTTAATTTTTTTTTTTTTTTTTTTTTTTTTTTTTTTTTTTTTTTTTTTTTTTTTTTTTTTTAGGTTGCTACTGTAACAGAATATGGAGCATTTATAAAAATTCCAGGCTGCAGAAAACAAGGTTTGTTTCTCCAGACTTGGTTCCATGCTGGTTTGATTAATTCATACAATTATCTCTTTGCTGAAGGACTTGGCATCTTTTAGAAAACTAAAAATCTGCCTGTTGCCTGCATCTGCCTATTTGATTTACTGGTTAGCTAGGAAAACTAGATTTCAATTAGGGAGAGCTGATGATTGATTTTTTTAGTGAGATCTTAAATGTCTCTGCTTAGGCTTTTTAAGAGTCCAGATATCATGGTGCTGGTACTGTGTAACTGTTTGCATTAATGCTAAAAACAGTCATTTAACATTGCTTGACTAAGAACAAGTGCATTTCTTGGTAATTGCAAGATGTCACTGTGAGACATTATAAGGCACTAGGCAGAAGTAGCCGTTCCTTACAGATTCATGATTCTGAATGGTTTATTTCCCCAATGAAATGGAATTTGGAGGTGGAAGGAAAACAGTGTTGATCAGTCATTGATTTTTGTCTCAAGTGCCCCTGCAATTAAAACAAAAAAAGGTCTAGGCTTTTTCTGTTTCATTTTAATGTTGTTTCTGCCTGTTAAGACTTCCACAAACAGATTAAATAAGCTATGCAGAGGAAATAGAGGATCTTGCTGTGCAGGCAGGGATGTCAAACGCATGAAATAAAAATGGGGCGGGTGGAGAGTGATTTATTTTTTTCCTTCCAGTTTTGGAGTTGGAGGATACTGTTTATACTGATAGTAAGTAGAAAAGTTTCAGCTGGAGAAATTGGTGGTATCCCACTAAGGTATGGTTTATGCTCTGTAAAATAACTAGTAAGATGAGGCTATAGTTTTATTTGTTTGAGTCTCCGAATAAAAATGGTTTATTCCAGTTAAAGGAAGATCTTTCTGTTGAGCCTTCAAGCTTAAGCAAGGATCTTCAAACAGTGGGGATTCTTAATAGCTTTGACATTACCAGATAAGAATTATGCTGTTGAGACATGAAATGAACTGCTTATTCTTCCACAGCTGTGTCGGCTCCACTGAATTAGCAGAATGAACACTAGTGAGCGTCTATTAAGTGAGCACTCTCTCATAGAGCAGTCAAATAACACGAATAAATAGGCACTGCTTCCAGGACCAATAGCAGTATAAGATCTAAAATAAATTACCTCCTATTTTTCTTCTCCCATGAGAGTTTGTTTTTCACTTACAATGTGTTGAACATTGTTTAGTACAACTGATACCCAGTCCTGCAACCCTTAGGATATATCTTCTTGAAGGCATCAGGAGTTTTGGATCAAGTGAGTCAGCTCGTGGTTGCTGCAAGTATCTTGTCTTCACGTAGCTCGTTGCTGAATTGGAACACAAGTTTTGCATACATCTTGATGCACACAGGCTGCGGATGAGGTTCTTGGAGGAAATTCCCTTAGATTTTTTCGATAGTGGGACAAATTGAACATGTATTTAAATTGTTGGATCTCTTTTGACAAGAACTATCCTACTCTGAGATGTTCTGAGATGTATGGTGTTTTTTGAGTCTGGAATGGATTTGGGGGTTTAGCATTTTGTTTATATATAACTTTAAAAGATTATCAAATCAAACTTGGTTACCTACTTAAATCTTCATTCTGTATGCTTGCACTGGTGGAAACCAGATATTTCATTCTGCTTAAGTGTATTCCTGGACTTATTGCTGTCTCCTAGAGGGCAATATTTGTTCAACCAATAATGTGTTTTATTCCCTCAAAACTACTTCTAGGTCTTGTTCATAAAACCCACATGTCGTCCTGCCGTGTGGATAAGCCCTCAGAGATGGTGGATGTTGGAGACAAAGTGTGGGTGAAACTTATTGGAAAAGAGGTAAAGTCAATCCTGATGTCTTAAGCAATTTGTTACTGAGAAGAATTTTACAACTACAATCTAATAGTATTCATATTAGTAGAAGCTTAGGGCTCTTAATTGTCCCTGGTTCACCATGGGATCTGGTATCAAATCAGATGAACCATAATCTGTTTCAGATGAGATCTAAATAAATAATCTGTTATCTGTATTGCATGGCATTGTATAGCATTAGATTAGGAATCTTATACTTAGTAAAAATTTTTTTTTTCTTTTAACATGCAAAGGGCAGCTTATTGTTCATTAGTTAAACTTTTACCTACTGAGGAGCTCCATGACTTCTGTATAGCAAACTTATAAGCAATGAAGGTATTTTAGGATTTATAGGAAGAGAGGGTGTGATATGGCTACTAGAAAGGACAGTGAGTTCATTCCTGGCAGAAATGGAGAATTCTCTTAATTCTTCTTGAGGGAATAACATATTTCTTTGATAGCAGCTTTAATTCTGCGAAAGGTGACTTGCAGAATTAAAAAAAATATGACTTGTCCCTTCTTGCTGCTTTTTATAAAGGAAGTTTGCTGAGAGATCTGTACCATGCTAATTTTTTAAGGGTTGTACTTGTCTAGTGACTGATTGTTAGACTTGACTTCTGTATTAAAACATAGAGACTGACTGGAGAGGTGCTAAAATGACAATATCATAAGAACTGAGAGAATAAATGTTGACCAAGTCAGTGTAGAAAGGATTTCAGTTACCAGTCAGATTTTTTTTAAAGGAATTTTTAAGCAGAACTGACTAATTTAAATGATTCACACTTTGGGAAAGGATGTTACACAAATTCAGTGATCCCTTCCTTTTGCGAGGGCACTACCATTGTTAAGCTGCCTGCGGATCTTTCAGAAATTGGAGAATATCAGACAGAGAACAAAATCTTTTTTCCCCCCAGTGTTTTTTTCAGCAAACCTTATTTATGTCGTAAAGAAGCAAAAAAGAAAGGTTTTAAATCCGTCAGCTCACTTCTTACATGCAAGTAGGAAGGTTAAAAATTGTAAATCCCTCTAGAAAATCGTAACCTTTGTCCTCATCAGCTCTTTTTTTATTCTTTATAAAACATACTTTCTGAATTGTTGAGCTCCTTGCTTTTCTCTGGGAGGTGAAGGGAAGATGGATAATAAGGGTAAAATAAATTACTGAAGCATTACTTAACATTGTGATTCTGTTTGAGTGTTCATTTTGTGAACAGATAATGGAAAATGCCTCCAAGATTTGGCTTGACTGCAAACTCTGTTAGTTCAACCAGAGCGACACAATTACAGCTTGCACAAATTACAGATCACACACGAATGATGCTCCTCAGTGAGCATCTACCATATTTACTTGAATCTAAGATTACCCTGAATTTAAAACAGCCCCCCAATTATTCATTTGTAGACATGGAACATTTAAAAAGTTGGTTTAATCTTTCTTGTCCATAATCTAGTTATTGGAAGGTCCCCTTAGATTTTTGCTCCCCACTAGTGCAACAGGAAAAGTAGTAGCAGAGAAAGCAGTTTTGTGTGTGGGGGGGGGGGGGCAGGCAGCCTGCTCCATGCCCTTTGTTGTCCCCTCTTTTCCCCCCCACCCCCAAGTGCCTTCTCCTGCCTATCAGTTGTCTCTGTTTTGTGCCTGCCCTTTTCCTCCCTTTTGCAGCTACTTTTGCTCTGTCTCTGCAGGGGACATGGAGCACCGGCCAGGCCAGGCTCCATCTTCAGCCTCTAGGCCCAGTGGGGTTGGGTCTGGAGCTGCAGCAGCAACCGCGTTGCTCTCTGCGCACCTTCCCTATGCTGTCCCTGCACTGTATGCCCCTTCCCTGCCTTGTCTTTCTCCACACTCCACTTCACCTGCACCTTACGAATCCCTTTCCCTGTGCCCCATCCCCAGCACCTTTTCCTTGTTCTCTGCACACTCTGTGCATTCCTTCACTCATGCTTCCCCTGCCATCCCTGCCCAGGACCACGTGCCTCTTCCCCATGCTTTCCTCAGCACTGCGACTACAAACTGTTTTCCAGTGTTTCCCCCTGCACTGTGCGCTCTCTTCCCACGTGGGGTATTGGGGGGAATATTGGTGAAGGGTGTGTGGTGTAGGGGGAACCATTTGAACAAGGGGTGTTCCTCATGTCCCTTCCCCTGTGCTGTTGCCTTGCACTTGTGTCCCTGTTCTTGCTTGTTCTGCTGTGCTCATCCCTTCCCTTCGAATCCCCCTCTGCCCTTCCCATCCCATGTTCCCCCACGCATCCCTTACTTGTGTTTTCCCTTGGACCCTGTAGCCAGATGCACAACCCTGGCCACCCTCTGGAACTGCAGTAGCTGCTTGCCTGGCCTGTGCTCTAACGTATGATGAGAGTTCCCCCCCACCCACCCCTCCCCATCCTGAATTGTAAGGGAGAGGTGGGGTACGACAACTTGCCTTATATTCAAGTAAATATGTTAAAAGGTCACATGCAACATGAAACCCACTCCTCTGAGCTAATACAGAGATCAGTAGTTTATTAGGATTTGGAAAAGTATAAACCTTTAATGCAGATAATTAGAATATTCCCGGTTATGTAAGAGGATAACAAGGTGTAAGGGGTATAAAGTCTCAGAGAAGAAGACCACCACAAACCATCTAGTCCAGGAAGCAACTTTTCTTGTGTGCAGGTTATTTAATAATATCCCATTTAAGAGTCCTCTTGCACCTTTTCTCCTGGCTAGGATTAAAAATGGCAAAATTGGTCATTTGTGTATGGGTTTTTTTTTTCCTGAGATAAGTTAATGGACTTGAGTATATTAACAGCGCTACCAGTTGTAAGTACAATTGTACTTACGTTTTTCATAATAAATATTTTGATGTAGCATCTGTACCAGAATAGCACACATTCCTGTGCTAGATGACAGATTTCTCTGTGGTCCCTACTGGTAATTAACCCTGCTGTCTTTCTCCCCATGTATTCATTTGTTTCAGATGAAAGATGACAAGTTGAAGCTGTCTCTTTCTATGAAGGTTGTCAACCAAGGAACAGGAAAGGACCTAGACCCAAACAATGTTTCCCTTGAGTAGGTAAATCTCCTGAGCTGGATATAACAAGCTGGCCAGATTGCTCTTGTTCACACTTTCCTCTCCTTAGTTCCCTTCTCCCCTGACGCAATATGACCTGTTTCTCCTGCCATTGAAGAGTTATCCCTCAAGCCCATTAGTGACATAGATGGAGACATCACCCCAAAAAATGTTCCCTCAGTCACATTGTCAGTCCCTGCCAGCCTGTGCACAAAGCACTGCAGGCAAGGCCCAAACCTCATATTTGACAGCAAAATATTCTTTTTCCTAATGACACTTTTGAGGTATCTTTCTTCATATCCTGAAGGCTGTATTCAGGCTACCATTGTGGGTTTGGGTTTGATTTTGTTGTTAACATGCAGCCCCACTAAATTGTACAAATGTATCAAAGTCCCCTTGCTAGCTCTTTACTGTGACTCCATTTATTTATTTCACTCTGGTTAACATGCATCTCTAACTATGTTAAGGTAGAGTATCTGTGAAGTAGCTTTGAGAGCAATGGCTTTATATACACTGGCTATACAAGTTTACCTAAATTTTGTAACTTAATAGTGAAGTGTAACCTATTTTACCCAGAAACAGACGGACATCATATTAGTTTTCTGTGTCCTACTCCTACCAAGTACTTTCTCAGCTGCATTAAGCAGAACATTACCTTTTAGATGCCAGCTATGGATTTAGAAGTTTATCTTTAAGCAACTGTTTGAAAACTCAGACAAAAGTTTCCAAGATAATACATGAAATTGAACATAAGCAAGACTATAGATAAAAATAATCTCTTGTTTTTCCAGTCAAGATGAACGGAAGAAACGTTCATTCAGAGACTACACTAGTCAAAAGATCACCCTCGAAGCTGTTTTGAACACCACTTGCAAGAAGTGTGGTTGCAAAGGTACGCTTGTATACTCATTCTTGTTGTATTGTGCTCTTGTTTTGTCTTGACTTAAGTTATAGCCAGAAAGTGACTGCAGTTGAAACAAGATTTCCTTCTTTCTTGCTTTAAAGATTGACTGTAGTTTACCAACTTGGGTAACAAGGAAGAGCTGTGTTTTTTTTCCTATTTTTATATCTGATGTTGCCTAACCCCTTGCAGATAAAACCCTTGTAATTTCATCTGTTTTGATATTTGCTACTTATCTCAATTTTTTTTGAAGTTCATTTTTTCTCTTCCACATGTAGTACAGTGTTTCACAGATAGGATACTGTTTTTTATTGTGCAGTTAAGAAAATGAGACTTTGCCATTCTCACCACTTAACTATGGGTGTGGACAGGTTGGCTTTACTGCTTTAAATGATGGAGGGGACTTACTGCTCATGAGCCTGTATCAGCTGATTTGTAGGTATTCATTTTATCTGTTTGCTCCTGTCCTACAGTAAGTGAAGCTGAACTGCAGTGATCAACCACTGAAAGAAACCGAGTACTTTATTGCAGTTTAGATTCCCATTTCCCAGGATAGAGCAGATAGATAAAAACAATAACAGCAAATTCAGCTGACCTTTCCTTCTTTAGCTGTTTTAATTGTTTCACCTCTTCATGTGTATGCCAAGGGAAACCAATGGAACAGTTTAGTTCCATCACTTACTAAGAACAGGATGCATGCAAATGGTTGATTTAGAATTAAAAATTGAGCAAGTTTAAGAAGAAGATTTTTGTGCTAAGGTTGCTGAGGAAGTGAGTCTTAGTTTAACGGATGATTTTCTTAATTTGTTATGATTTTTGTTGTTGTTGCTGTTGATGCAGTCTGTAGTCCAGCAACATTAGCTTTCAGTTAAAGATGCTGATTGCATGTGGGATTTGTATTCTGCCCTACTTTATCTCATGTTGGTCATTAGATAATGGTTATGCTAGACTTCATGCTGTGCTAGGAAAAGTTAATAAGCATGGGTTTAAACATATTTTCTGTTAATGCTAAAAGGTGGATCCCTGGCCAGTGAAGATGGCCAAATGCTGCTAGAAAGCCTTCCTTTATGTTACATCCCTACCTAGTTCAGTTGTATATATTTTTAATGGTTTTGTTCCATCCCTAATGGCCAGGCAATCTGTGTTGGCAGGAGCTGTTTTTAGAGCTCAGCAATTGGTCTGTAAATTGTTATCTCTGGAGCAGATTCAGAACAAAGCTAGTTTTCAATTGTTATTTTTTTACGACTTCAGTGTCACTTAAGAGGCTTCCTTGACGTTGATTTAAGCCCTCTGCTTTATGCTCCCTTCGTTGCTTGAAACCCCTGCTCTGGCAAGTCTGCTATATCTTTCTGTTCAGACACCAGGATATTTGTTTTGCCTGTTTAACACAAGGTCACTTAACAGGGTTTATATTCGCTATCCCCAGGTTGCTTAATCAGTGAAGATTAAACATTGAATATTAAAGTATACTTGCAGTGTAACACTTCTTATTGCTGCTCCTAATAATGAAAGCTTTGCTAACAGTAATTTAAATGTCTGAAATTCAAGGGTGGGGGAATGAAATGCTGTTTTCATAGTGTTGTAAGGTGGATCAGGTCTACTTGGGTTCAATTTCCGAGCATTGTTTTATGTATAATAAGCATGCATGCAAACATACCCTACTGGGCTACAGTTGACTCACAGCATAGAATAGACAGATGTAACAGTTGTATAGATCTCAAAGGATGCCGGTATAAGCTGTTATGAAGTAACAGCTTCATCATGCTTGGTTCTGTTGCATGACAAATGTAGCAAAACTGCTTTGAGCTACTGCCCTATTTCATTTGAGTTCAAAGGTTTAGCTAATTTGTCGTCTGCACGCTCCTGTAGCAGCCATATAGCTAGATTGGAACAGCTGATAGTGTCGCTTTTAAACAAGTTAAAATATGTTTGATTAATTTAGAGTCTGGACAAAGCATGTTTTTCTCCTAAATTACATGTTAAATGCCTGTTGATCTTACAGGGCCTAATTTATTTCAGTGTTTCACAAAAATGAACGAACACTACCTATCCTTATTTCACAAGGGAGGAAGCAAATAGATGATGTAACTTGCCCTGGGTCATCCAACAAGCCAGTAAAGAGGCAGGACTAGACCTTTTGTCTTCTGAGTTCCTGTCTAATTATCTGGCCACTATACCACACTGTCTGAAATCCTGCTTTTTCATGGTATCTAAATTCTCTCCTGTCTCTGTAGAGTACAAAACAGCCCCGAATGGAGATTGTAAATCATTTTTTATTTTTAAATACTAGAGGGTTGTGGCCCTTGCAAACTATGTGCACTGCATGCATATCGGAGGCTCAGCACATTATAGCATCTTCTCTACATGGCTCTCTCCTAGTATAACGGACTCACTACAAGGCCCAGTCCCCACTGCCATGTGCTCAGGAGCTCTGTAGTTTCTGTTTTCCCCCTTCATTGTGCATCAGGGCTTTTGTTTACCTTGTTTGTTCTTTGTGCCAGAGTCCCTCGTTCACTTACTGCCTCCTTACTTTTCTTATATCTGTTATTCCTGGGAGAGAAGTTTTAAAGTCACCATTTTCTGCTAAAATGGGACAATGAGCAGAGCTGAAGTGGAGATGCAGAACTAATAGCTGCCCTGGTCAGTGTTCTGATGCACAGACAATGACAGATGTGGTGAACGCTGTTTCAATTTTTAATCAAAATCAACAGGTTCCTGGCCATTTGTGGTTAGACCATTCCCTGACAAGTTAGAATTAACTTACGATATTACTCAAAAGTTGTGAGACTGGGAAATGCCATTGAGATGAGTTTAAACCTAGTTTTCGTCAGTTGGTTGCAGATACTAATCCTTTCCTCATCCCTTTTGAGTAAAAGGTGCAAGGTGGGGGTACTAACAGGCTATTCCAACTGATGAGCAAATGCTCTCGTACTTTGCACATGGTGTAGCAAAATCAAATAGATGTAACAGTCACCCCCATTTTCAGTATTCAGCAGTTTCAGAGAGTGCTGACTGAGCAAGTTAGTTCATTATTTACCCTAACCCTAGATTCAGTCAAATGCACTTTTAACTGACACTCGCAAGGAGCTCTCACACCGGAGGGGGTATCCTTCAGCCCCAGAACCCTCTCAGCTGTCTGGTACTTGACTGCCAAAAATAGACTAAGATGTGCCACTGCCAACTTTTTGGCCCAAGGTATCTTGGTTTTACCCATCTCACCTATGTTTTGCCAGCTCTTAACAGAAGAGATTTTGTCAGCTAGGAAGATCGTGTTCTTTTCTGCTCTTGTGCTCAGAGGTTACAGATCCCATCCTTCCATAGAAGAGGCCTGTCTGCATGGTGAAATGCTCTGAAATCATGCTTGCCACTAGCAATAAGTAAGCTATAAGGAATGAGAGAGGGATTTATTGTAAAAATGAGCACTCCTAAGAAATCAGTAACTGTATGTTGGGGTACAGACAAAAATATAAGATTCAAGAAACAGAAGAAAATATCAGAGCAATTATTTTACTTTATCTCTGCATCTTAGCCTTATGCTCTAAGAATTCAGCTTTCACTTTTGTCCAAGCCAAGATATTCTCCCAAACACTCAGCCTGCATTGCTTAGCTAAGTCACTGGCAAACTACAGTCTCTTTACACCCAGGAAACTTTAGACAAAATTTTCTAATGTAGTCAGGCTGAAGTATGGTTTCTTATTTAGCCATTCACATACATCTGAAGCATTCTCAGGAAGCATGTGCACCTTACTCTGGTCTCAGTGGTCAAACAGGAGACAGCAGAGAGGAGTTGGGGACTGAAGAACACCTCTATAGGTATGAGAACCCTCTGAACGTGTCTCTCAAAGGTGTATCTGACCAAATTTGGGGTCAGGATGTGTCGCAAGAACTCCACTGGAGTGGGAACTATATAAATGCATAGTGAGAGAGTCCCTGCCTTATGGAGTTCACACTTTAAATAGACAGCCAGACACTAGAGTGGTGGGGACAGATGAGGGAGCATGGAGAAGGGAAGAGTTTTGCCCAGGCAGCTCCATGATAAAGGGGAGTCACCCACTGTATTCCTTTGGTCTTGATAGGATGTTATGTCATTTCAAGTGATATTTCTATAGTTTTAAAATCAGCATACTGAAATGACCACTATAGAAATGGAGTCCAATTTTGAATGTTCATGTTGATCCTGGAAAGGAGTTCCCCACTAAGGAAGGGTTTAATTTTTTATTTATTTATTTATTTTTTTTCCTTCCCCGCTTCAAACATTGCTTTGCAGGTCATTTTGCCAAAGAATGTTTCATGCAGCCTGGAGGGACCAAGTACAGTCTGATTCCAGAAGAGGAAGAAGCAGCAGAAGAATGTGAAGGAGATAAAAAGCTCAGTCAGCCTGACAGTTCTTCAAAGAAAAGAAAAAAGGTACAAGGTTTATTCCTCCTATTGTAGTTGGATGCAGAAGTGTGTTCTAGATGATAAATGTCACTCCAGGGAACATGTTAACTTATAAAGAAAAATAATGAGCAGGCAGCTCAGTAGTTTGGAAAAGGGCAGTGGCTGGGTTTTATACAGTTTCTGAGGAGAAACAGGAAAACTTTATGCAACTTTTCAAGTTATCCATAAGCTAATTTCATAAATTCACCTTGGCTATTTCTAAGGTCCCTGTTATCCTAGTATGTAGGCACTGAGACGGCTTACAAACATACCTTCCCCCCCCCCCCCCCCAAAAGCCGGCGCTTTACTTTAAACCTGCTATGCCTCCATGCTGAGCCCAGCACGTGGCCAGAAGAGGCATTGTGTTAGTTTGACCCAGCTTGCCCAACATCTATATAGATCAGGCACTTCAGGGCTTTTTGGTGCTGTAACTAAATCAGCTTTAGATAAAAGCACCAAAGAACCCTTCTGAAGCACACAATCTATAGAGGTGCTGTGGAGCCGAGTTGAACTAATGCGCTGCCTGTTCCAGTAAAGAACATAGTTTTGTTTTGTTTTTTTTCATGCCTGTCAGCATCCTGAGTAGTTTTTATAGTGAGGAAGGGGATGTCTTACTGTCCATCCCCCAGTCTCATATTTAAATTGCCTGCCTCTCTGAAGTGGATCTCCTCTTGTCCCCTGCCCCATCCCCACCCAACCTAGCATTCTCTTTCTGTTCCCTCTGCATGCCACCTTTTCCCCCACCTCAAAAAAAAAACAAAACAAAAAAAAGGCTAGGGTGGGGGGCAGGGCTTGGGAACTGATACCATGACCAAACCTAAATGACCTAGTTTCATCCACATGCTGGCTCATGTTCTGTCATATTTCACTGCCAGCTCTGAAACTAGAACTTGCTCTTTGTTTTTCTGTTTCACTTTAATTTATGAGGATTGGGAGAAAGAGATCATATCTATTACACGCTACTATTTGATGCTTCTGCTTTGATGCAGTGATCAAGTATATAGTAGTATCTGTTGTATCAGCCTTAGGCTGCAATGCAGCTCCTTCTGCTCTAGACCCCAACCATATCAGTTTTAATTTGACATTTACTTTGTAACTCATTTCCCACAGCTGGGCCACGTAAGCCCCATTGTGTTACTGAAACCGCTGCTGTTCTGAGCATCTGAGTTAAAAGCAGAATGTCAGATTACAAAATACTTCCAGTGCAGAGTGCCTCTCATGTGCCATATTGTTAATCTGTTTCCCTTCAACTTCCTCCTCCCCACTGTATTCTTATACCAATGACATCTTAGATTTGAAGTTTTAAGTTACACAATTCTTCAGATAAAAGATTAACAGGAGAAACATTTGAGACCAAGACTTGTGCATTCTTTTTATTCTCTTCTCAGAAACAAATGATTGAATGGACAGTTCATTTATCAGGGAACTACAGTTCTGCCCCTTGCTCCCCACCCTTGCTTCAAATTTTTGCTCTTGCCTTCCTGTTTGAGTTGAGTCACATGGCTCTCCCTTTTAGGCCAGGCTTTGACATTGCAGTCTGTTATGATCAACGAGATTTACCTTGGGAGGCCTGAGTTATCATTAATACCTGAAGTTCTGCTATCCAAGAGGAGCCAGTGGTGGTAGACAGTGACAATGACTTTCTTACAGCAGTGCTATTTCATTATCACAGAACAGCAAAAGGGATTGTATGTATATCTAGCCTATAGCCTCTCCATTTATAGGAGGAGCTAGTAGAAAAAAGCTCCCCTAACTCTGAGTCAACTGGAGTTGGGATCAGTCTCTTCCCTTAATTTATCATCAGTTTGGTCAGTCAATCGGTCTCTCCATCTCTTTCTCTTCTTGCTTTGTGCAGTCCTTTAAATGTTATATCTTCCTTTGGTCATTTCCTGTCTCCAGGAATGAATCACTTTTACTGCTCTATCACCCTTTGATCAGTTGGTTCCAAGCATTGTAAAATAAAGCTTGTAACGCGTTGGAGACATGATATAGGATACCCACTGCTAATTGCTTTCCCAGTTGTCTCGGGTATCTGTGTAACAAGCACTCATTCCAGGGGTGGCCACAATCCCCCCTGGTGGCCGCTCAGCCCCTGGCTCAGCCCCTGGCTCTGCCCTCGCCCCTCCAGCTTGCTCCATTTCTCTTTTCCTGCCATGCCTTGTTGTTCTTAGATTTTTTTGAAAGGGAGGCTGCCCCAGGGATCTCCAATCCCATATTGGTATTCAGGTGACTCTGCTTTGCCTTATGGGCATATAATGTGGCTCTAACCATCCCTTATACCATGCCCATACCTTGCAGCTGTCATTGTTCACTATTGAACTGTCTCTGGTTCTGTGCACACCTAGGCACTTTTCCCCACTTGGCTGCTCCCAAGTGCAGTTCTGAATCCCTGAACCTGATTCTGCCTCTCCTGAGACCCCTGGCTCTGACTCCACCCTTCTCTGGGCTGCAGGTGCCTGACCCTGTTGGCCTCTGGCTATGGTCTGTCCTGGACCTATGGTCACTCCTGGACTCGCTTCTATTCCAGTTGAGACTTCAGGGCTCCCTGGCCCCACTTGGTCCTCCTGGGCCTACAAGTCACTGACTCTGCTTCTCTCCCTTTGCAGCCTACCCTGATCCTCCTTGATCTCACTACCAACCAGCTGCTTATCCCAGTGTAGGTGTTTGCCAGGAGCCTGGCTGCAGCCCTGCTGTTCAGGAGTTTTTCATGTCTTGGCTGCCAGAATCAGATCATGCCCAACTTGGCTCTAGGCTTGTATCCTGTAAGCCCAGCCCCCTTTTAGTTTATGTGACTCCTGATTGCCCCTTGCAGCACCTCTAGACTGCTCCATTTGCAGTCTGCCTTCACTTAAAGTAGCAGGAGCACCAAGCCTCCCGTTACAGTCTGTCATATGACATTCTTCTCCGGGAACCGTTGAGTTGCCTTTTTGCTTGTCTTTCCAGCAAACCCCTTATTAAAGCTGTAGTAATATATCTGTACAAAGTATTCTCATAACTTGGTATAACTACATGGTAAACTTGATTCTACAGACCTGGATGTATCCACATTCTTAAATTTAATGTAGAACAATTCCATGTCACCATATTGCCATCTAAGGAAATGGCCCTAGCTGTAGTTTATCCACAATTCCTGTCTCTAAAAGGGATACGTAGACATCCTTACTTTTTGGCATAGTAGCATAAGAATAAGATTAGAAGTCAGCCTTGGGCCCTCCTATTTTGAATGATTTGATAGATCTGCACTTATTGTACATAACTTAATGCACAATACTTTGAGACAAAGCTTGCAGGCTGCATGCAGTATAAGAAATGGGACATAGCATTGCAGCTGGGATGTTTGTAGAGGGGTGAGTTGATATTAACAGTTTCAATTTACTATGAAAAGTATAGATATTGTAGTAACAAAGCACCAAAGATAACAAAAAGTATTATGAAAGATGCCTCAAGAACATTGTTATTTTAAATGCTTTAACTTTTTTAAATTCTTTTTGGACATGGGAGGGCAAAAAAACCCCCTGTCCTCAGAAAAAATGGTATATTCTGGCCAGGCTGAGCTGCTGTAGGAAGGAAAAGTGCTTTAAAAAAAAGGATCTTATGTTGCTGGCCCAACCAGCAGATTTACCCTCTATAAGGAGTCAGCTATACCCAGGAACAAAAATGAATCCCTTTTAACATGTTCCACTTAGGTGTCCGGTTTTCTTCTGAAATGCGTTGGATCGTTTTCGTTCCTGGTGTTTATGACTTCACTGGAATTACATTATAGATAAATATGACCTGTTTTTGTCTGCAGATTCATTCCTTGAATTCCCCCTCTGTGAAGTAGTTCTTAGACTTCTTCTTGCATATGTTCCCTTTTCACTGAAACCTGTACCTCCTTAATCCCCATCTGTTTGATGATTTCTAGGTCTTCAGAAATAACTCTGTGCTAACCCTTAGCTAGCATAAATACTTGTTCTGCCATTTCTTAACTGTTTCCTGTCTCGGAGTTAAATCTCATTCTTTTCAATCCCTCTTCACATTTAAGCCTCTTTCCTTTCACCTGCTCAGCCTGCTGTGCTCTCTGGAGCTTTGCTACATCATTCTTCATATGAAGAGCAGCACACTGGACTAACTAGTACTTTAAAAGGAGTGGAACAACATAATTGGATTTACATAATGGAGGTATTGCTGAAAATGATATCAGGAGTAAATCTAGAGGGGATACTCTAATTTTTGCTGAGAACCACAAAGGTATTAAGGTCTGAATATTATAGTTGAGACCCCCCTGGATGTCTCATACGGAATGGACTACCAAGTCTTTACAATAAGAGCTTCATTCCCCACTACATCTTGTTTGGCTGTTTCAGCTACTTGGTAAACTGTGGGTTTCCTTGCACCCTGAAATGTATTTAATTGCAGAAGAATAAGCTTTCTTTAAAAATAACCTAAGAACAGGGTGACACTGACTCACAGGTGACTTTACAAAATAATCAGAATGGTATTATATAAGTGTGTGTGTGTGTATACATTTCCAAGCTGCAACTTCAAAAATATCTTCCTTGCTCAATCATATATGTTCTCTTGTTTGCCAGTTTCCAGAATCTGTAAACTGTACTTTACAGGTGAATTTAAGTCTGACTGGCTCCATTTTCGGGGAAGATGCAGGCCCAAATTAGGCTTGAAGAATAACATATCTTAATACACCAAGTTGTACATTTGTTCTGTGTGTCTGTCTCTGAGCATCTTTGAATCGGGGTCCCATTTAACAAAGAAAAGGAAAGTCCACCCTAATTGAGCCTGTAGAATCAGAAATCTGAAAACCAAACATCTAGCTAAACTTTTGGCTTATTTGCATTATCACCAAGAAACTGGTTTAGAAACCAACTTCTCCACAATACAACTTATTTGCTGTGTAGAAATTTAGCATCTTACATAACTTGTTCTTTCCAGACTCATTGTGTCCAGATTTCTGTTTTCAGACATTTTGTCTGTCTTGCCTCATTATGAATGAGAAAGATGCTGAATGTAGCTGTTTGCTGTTAATGTAGTTATACAGGGACTGTCTGCTAATGCCTCTCCACCTTCACAGAAAAAGAAATGCTTTGATTTCCCACCAGCATAAGGCCACTTAATATCTACTACCTCGTACTCTATGTTCCCTTGCTAACACTGAAGAGATTGTGATGGGACATCCTGTCATATTTTTAGCCTTTGGCATGTTGAAAATGTTTCCCAAGCCCTTGAATGAAAGAACAGTCCATCCATAAGGTTAGCTAATGCTTATTCAACACAAGCATAGAGAAACTTTTTCTTACTGCCTCCACTTTTTCTGAAGATTTAACTCTTAATCTTCAGATTTTCTTTGACATACTGTTCTAATGCACGGGCTCTGATTTTTAATCTTCTCCCTTTTTTTTTTTTTTTTTTTTTTAACTAATTTAATGGAAAATTTAAAATACATGAAATAAGCAACTTGTTCCTGACACAGACTTTGTGCCTTTGTGGACCTATGACAGTTGTTACAGCTAAGGATCTTCCTGTTTAATATTTTAATAACTTATGGGTCATGTTGAAGTAGACTTGATGCATTGTTCTTTTATTTAGGACCCAGGACTCCAAGCACCTTCTTAAACTAGTGATTCTCAGCCAGGGTGCCAGGATACCTAAAGGTGCTGTGAAGTCCTTTTAAGGGTGCCATGCAATAGTAGCACTGGTAAATGTATACGTGATTAGCAGGGTAAACCTAGAGATTTTGAATAGAAATCCATGGTGCCAGCATTTTGACCTGTTGTGGTCTATCTTGGTTTTTGCAGTAGCATTGTTTTTATTTTCCATAATGAAAAAAATTAGTGAAAACTTAAGAGCTGGCATTTTCTGAGGAATGTTTTGAGTCTAAAAAAGATTGGGAACTATTGGCTTAAGCACTCAATCTTACTGGGAATGTTACTTTTGTGTCAGTTCTCCCCCCTCTGCTCCCTCCCCCTTGGTATCAACTAAATATTTGCATCTCCAAACCTGGGGTAAAAGACTGTATTAAGGAGGTGTTCAGAAACCAGGGTAGGTCTGGATTGTCTCTGAAGTGTGAAGTCTGAAGATTTCCTATGCGATGCTATACAACTTTCACTCCATAAAAGCCATTTAAGTTTCTTTTCTTCACACTGCCTCATTTTCTTCTCACCGCTTTGTCGTCTTTATTCATTCTGTTTCTTGTGTCACTTTTCATTTCATACTAACTGATGAGGTGCTAATTGCTTTTCAGCCCGCGCTCCTCTTGAGAAATAGGCTCTTGTGTTCATTATCTAGATAATGACGTACTCTGGCCTAATTACAAATTTTAAATGTTCTTAAGTTTGTACGTATGGAGTGCTAGCTTTTATTAGCTCAACTAAATAGTTGGGGAAAAAATGTTCTTTGCAAGCTGTCGGGCACAAACGCCCTTCTTCAGGCAGAGGGAGACTGCTGATTGTTGTGCTCTCCAAGGTAGAAAAGAAACTAATTTTCAACATGCGGACCTTGCCTGCCTGTGTCCTTAGACCAACATGGCTACAACCAGCAACCCTGTACATATGGAGTGAGCTTTCTGTACATGGAATCTGTCTGACCTGCTTCTTGGCAAGTTGTCATTGGGGGTTTAATGAGCAGCAAATGCACAGCAGGCACTGCCACACATCTGCTGTAATAATACAGGGGCTCAAATGGAGACACAGAATGGAGCAAATAAGAGCACTTCCATAATTGAGTGTTTTGTGTAGTTTTTTTTTTTCAAATCAGAATTAAGGTTATCCCTTGCTGGTTTTCTGGGTGTATGCTGCATATCCTTTTTACCATGTCAGGCTTTTTTAAAAGACTTCACTATCTCATTTGGTTTAGAGTGTAGACATGCTGCCCCATATTGGCTGCTGAACTGGAAGGAATTGCTTAGTTCCCCTAGGACTAGAGTCTGCAGTCCCATGAATTATGTAACTGTCTTTGGGCTTGACTATTCATTTCTATGTCCTCACCAAGTGACTGCACAGCTCTAACAGCTGTGACAAGGGAGGAGTGATTTACAGCCAGACTGTTCCGGTAACCCCCCTCCACCTTCTGCAGCCTAGGGAGGGGGTTGAGGTTATGAGATGACATCTTTGCTAAGGTAATGATCAGATCTGTTGGCTTGGTGACTCTTGGCTTCTTCCATTACATCCCCTTCCACAAGGGAATGTAAATCATCCTTTATATGACAAAAACAGTGAAAGGGTTATGTTTGGGGCTACCATTAGTTTGCTGCCCTGCTTCCTGTCCTTCCGCTCCTCAAGGCATGTTCACAACAAGACCTTGAGCCATGTTAACCATCTTTCATCCAGTTTAATTTAAAAAGGAAAATAAAAGGGGACTTTTTGTCAGATTTATTGAGGTTCCTTTTGTTCATCTAACCCACTGAGAAGCAAATGCAGAGACCTCAGGGCTTCTCCACCAGGCTGGTATATGCTCAGCTGACTTGAGTTATGGACTCTGTGCAGCAAGCTTGTACCAACAGCCTATTCTTCACTAGAAGGAGGGGAGTGAACTACAGTCCCTGATGGAGGAACCTGCTACTGCTCCCCCATACCATAGTAAGTTTCAATGAACAGAGGAAGCCAACCCCATTCCCTACAAATGGGTCATAATCACTGGATGGCTAATTCCACTTACTCTTTTCCTTTCCTGTGATGTTAATGCTTCATATTGGAGGAATACATGATCATAAATGGCACACAGAATGCAACACTGTTTACAGTAAAAATTACAGAGCATGACAGTGACTGGATGTGACCCCAGTCTAAATAAGATGTATACATTGGTGACAATGACCAAAGAGTAGGGAAGAAGGAAGCTGGGGCAGAGAGGGTTACAGCTGAAAAAAAAATTCAATACAGTAGTTTATTGTTAGTATATATCTTATTCACCCATGGGTATGCAGCTGTAATGAAGGTCAGAGACCCTGTCTAAAGCATGCTCTGTGAAGAGTAGGCTCAGGCTCATAAATGAGACCATCTCACAGCAGAACTGTGACACTCAAATATCCTTAGGGAGTAAGTGTGATTTGTCAGCTGCTTCCTGTGATCTGGAAGGGATGGGATTTGTTTGCTGTATTTTCTCCCTTGTTCTTCTCTGGAGTTGTTCTAACCTGTTTCAAACAATAGGCAGTGATTTTTGTTTTTTTACCGTGAACCACGTGAAAATTCAAAGTGCTCCCTTGCATACGAAGAGCCCTACTTCTGGATTTTGAGAAACCAGAGGAAGAAGTTGATGATGCATCATAAAGGACCAGCACTGTCTAGGTTTAACAGACCTGGGCTCCTAACTGATGTTTGTAAAGTATATCAGGACTACAGAATTTTGTTAAAGTCAGTTAGTGTTGTTGATGGGCTAGAGCAGGGGCAGGCAAAATACAGGGCCAGGCTATTCTATCTGGCCTGCAGGGCCCATCCAGAAACCAATTATTACTGGCTTGTGGCTGCCCCTCTGAAAGCTGGTGGGGAGTGGGCTTTGGGAAGTTGTGTGCCACTGGACTGGGTGGGCTCTGTGCCTCCCCCTCCATGGGTTTCCTGGCACTCCATCTGGGAACCCCTTGTGGAGGCACCAAGCATGATGGTGCATACCTGAACAGCTGGTAAGTGGGGAGAGGAGCTCCTGCCTGCAGGAGGGGGAGGTGAGGGTGGGGTTTGGGTGGGGGGTGAGCTGCTGTGCATGCCCCCTCCCCCCACTCCAGGACCATGGCACTTGGCCCCCACTACCAGTAGCAGGCCCTTAGGATGCTCTTGGCCCACTGCAGGCTGAGCCCCTCAGTGGCATGTGGCTGAATCCCAGGAGCTGAACATATTGGCACAGACTCTGCCTGGCCTGGCCCACTGGTGAATACCTTTAAGCCACACCATGCTGGTGCTGTGCACCATGGGGCAGGGCAGGCTTCATGCCATCATGGGCAGCTCCCACCTGTAGTGCTGGGAGCCCCATGTGGTGGCACAGAGCCAGCCCGGTGTGGCTTGAAGGCACATGCTATGAGCTGGGTTGAATCTGGGCTGCCACGTGCTGTTCCCAGGATTCAGCCGGGGCTGTACACTGCTGGGGAGTTTTGCCTGCCACAGGCAAGGAGCGCCCCAAGGGCCTGCAGCTGCTACCGACAGCAAGGGCTGTTCACCGGGGTGGGTACATCCACCCCACTCCTACGCCCACCCACATCCACGCTACCCTACACATACCCACATCTCTTCAACCCCTCACAAACCTCCCCCCATACAAAATATACAAGAGTAAGACTTTATTATAAGCTATTACGCAATCACCTCTACATACACTATGCAAATGCACGTAAATCAGGACAAAAATATTTTTTTTAATAAAATTTAAAATGTTATAGTAGATGTTTGATTTTTAATATAAGATTTTTTTTCTGGTTCCCAAATGGCAATCACCCCTGTCCCAAAAGCAGTATTTCAGGGTGGGGCTTCCAGTGGCAAAGGTCAGGGGCTAGGTATGGGACTTCCAGTCCTAAGAGGGTGATCATGGGGTGTCAAGGGACTGGGTTACCCTTGCAGCCCTTGACAGTCACCAGAAGTCGTTTAAGCGGTCCTCCAGCTGAAATAATTGCCCACCCCTGGGCTAGAGGGTCAGACCTTCCAGCCCATATTGACCTCCAAGGGTATACCGTGAACTGTAGAGAAGCAACACCATATTTTTGAGGGGGGAAAGGTGGGGCAGAGATAAAGATCCGGGCTTTTCACAAATCATTTCTTCATGCATACTGGGAGGAACTGTTTCGTCCATTTTAAAATTCTGCTTAATTTGGGAACTAGAAAGCAGGCAAGTTGAAATGGAGAGAGCTCTGTTCTAGGGTAGCCACATGTTCACCTGCTTTGCCCAAAAAGCTGACCAGCCCAGGTAGGAGTGTGAGCAGGTAGCTCCTAACCAGCTCTGCTGTTATTCAACAGGTTGGCCAGCAGGTGGCATTGCCATAGGAAGCAATTCCATTTCTATTGCTTCAACTGGCATTGAATTGGGCCTTTTTGGAACTTTCTTATTACAGCAGCTGGTAGCTTGGCCTCCACCCACATTGTACTGATACAGCTAAAAGGTATGATGTTAAGCCAGCCTCGCTAAACTACCTTGCGTGTGTGGACAGTCCCTTGGAAAATAGCAGATCTAGGACCCCAACCAAATCCACTGCCAGCTCCTTCAAGCTGCAACCTATGTTTTAAATTACTTCTTTCAGTCTTCTCTGTCTTGATATTGTTATCAACTGAGGCAGTGGGAACTGATAGATTGAGGAAAAGACTGGCAGATGGGACGGCTGGATTAATTTATCTATGCTTCTGCTAGCTACCATAGTTACTTGCTTATAAGATAAGGTCCTCCCTCCCTCCATTTAACACTGGGAGGGACAAGTTTCTTGTCTTAGATTTGAGTATGAGGGTGGAGGGGGACCGGTGGCTACTTTGGCTTGGGCTCCCTATCCCTGGCCTCTCTCCCCATTCCCCCCAGCCCCATGCTGTTTCTGCACCCCGCCATTTCTCCTTGCAGCCTGTTCTCCCTATCTTCCCTCTACCCCACACATGCAGTTGCTCCCCGTTCTCTTCTCTGTTTCAGGAGAAGAAATATTGCAGTACTAGTTGTGGCAGAACCAGTGCCTAGCAGTCAGGAAGCTGTGTTAAGCCTCAGAATGTGAAAGTTTCGATCCCTTAGCAGCTGTTTTTTAAAGTAGTTTTGTACAGCCCTATGCAGTCTATGGCTGACACCCAAATAGGTTATCTGATGGAATTTTTTGCCCTACAAGTATTTGTTGAACAGTTCCATGGAAATAAGGTTTTACTTTGGGTAGGTATGAGTGAGCTAGGATTTCTTCAGAAACACTCTGGGTGGTCCCTACCTTCTTATGAAGCCCTGGGTTGCTGTAGTAGCACATTTTAAGTGTCTGTATTCACAGAGTTAGGAACTTTTTACTTTGGATAACTTATTTAAGCATTCCCTGGAAAATGAATTGCCAAAAAATAGAGAAGTGACTGAGTTGAATGGAAATGAATTATGTGGAAATACTAAGAGCTAGGTAGACTAGCTACACCAGAAGCCACCAGGGATATTGTTGACCAGAAGAATCTGATGAATAATGAGTAGCAAGCGGAAATAAGAATGATGTAACGTGGCATGAAGGAGGCATGGTGAGAAATGTTAGACAGGTGCTGCAAGGTTGTTCTTCATCCCAGCTCCCCTTTAGTGCCCCCATGAGTGCCAGTATGAGGTTTGTTTGAAAATAAATGAATTTTCAGGCCTTTTTGGCTGTGAAGCAAACCTCTCAAATGGGGCCCTCCCCTGTACTGCTTTCCAGAGTTTTGCTAAGAAGATATGAATAGGTTTCAGTGCCCCAACAAGAAAAGGAGGGGCCCCCAAGCTAACCTGTTGTATGTACCTCAGATGAGTGTGGGATTTAACACTAACATCAAACCAAATGATTTCCCTCCCAGCATTTTAGCAGAAATCCCCATGTGTTCTTGGAATGCAGTTGGAGCTTGGGTAGAATAATACCGCCATTCCCACACCACAGGCCCCCTGTCCTATTCCCAGTCCGCCTGTTGGTCACAGTACTTCTCACATTCCAAGAGGGGTAACAAGGAGTTAACATTTTACAGGAGTGATAGACAAGAAAACAGGCTGAATAACTAGCAAAATGTCCTGGCAGTGAGATCTAGGTTCAGAATTGCCTCCCAAGAGACATGTCCAAAAAGCTGGGATGTGTTCTGACCTAGCCAAAGTACTGTGGTGTATTCTGTAGGGAGCCATCCCTCTGCCTGGGGTTGGGCAGGAAGGGGAAGTCACCTGCCAGCGGGCTGTATTGTAGCAACTGTCGGACCATGTTTACTGGTATGGTTGACAGAGCTGAACTAGCTAACTCCTGAGCAGCTAAAACAGTAGCCTTACCCTTCCTCCTAGCTAGGCAAGACCAGGCTATGTGATGAACACCTTCAAGCATTCTTCTCCTGAAAGGGAGCTCGCTGCCTTGATCAGTGAACTCAGGTGACAGTTTCTGACTACGAGCTGCTTTGTCTATCTTGCCAACAGGAAAAGAAGAAGAAAAAGAAACACAAGAGCAAGCAGTCCTCCGATTCCAACAGTTCAAATAGCTCTGACTCGGACAGTGATGGGGCTCAGCCAGCCAGCAAGAGGGCCAAGCATTCAGAGAAAGCTAGCAAGTCTCAGAAGAAGAAGAAAAAGAAGAAGCATAAGAAAAAGCACAAAGAGTGAAAAGGTGGTCTCTAGCAAGGGACCTTGGCATGGTGAACTCCCTGTCTCCCTGCTCTAGCCTTCTGGAGTAAGCTGCCAGAAGAGAGCAGAACTCAGTTGATGCCTGCTTGTTCTAAGGACAAGGGATTTTGTTCAGCTCAAAGCAGTATGCAGTTGTTGATGTTAAAGATGCTGACTTTGAAATTTAATTATCCACTATTAAGCTAGAAGTGAGCTGCCATTTTCTCCCACTGAGGGGCTAATGGGTGTGCCTGCCAAAATACATTGATTACACCCATTCATCAGCAACTCTCATCCTGTAGCTTTAAGGTCCTTTGGGTTAGCTGCCAATGGTACACTCAGTTTCTCTAGAACAGCCTTGGACCAGCTGTCAGGAGTATGCATGATATCAGTGCTATATCCAGTTGCCTGTGAATAGATGGAGCTATGCCATTCAGGTTTAGTCTCCAACCAGTCCCTTCAGAGCATTTGAGGGGGAGCCATGTCACATCCTCTGAGCTGATTGTCTAGTTGTGGAACCTCCTCCCTGCTGATGCTTGCATAGCAGTCACCTGCATATCAGGCCTTCTCTGCACACTGGGATTGTATCATAATTGTGCAGTTAAGGCTCCGATTCAGCTGCTAGTGTGCACACAGTTTACTGGCATAAATATCCTTTATATGCTAGAGCTTGTGTCCATTCCCATAGAGAAATGGCTTTCCTTATATGAGGCACTGGTATAACTGCACCTGTTCTACAGGGGTTGAACCATCTATATTACTATACTTAAAATGGTGTGGCTTTTATGTGAGTCCAGCCCTCGGTGTCATCTCCTCTGCCTGTAAGCAATAGCAGTGAGATGGTGGCAATCAACTAAATTATGTTGAAGAGAGACTTGCAGTAAATGTGAATTGTGTTGGTACTGTTAGCTATGTACATTATAAAAAAATACATAAATCTCTAAACTACTAAGTTGTATGCAATACTGTAGTATTTTATTTCTTGCGATTCACCACAGTCAGCAAAATAAGGGCCCTAGTCTATATGTGCAACTTGCACTAACTTAAGAATGGTTTAGCTTGGGTTAGTTTTAAACTCAAGTCTGATAAACTGAAGGTAAATGTCAGTAGTTTACCATTAAACCAAAGTAATGGTTTAGTTAATTTGGGGCAAAGCCCTGAAGCCAACTCTGCTTTGAATCATTCTTTCTAGCTTGTTCATAGAGATGAGCCACAGAGAAGTGTCAGCTTCTGGCTGTCCTGTAAAAATGGATGTATGCTGTCTTGTGCTTCGAGTGCTAAAACAAATCTACAGCTTACCTGAAGGTCTAACAGAATTCACAGATGTTAAATCAGAAATGGCCATCTGGGTCCTCTAGTGTGATCTTGCATAACACAGGCCATAAAGTTATATCACAGATGAGGAAAGAATGCCTGACTGAGAGAGGCAGTGATCTGTAATCATTTAAAACCTTTTCTGATGCACCTGTTTAACTCTCTCATTAGAGTCTTTAAAGCTCTTTAGGCAATTGACTATACTATAAGGTAAATGCATAAAACAGTGGAAAGTTGGGAGTATGGTGCTACAACTAGGTCTGCTAACAGGCTGAAATGGAAACGCAGCTTTACAGGATTAGTTGGGCTATAATAATCACTCCTGTCTGAAAGAGCTCTAAAAGTTTGTACCATGCTAAAGGGCCCCTCACCTGCCTGGGGCTCCAGACAACCTTGCAATGTAAGTTGTGTCCTGACATGATTTGTTTGCTTGATACAATAGTCTGAACTCCTTCAGCTAGGGCAGGGTGTCAGGATTCAGCCCTCAATTGAAAGAACAGACTGCTGAGAGAGAACTACATCAGCTCTCCAGTGAAGTCAGGAAGATGGAATATAAGCCTTATATGCTGACACCATAGTGTGAGTTCCCCCTTTCCCTCATCTTGGCAGGAGAATGGTTTAGTTGGTTGACCTAAATCAGTGGAGCAGGAGTTATAGGGGGGCTGCAGCCACCATAAAATTGCCCATAGCCCCTGCTGCTGGTTCCTCCCTAATCTGGGTGCATGCCTTCCCCCCCTCGTGACCTGCTGCTGCTTGTTTAGCTGGGACATGACAAGGCAAAGCTGAGGCTTGTCTGGAAAGTGTGGGGAGGCTGGACTGATTTCTGCCGCTTGTCTGCAGCAGCACCATCCCTTGCCTCCCCACCCCAATGGGGTGAGTGGCAGGAGGGCATAGCCCAGGCTCCAAGCGCCTTCCGCCGCCCATCTGGAGCGCAGCCTGGCCCAGCCCACTGCGCGGAGATCTGGGGGCACATGCCCACTCCTATGCCCTCCCACATCAACAGCGCTTGGCAGCCCCCCTTCCCAAGTCCCACATCCCCCTGCCCCAGCTGGGTAGCTTGTCCTAGCTCTACCCCCAATCCCTCCCATGCTGTGGGGGCACTGATCTGCCCCGCACACCCCTTTCCTCCCCCTTCTGCCCACCACAATGGACTTGGCAGCTAGAGCAGGGGTGGGCGATTATGCAGAAGGCTGCTTATTGAATTTTGGCAAGTCATCAAGGGCCACATGAGAGGCAGCCCAGGGCAGATGAATATTAATTTTCTAAATTTTTTAGGGGCCCCATGGGCCAGATAGAATGGCCTGCCGGGCCATTCTGGCCCCCGGGCCGCATTTTGCCCACCCCTGAGCTAGAGGTAGCTGTATCCAGCATAGTGAGGACTGCTGCTTGTTTAGTCTGGCCAAATTTCTGAATCAGCATTGAATCTTGTAATCAGATTTGGCCAAATTGAATTGGGACGGTGACTGGAATCACCAAATAGAATCTCTGTTCCTCTGAATTAGCTCAATCTGAATCGAATACTTGCTGCTTTGCCCAGGCCCAGTATGTATGCTGTTCTGACTGCTCCCCCTAGCAGGATTGTTGTTTTAATAACTGTATGTCCCTTTAAAAAAGTTGAAGGCCAGGTGTGCTGTAGAATTTTTTTGCTGGCAAAGGCATAACGAATTGTGCCTTATGCCCACAAAACCTGTGCCAGCAAAAATTCTTAGCGTACACAGTTACACCAACAAAAATGTACTCTTACTGATAGGGCAGGGATAAGCCATCCTGACAAAACTGGTGCCCTATGCTTAAGAGTACCTTTGCCAACATAACTTCTGCTACCCTAGCAAAGCTTGTTGTGCAGACCTGACCTGACCTAACCAGTAGTTGGTGTCTGCACCGGATACCAGTGCATTGCAGGGAGATTGGTAACAATAAAATCATGAACTTGGTCCTGTAAAGAGATTCTTACTGTAACGCTGGGGAAAACACAGATGTGGGCGACTGTGGGGCCTTAGAAACTATTATTGGACCGTGCAGAATTGTAATTTCAGGAAGGATTTTCTTTATCTGTTCACTGGGAGAAGGACTGGGGTACATAGTCTTTGTGGATTATGTTCTGCTTTTGTATTTCTGCATTAGAAAACCTGCTGTGTAGGGTTAGGATGCTAATAGCAGCATGACCCCAGCATATATATTGCCTAAATGCACAAGTATTGAAAAGGGGAAAGGGGACCATGGCAGGAATAGATAAAACTCTAGGAGATGTAAAATGAACAAGACATGAAAAGTAAATCAGGTTTTGTGTTGTGGAGCGGTGTCCAGATATGGGTCTGCCAAGACTTTTTTTTTTTTTCTTTTTCTAATTGGTATCTGTAGCCAGTCGTGCACACGTTGGGAATGCATGTAACAGTTTGTGATTACCTCTTGCCTTTTATCTTCCCCAAGGGAGTCGGGGCTACTTAAGTAGCATCCAGGTGCTTATGAGATTCCAGAGGAGAGGGCCACATTAAACTATTCTGTTTTTTGGGTTTTGGAAGTCCAAGCCTTCCTGCAAGCAGGAAGCCTTGCCCCACATTTTCCAGGGCAGGGACCATTGTTAGTGCCCCGGAGCACTGGTTTATGCCATTGAGTCCCGTGCTGGAAGCTGATGTAGAGAAGTCTTTACCAGAGTAAGTCAGATACTAATCTGGAATAACTTTTTTTTTTTTTTATTATCTTTCACAGGGGTTCTTGCAAGATTAAAAAAAAATCAAAACAAAACAACCAACCTCCCAATACCACAGAGCTCAGGATAAAAGAGGAGGGCTGGATCTAGTGGGCACCAAAGTCCTATTAAATTTTATACAAAATGCCAAGGGGAAGAAAATAGGCAATTCGGTGATGAATTCGGCATCAGGCGATTCGCAGAGAGCGGGAAGTGGTATCTATGTTGCCTTTTCATATGTGCGAGTGCAGATGGTGGTGCCCATGGTTAAAGTCTGGAGGAAGAAAGAAAGAAGGAGGTAAGAAAGGGTTTGTGGGGAGTCCCTTGTCAGAAGATTTGCAGCTAAGCTGCCCCTCACATGGGGTCAGCCAGCTGCGGTTAGGTTTAACATGCAGTTCCCTGGACCAAGCAAGTCGTTGATATCTTATGCCTAGAACCTGTCCCTCAGCCTCTACCCCAGTCCTGAAGGACAAAGCTTTAATCTACTGTTTGGATGCTTTAACACTTCCTAGGCCAGGTCTAACCTTTAAAGTTTTGCTGTAGCTGTTGCAAGTTGGGCTATGGTATTTTACTGAAATGATTACACTGGTGTAACCCAAAGTGTGGACACAGTTATGCTGTTAGAAAGCACTTCCTTTATGCTACAATTACTCCCACATGAGCCGGGTGGTAAGGCAGTTAAACTTATTACTGACAAGAAGCCTTAACACTTGTCTATTGATGGAAAACATCTTGGCTGAATGGAAAAGCAGGAACAGTTGTTAGCTGATGGTAGGGATACTTCTGCCATCTTACCAGAATTAACTTCCCATCCTGCAGTTCTCGGACCAGGGTTGTTTCTTTTCCATCCCACTTCTGCGTATGGACAAGTTTTCCTTCATCTAGTATCACCACTGACTGCGAGGAAGAAGAGAGATCAAAACACATGAGTGCCACTTGTTTAAACAGAGGCAGTGGAATAGTGTTAATTCTTTTCTCTTCATTCCCCAAGAGCTTTGCCTTTGAATCCAGCTCAGCAGGACTTCTTGTGCCTATCAAATGAGTGAATGCATGGGTGAACTGCAAAGTAGAAAGGCATTTGGGGGGATGGGGAGATGCAGTGTGCAACTGTGTTGCAGAAAGTGTTACCTGAAGTTTGGTGGGGACTTTTAGACCTGACCAGTGCTTGGCTGTTCACTGCTGCAGGGCAGGATGGGGCAGTGCATTCTCCCTCCCAGCTTCATGTTGGAAGCTACATGGATGAATTTTTGTGGTGCATGCAGGGAGAATAGGATGAAGGTAATGACAAGGGTCAGGATGGCGCAAAGGGGAAGAAAGAGATTAATTGTACACCTTGGTTTGAATGTTCTCGGTGAGTTAACATTAAAAAAGGTGAATGGGAGGGAGAGACTATGGCTAGGGACAGACATTACACACAGACTGGTTTAAGTGATATGAAACTGGTTTAAATCTGTAACAGAACAGATGTTCAGTGCACATAAACCAGTTTGAAATGGCTGAAACTGGTTTGAGAAACCTGGTTAATGGTAGTATCAAACTTAACTTATTTGTGTCAAACTGGTTTATGCAATGTCTATCCCAGACCCTTTGCTGGTTTAAATTGAACCAAACTCCCCCAGACCCCCACATACTCTCTGGACTGGGCAGGGCGCTCTGCTCCACAGCAGGGCTGGCCCCTCCCCTCTGCTCCCTGGCTGAAGCTCCAGCAGAGACTGCTAGCATCTGCCTGGCTTCCCCCTGCTCCCCCACCACCATCCCCTCCCTGTCCCCTCTGCCTTACAGAAACACCTCTCAGCATTAGCTAGCAGACCACATTCTGGCTAGTAGGGCTGTGCGAAGATATGGGTGGTGATTCAATGTGGAGAAGATTTGGCCGGACTCGGTGGCCAAAAATCTCTGAATTTGAATCGAATCAGGACCAATTAAAAGGTCCAGATTGATTCAGAGAGCTTCGATGATTCGGACAGTCCCTGCCTCCTGGTAGCAGAGAACTGGACCTGGATTCCAAGCTGGTAAGTAGGGGGCAGGGGACCATGGTGGGACCTCTGTCAAGCCACATCCCCTACTTGCCCCCCCCATGGCTGCCCCGCCCACTCAAACCCCTGGCCCTTTAAAAAAAATGCCCCTACTCACTGGGTGCTGCAGGGTGCGGGTGCATGATCCCCACTGCCCCACACTTGTGGCAGAGCCCCCTCACACAGCCCCACTGACCCCCACCACTCTCCCAGCCCCCCTGCCCCACCTCTGACCCTTAAAGAAAAAACCCAAAAAACCCTGATTTCACTGGCTGCTGCAGCGGCGTCAGGGCTTCTGGAGGCTCATGCACAGCCTCCCCCCTCCCCCAAGTGGCACAGGGTATTGGGGGGCAGCTGGGATGGCCCCTCACCAGGCAGCAGCTGGTGAGTGAGGGCTTTTTTTGTTTGCTTGTTTGTTTTGAGAGCCAGGAGCTGGGCTGGGCAGGGTAGCTATGGGGGACAGGAGGAGTGAGCAGGGGTCAGGGGGCTTATGGTGTGGGGACAATGCAGGACAGCTGGGATTGTCCCCCCCAATTAGGAAGAAGCCAGTGAGTAGGACTTTTTTTTTCTTTGCAAAGAGCTGGCAACTGGGGGGGGGGGGGCAGCCACCGGGAGCAGGTGGGGGATGGGGCCTGTGTGATTCGGAGATTTAGCTGATTTGGCAGCAGACGAATCTCCAAATCGGATCTGGCTGAATCATTTTGGGACAGTGATTCAAATCATTGAATTGAATCACTGGTCCCCAAGTTGGCCAAATCTGAATTGAATGCTAGCCGCTTTGCACAGGCCTACTGGTTAGGTCCATGCTGTAGCAGATGGGACAAAGGCAGAATCAACAGGTAGCTGGTAATATCCCTCCGTTTTCTTAATGGGGTGATGAACACTGTGTTATCAATTCTCTGCTGGGTTGGTTTGCGTGGGGGAGAGGGGAAGGATCCCTCCCTGATCAGTGTCCTGTCTGGGCTTGCCATGCTCCCCCCTCAGCTCAGTACTGTGAAAGGGAAAGGAGGGCTGCTCTAGTGCCCTTCCCTGGCTTCCAGCCTGAGTCACCGCAGGCATGTGCCTCCATTTCTGCGATGTCTGCACAAAGTGATTTAACCTAGCCAGGTTAGACTAACTCGCAAACATTGAATCAATTCAGGCTCAGGCTTTTTGAATGCCTGTCCCTACCCTGTGTGCCTGCAAGATCTCTCTCCTTTATTCTAACTTGAAAAGAGCTTTTAATGTAGAGGGAAAGAAGAAGAGCAAGCCTTGCCTAGAAGCTCCTTCTCCTCTGCTGAGAAAGAGGGAGTGAAATTTTCCAGTTTACGTGAGCATTTGGATCTGAGGCGTTCAGAGGACATATCACTGCGGGTCACTGGAAACTTGAGAAGTTTGGCAGCTTCCGCAGTTTTTTGGAAGATTGGGCTGTGTCTGCTCAATCTGTTGCTACGAGCAAGCAAACTCCCTACAGCTTCACAGCAAAAATATAGCCCTAAAGCAAGACTGATAGAAATGTAAAAATCTAACTGCAAACCCCAAGCTGAGACCTACTTCTCAAGTCCCAGGGCTCTTCCCTCAGTTTTCGACTCACCCCACCATGCTCTGGCTCTTGGGGTGAGTGAAGACAGCCTTGTATCTGCCAAGAGGCTGAGTCCAAAGCCCTGACAGCCTGTTATGGCTGGGATCTGAAAAGGGAATGGTGCAGCCGAAGCTGCCCCTTGGGGCTGAAACAGCAGCAGAGAGACTTTATAGCATCTCCTGGGTATTGCCTTGTGCCATGGCAGTTACCCTTTAACTCAAGCAGCTGGGGCCAGTTTTTTGACTCTGCTGACAATTTGGAGTGTCAATGCGTGTACAGCCCTGGAGTGGTTGCATCTCTTCCTCTTAAATTACCATCACCCACTACATGTTTCTCCTGTTGCCCTCTGCACTGATCAGCTTTGAGGTACTAAATAGAGAAGGCGTTATTAGTTTGCTAGCTGGCTCCTTGCTCAGATGAGCCAATTCCCCGTGAGGAATAAGAGCAGACTGAAACCACCGCCCACAACCACCTTATTCAGATCAAAATGTCAGGAGCAGATTTCAGAGTAATTTAAATGAAAGTCCTGTTGTTCCCTCTACCCATCCCACCCTGAAAAACGCAAGAACTCCAGCGAGGACTTCAAGGACACATAGTATGAAAAAATGTCTCTGCCTCACCTGGGCTGATGTTTACACAGTATTCTGCATTGATTGAGGACTGAGGCTGGATGGTGCCAAGGGTAAGGTTAGCGTGACAGTTCTCTTACCTGGGGAATCCTGGAGCAACCCATTTGTGCAAGGACAACTCGAGTCCTGCCCCAGGAGGGCAGAGTGCCAGCTTGGCCCAGGCTGTAACCATCGCTACCCCTGCCCAGCCTGGCACTGTCCTGTCACCTTCCCCCTGGGACTGTGCCCACTTGCATTTGCCATATGACCTTCCTCTTACATGCGACTCAAGGGATGGGTTGAGGCTGAAGGACTCTGCTCCTGCTTTCCAGCATCCCAAATCCCTGTGCAACACTGGTTGCCACTCAGCTTTCTGTGCAATTCCAGAGATCTCAACTTCTCGCAGAGCTGCCCGTGTTGTATGGCTCTAGCTGCCATTTCTTTCTAAATGTTACTACCTCCTCCCAGTCCTTTTTCTCTGCATGTTTCCTCCTCTGATCTGGGCCATCCACCAGCTGTGGGTATTTCCCCCTGGGCAAAATGCCCTCTTGTAGAGCCCAGAGTCTGTGTTGGCAGACCCTTTCATATTACAAATCTTTCTGTTCTCCCTGTGAGGAGCAGAGTGTAGATGGGTCCTTTAAAGGTACGAGTCTGAAATTCAGCAGCAGCTGGGTGGAACGGCATGTGCTGTTAGAGCAGCTTAGCTCACAGGATCTGGACATGGCAGAGAGCTGCATAGCAGAAGTGCCAAATGACTGCTGCTGCCTGTCCTTCCAGAAATGGTGAAACCGAGCAGGACTTCCCTGTAGCTAGGGTATCTGGCTCGCCTAGCTTTCAGCATCTCCCATTCCTGGAAGTACTGCAGATCTCACTTCTAGGGACGTTGATTCTCTAAATACCATCTGCTGACTACCTGCAAACAGTCCCAGTCATGCAGACTCTGCAGGCACCAGTGCCCACCCTACAGCAGCTGCAGCCTGTGGGGCCTGGGGCCTTCCTTTACCAGTCTCTCCTACCCTGTCAGCACTGGCTCCTGAAGACTGAGCTGATGTGTAGCCCCTCCCCAGCCTCCCCCCTTGCCGTCTTGCAGAGATTCTCACCATTCTCGGCTGACATCCTTTGTCCAATCCCTGTGCAGTTCGCCATCAGCCCTCGCAGCCACGCAGCATCGGGCTGGCTGGGCTCAGCTACGTGATGCGGCTGCATGCGTTGCATGGCTCATTGCAGCCCTGTGCTCCTGGCTAGGCCGCGAGGTTATGGTGCAGCTTGGCTGTGCTCCTCTTACTATTGTTTACCCTCTGGCTGGCTGCCGAGGGGCATTTGAAGGGCATGTATCCGGCTCACAAGTAATAGTCCTCAGTGGTTCATGTGTACCACACAGGAAGCTAATGTGGTTTTAACATAGTTTCCATCAGACCCAGTCACTCTGTCTGGTTTCTCAAAGCTCTCCAGTGCCATCACGAGATACAATTGGCAGCTTGACCCAAGCACTTCTCCCCACTCTGGGGTCAGTTGATTAGCAGGCACGTTGCAGATACTGAATGCAATACCTTGTGCTATAGCTAGTGCTGTAACTGCACCTTTCCACCAGTGCTAGCCTGGTGGCACGGACGCAGGTGCAGTCCTGGATTATTAAGGCAGAAGTCATTCTCCACTTAGCCACTGACCTACACCTCTTTTTACTGTCACTTCCCCACTCGGTTTACTCCTCTGCAAAATGGGGAGGAAAATATGTGCTCAGGTTTGAGGCCCCTGATTTTGCTCTGTAAATTTAAGTGTTTTTGATAGTGGCAGTAACTGTACTTTGAGACCTTCTAATGTACTCTTCTGAAAGAGAAGTTAAATCCCATGAAGCCTCCAGCAGAAACCTCTCCATTCATACCCAGGGAGTGCATCTACATGAGACATTTACTATGGAGTTGCCTAATTAGCTTCATAGTAAACATCTCAGCTTCTACACGCGCAGTATTATTAGGATGGAGTAAATGAATTGACTCGGCCACAGGATAGTACTTATAAACTCAAGTACTATCCTGTGGCGGAATTTTTTTACTCCACAGCAACGCATGTGTAGATGCTGACGGGGCTGCCTGGGGCACGATGATTCTCCAGTGCAGGGGCTGCCTGCCAGCTGGGCCTGCACTGAAATACGCTTATGCCCCAGCCAGATCCTCCACAGCATACTGAGCTGGGTCAAAGCAGTGCTAGGCTGGCAGGCTGACCCCCGGCCCCCTGCCAGCCGGGACTGCTCTGACCTAGCTTAA
Organism: Caiman crocodilus; assembly: GCA_030014935.1. Lineage (NCBI taxonomy): Eukaryota > Metazoa > Chordata > Crocodylia > Alligatoridae > Caiman > Caiman crocodilus. The sequence goes on from JAGPOW010000145.1 coordinate 4,495,031, forward strand.
TCTGCTGTAGTCCCTAGTGCACATTCAAACGCGGTGCCCAGGAGCAACAAACTCCAGTGCAATATGTGCTGGAGTTTATTGCTGTGCATTAGTTGCATGTGTAGACATACCTGTAGATGCATCTACATGTGTGCTTTACTGCAGAGTAACTAATCAGCTGCATAGTGAAATGTCACTATCTATACATGTGGTGGCATTAGGCCCCAGTAAACTAATTAACTCTGCCATAAGAGTACTATGCGGGATAGTCCTATCCTACAGCAGAGTAATTTACTGCAATTAAACACACATGTAAACAGTGGCTGCAGGTGTAAATTGTGCCCAGTCAGCCTAGCCAGCCAGTGGCCAGACTCCTGCCTGCCACCTAGGCACACAGCTTGCATGTCAACACCCTCATGCCCCAGCCAGCCCCTCTGCCACCTGACACTGCTACCCAGAGCCTGGACTGACCCCATGTGCCCCCTGCCAGGCCAGGCCTGCTTGGCCCAGCTGAAATTACTGCTGTCCCAGGTATACATATAGCTTACTCCAGCTCAAACTGCTCCAGAGTTTATTGCTTCTCATTAACTGCATGTGCAGATGTTCCCAGAGCATCCAGTTTCTGTTCTTTGCTTCTGGCTGATTATGTGGCCTTGGGAAAAGCCCCCTGATAAGGGGGATATCCATCCTAGCAAGGAAGTAGCTGCTAGAGCAGGGGTGAGCAAAATATGGCCCATGGGCCAGATCTATCCCACCAGTTGGTTGCATCTTACCCGCAGCTGCCCCTGTGGTGCTCTGCCTGCAGTTGAGCCCCACCTGCTCCTGCCCAGGACAGTCTGCACCGCTCTCCTATCTGCGCCCACCCATGACACTGTCTTGGCCCTGGCCCCGGCCAGCACACACCTTCCCAGTGGGACTGACTTCCACCCACTCAGCGGTCAGCAGGTAGGTTCTCATCACACCGGATGGCTGAGTGGGTAGGAGGCAGCCACGAGCTGGAGCCAAACAGTCAAAGTGGTGGCTGCTGTAGAGTGGTACAGACCTTGTGGGCTAGATCTGGTCTGCAGGGCCTAGATCGCTGTCCGGGCCCATGGCATCAACACCTGGTCCTAGCTGCCCAGAACCCAAGGGGAAATGAAGCTCCTTCATGTCCAGTGAGTGACCAAAGAAAGTTAAAGGATAAATGCAGCCATGCTAAGTTTTGCACTCTCCAGTCAGCACCGGGCCTATGCCCCATTTCTGCCTGTACCGCAAGTTAACGGCGTAGCAGGGATCAGACTTTTTCATAAAACACACTTAATCACCCCTCCCAGAGGTTGCATGGGCTATAAAACCATACTGACCACAGGCAAAGCCATTTAAACCCTAAACATGCCCGTGTGGAAGCTCAATTCACTATGAGCCCTTAGGCAGGCCACTGTTTATTTTTGTACTGCAACAACCTTGACCATGTCTCCTGTTAAATGAAAGGGCACAAACTGTCTGGTGTTTATGCCTCTGAAGTGTAGCGTACTTAATTGATGGGATGGCAGGAGGGGAGGGGAGGGGAGGGGAGGGATGGGGGACAGGACAGAGAGCGGCCCTGGTCTCAGTTGCGTGCTGCCCGCCTGCTCTGTAGAGCCACATCTCTTTATATTACTAGTGCAGGGAACCCTCTTGCTACAGGTGACTAGAAGAGGGTGGAAATAGTGGGCATGGAGTAGAGGGGTTTTTTTGGAAGGAAGGGATCCTATAACAGAGGCTCAAAAGGAGAGGTTTTTTCCCCACAAAAAAACGTTTTCCTGCTGACTTTTTAATTTAGAAAAAGCTGACATGCTTGCCATGATTTTTGTTAGATGACTTTTTGGAAGATGAGTGACCTGGAGCAGGAACATACAGTTTGATGGCGATGGACAGATCTGTATCGCACACAAAGAGAGATGCTCTCCTGTTCGAGTTAAGCAGAAGTTACCAAACAAGGCTGCCCGATGAAATCTCCTTTCCCTTCTCCACTGACGAAGCTTTGCTCCCTTCATACCAGCTAATCCCACTCCTTCTCCATAGCACCTCTGTGGGAAAAGTGTGTCAGGAAAGCCAAATTTAGGATATAAAAAACTAATGCAAGAACAATGTTTAAAGCACCCCTCTCAGACTTTCTTTGTGTGTAAAGCAGTGAAAAAGCAACTGCAACCTCCTGGTATTTTTTTTCCCTTGAGCAGGTGACCATTCGGAGCAAAGTAAAAGCTGGGGTTGGTCATATATATTTCTTGCTTGCACAACGTGCCTGGAAGCCAAGAATGGGACAGCTTCCTCTCAGAACTGGCCCCTGAAGAGTGTGATCCTGCAACTCAAAATCAACTCAAGCTCCTCTCAGTGAATGGGGATGTTTGCATGAGGTAAGGCTTGAACATCAGGCTTCAAGGGGAGGGATTACTAGAAGGGGATGGGAGCAGGCAGGAGAAAAGCCCAGGGCATCACATGTCCATTAGAAAAATCTGACCGGGGATGGCACAGCATGCTGTTCAGTGGGCATGGGTGGGAGATGGGGTAGGGTGAAGACCCTGTACGGGAACCAGGCATAGCCATTCCTCTGAACAGTATTCACCATAGCACATTCTTGCATACATTATGGTTGTTCTTTAAAACAATTATATTTCTATGAGCCTGAGGGTTAAGTCCTCTCTAGCAAGAATGATTGAGCAGGTGCCCAGCAATGGATGAAGTGCATCTCCTAGAGATAGAGGCCCTCCCACTCAGCCCTCTGCTGAGGCTAGAGGTTCAGTTTTAATTAGTTGCTTCCTAACATCTGGGTCATCTGAGCACTGCAGCATCCCTAAAAATGCCTATTGGAAAGTTAAGTGGAGCGTAGAAAGGGCAAAACGGATTACAGACCTCGAGGAGTCTCTTCCCTAATGATACTTGGATCGCCTCGACTCATCCTGTACAGGTCTGAAACCTCTAACCTACCCTTTCCCTCTGCTGAGCAGCTTCAAAACCCTCTGAGTAGTGCTGGCGGGGTGCCAGCCCACCCATTGGCAATCAGCTGCAGGCACAAAGTCCAGGCCCAGGTTTCATGGTTGAGGTGCCACTATTAGAAAACATTGTACAACTTTCCTCAGGGCTTGGCAGAACATGGCAAAGACGAATCTCACAAGCTAGATAAACAGAAAAAATTGATATAATGGTCAGGTGTTGACAAGAAGAGGGGAAAAGGTGGCAAAATGCCAGGGGCTCAGACATTACGTCCAATTCAATAACACAAATTCTTTCCAGTGACGTACCTTGACATGCCTGTCATCTGCAGTTGTTTCATCAAATTCCTCCCCCAGTTTGAATATGATCTCTGTGCTCTTGAAGGTGCTCTGGGTCTTCAAGATGATCTTGTCGCCCTCCAGCACAATTATGGTGGTTGGCTTGGTCAGGTTTGCCATCTGCCTCGTAGCAAAACCCACACCTGTGGGACAGAGGACCATGATCCACTCAGCAGGAGCTATGTGCAGAAGACTTGGAGCCCACCACACGGCTAACAAGTGGATCCTGACAAATATGGAGCCACATCAGTTTATACCCACAAAGGATATGGCCCCAAACCATTATTCCCATTTGACTCATGGGAGCTGTCTTCAGGCAAAGTCATCAGTGGTGTCTTTATGTCAGGCTTTCCCTGCTGTGCTTGACTCCTCACTTGGCCTTCACTGCTTCTCCCATTGTTCCCAGTGTTGCCAATTGAACCGTTCACTGAGTGAGGAGCAGGTACCAGTGATTTCAGCAAGAACTGTGAGTCCCAATCACCCTCTCACTCATGCCTGCCATGTCTCGTGCTACTCTGCACCTGCAGGAGCAAGACCGGGACTAGGCCTTCTCACCGGCTTTAACTTCTCATGTGGCACAAGAGGCAAGGGGCAGTCACCCTATGTGTGTAACAGCACTGCAGCATAACAAAGTGCCTAAATTACTGCTATTCTTGGTCTTCCACGTGGGTAAGTCCTCCACAGTGGCTAGTATGGGAAAACGTGTACAGGTTCATTTCTAACTCATAAAATCATTTATAATCCTGCCCTCCGTAATTTAATTAGATTTATGGCACAGTGCTTTCAAATCTTCCATGCATGGACTGACTTAACTGATAGATCATTTTCTATTGCTGTCAAGCTAGCACTGTATAATTTCTCCATCGATTACAGCACTGTTGCTTCTTGTCTTTATTTAATATCAGTTGAGCTCTCAGTTGCAACGAGCAACTGCTCTTGTTGCACTTTAATGGGGATTTGCCCTTGTTAGGAGTTCTTCCTGGGTAACCGTGAGCTGAACTTGGCCGACTGACAGCAAATATCAGCAACCAAGCAGTTAACAGAATCCAGAGAGGAACATATCTCTGAAAAGTCTCAATATCTTCAATGCATTCCCTGAATAGCTTGACTAGAAATATTTTAAAATCCTAAATACACAAGCGAGCAAAGTAGTAGTCTGCAGGCTCTTTAGCTGAGATAAAGCAGCTAAGGCCCTTTCAAGTTAGCCAGCTAAGATCTGACCCTCTGTGCAAAGTAAGGGCTGGGGTGGGGTGGTTTGTGCCCCTATTTCCTGCAATTAGATATATACAGAAATGGATTTAAGATCACAGTTTTGCCTAGAGGAATGAGCAGTTGCCATGAACCAGGTCAGATGAAGGAGGCATATTGTAGTAGGGTTGGAGTAGTGTTTGCAATCATGATCGTTCAGGAGAGGTAAAGGTATTTTGTGCTATCATTTTTGGACAACCTGTATAGCTGGGAAAGAAATCTGACAAGCTTACAGGGACACATTTGCTCAGGTACCCATGGATGCCAGTGGGTACAGAGGTGGAAATGAAGAGGAACCCTACAGCAGCTACTTAGAGGGGGAAGGAAGGAGAGAGACAGCTTTGCTTGATGAGCAAACTCCACTGCCAACGTATCATGCCATACAATCCCCGCACAGGCCTAGACTTGCACGCATGTCGGAGATGCGCTACACGCAATGTTTTGGTTTGCATAAACCAAAAGCAATGGGATGTGCCCACAAAGCCAGGATCTGGTACAGTCCGGGACTTGAAAAGGTGCTTAAATTTCTACGTGTTTCAATGCTTTGCTAAATGGGGGCTGCCGTGCTGAGTTTCTTCTCTACACCCTCCTTGCACACTCGCAGATCCTGCTCTCTGCGACCCCACCTGCCCACTGCCATTTTTAACAGGGCTGCCAACACAGTGGAGCAGACCTTTGTCCCATATTCTGGGATCTGTGCGTGGGGCGCACAACATTGCTGCTCTTCTCAAGCACGTGAAAGATCCATTTCTAGAGCAACTCGCTGCAGTCCGCGATGCTCAACAGGCAGGCAGGAAAACGCTGCAGGACTGAGGCACCGAGCCTGAAGCCCAACATAAAAACTGAGATGCAGTGGAAAATGTTGCATGACTGCTGATGTGACACTATTGCTTCAAGCTGATGAGAAGCAAATGCACAACATACCAGCAGCTCCCTAACTCATGGACCCCAGGGAGGCACTCCCTAATCGGCCCAATAATTAACCGATAACAGCACAGAACTGGTTTTTCTAGTTTCTGGACATTGAAGCTCGGAGGCACAGCACTGTGTCATCTGCAAGCCCCACTAGGAGCCCAGCCCTGCTTAGGGCTCAGCTGTGTGGGGTGTGAGGCTATATCCTAAGTGGGGAACAGGGAAGACCTCGCCAAGAGATGATTCCTGATTTTGGAAGCCCAATTGGAGATGCACAGAAGGGCCCTGGGGCCCAACATCTCTGAGACTCTGACCCCTTTCAGGATCTCTACTTCAACACATCAGTGGCTAATTCCTTTTGGAAAACCTTGGCCAATGTTGTCTGACTTCACCCAGCAGAGTCCAAAGCCAGACATGCCTTGAGAAGCAGAATATCAGTCTCCAACAGAATCCGGGGGCAAATCTAGCCTTGAAATCTGGATGGGACTAGCGGGCCTCCCTCTAGGAGAAGCCTTGTCCAAAACGTTTCTCTCCATGCAGGGTCTTCATTTCAGGGTCCCATTCCCCCTATACCCTGACTGGGAAAAAATGTCCCTGCCCTTTTCATTTGATGGCAAGTGCCTGGGTGCTGGCTGCAGGAGTAGTGAGTTCACCAGGAAAGAGCAGCCATTTTAGGGAGCACAAAATCTCTCCATCAGATTACGAGAGGGCTGGAGCATCAGCTAATCATCTTTTTTCAATGCAGTCTCTCACAGCCAAGCAAGCTGGCCGGGGCAGAGGAGTGCAACAGCTCCTCTCAGATGCTTTACCGGCACTAGCAACTTTCTGCAGTTTCAGGTGGGTATCGGTCCAGTGCTCCCCCAGCTCACCCTTCAGGGTTTCATTTGCAGAGGGTGGCCAGGCTCTCCAATGCAATAACACAAATGCTTTCCTTTGGTGCAGAGCCCGGGGTAGGGCTGGCCCTGCTCTCGATTCCAACCATGCAAACATGCTAAAACTGTATGGGTGTAACTGGACTCTACCCGCTGGCACCCTTCAGGTGCTGCTGCACTTGCTAAAAAGCATGGCAGGTTTTTAGCACAAGTCTAGCCACATACCACATCTATCTGCAGATGCCGCATGGCACAGAGTAACCAGCACATGGAGCACAGACAGGAAATAAGAGAAGTGCATCAGATGCAAGGGTCATCCACACCCCTTGCCTTCACACAGAGGGCAATGCTTGGCTGCGGCTGATAACTTGACTCCTCCCAGATAGTTGCACTGAGACAGGATCCTGGCTAGCAGCCTTGCCTTGGTTGCCCATCTACAGACAGATGCTGAGCAATGCAGACCTCCCTTTCTGTCTCTGATCCTAGTAATATTAGCGCTGGCCTTGGCTTTAGTCCAAACCCCAGACTTTGCTATGTGCCTATTTCCCCCCCTACCACTCCAATCCAGCTGCCAAACGTGCAGAACAACCTCCTTAAATACCAAGCTGCTGGGAGAGAAATCAGGCAACAGGAAGATTAACCCTGCTACCTTCATGCCACACACATCAAGGTCAGAGGGGCTGGGGCAGGAATGAGCTTGTACATTTTAAATCCATCATGACATCCTGTTTGCTGTCTGTTTAGCTATAAAAGCTGCATTTTTCCCCATTAGAAAAAATGACCTGGTTTCCCCACAAAGCAACCGCTGAGCCCGCCCTTTCTATTTCTGAAACATGGCTTAGCAGAAACCATCTCCCGAGGCTCTGAAATTTCAGTGTAAAATAGGCAAAGGGAAGAGATCACGTTGTTTTAAACATCTAAAATATTCCCATTAAATTGAAACCACATGCTACACATCATGCAGAAAGGACATTTCCCTGCCTGTAGAGGATGAAATGGGAGCGTTCCTGTGGCTGACCTCTTAAAACAAAGATTTTGCTGCCTTTGCTTTCTGCTGAAGTATCTGCTTTTTTTTCTTGGCCAGCCCACAGCTCTGCCTGTATATCCAGAGAAAAGAATAAGCCACCAACCATCATCCACTTTTACAATAAAGACTCGCGCACTATACCACCTGGGTCCCACCCCTCAGCCCCTTTCAAGCATTCGATCACTCACCAAGTGTTTTCATATATTCATCAAAATTAACGCTCTCCACCAGTTTCCAGGTGCCTGCAAAAGCTTCAACCATGCTGATCCCTGTGAATGTGCTAGCTACGGGACTGCGCTGGGAGGAGAGACGCAGACTGCTCTCTATTCCAGCTGTATTCTGCCTCTTTAAATAACTGTTCGAATCACATGACTGGAAGGAGAGAGGCGAGCTCCAGAAATACTTCCCTTGGCCTGCTGGAGAAAACTGGAACGCTGCTGGACTGGTAGAGGGCAGTTTAATGCAAGCTCTCCTGGTTATAGATTGCATTGACAAGGCAGAGGAGCTGCCCGTTCCTGGCTCCTCTTACAAGCAAATCATCCGCATCCTCCAGCCGGCTGTGTCCTGCATGCACCACTCTGCACAGCTCATCAAACCTCCAGTCTGTAATAAAATCTCATGCTTGAATTAATGTTTCCCATTCACAGAATTGCAGGGATGCAGGTCAGGCATCAAGCCATGTGGCTTTGTTCCCATCGCCTTCAGATTTCTCTCTTTTAAGATGTCACATAAAGTCTTAAGATCTGTCTGTGAGCTGTTACTACTTGTACTGCTGCAATGTGTATTATTGCCAGCTGAGATCAGGGGCCCACTGTAGTCCTGTGGAAAGACAGACCGAGACACAGACCTGGTTCCTGTGCCAAAGAGCTCACAGAATAATGGGCAAGATAGGAAGGTACTCTGCTAAAGGAAAGTTGGTGTAATGGTTCCCAATTCATAGATGGGAAACTTGAGACATAGATTGGAGCATGGTCTCGGCCAAGGTCAGTGGTAAAACCAGGAACAGAGCTCCGGCCAACTGCTGGGCTGGTGTTTAATGGACAACCCACCTGGGCTAGTTAGAGTCAAGTGAGTTTCCATCAGTTCCAGCAGACTTCAGCAAATTTGATATAAATTCATTGCATCCTTGTTATTTCTGGGGCTGACCTCTGTCCTTGGACACACCTGCTTAATCTCTGGGGAGAGGCTGGCAGGAGCAAATTCTATATTTTTAGTCTTTCCTGCCCAGAGCAGGGGGGTGGACCCAATGATCTCATGAGGTCCCTTCCAGCCTGAAACGTCTGTGAATCTGTGTGGTCCTTCTTTAGCATCTGCCACCCCAGTGTCGCAGTCAGTAGTGAGCTGGTGTCCTCATCCAGGGCCAGCTGCTCCTCCAGCCCCTTGTTTGATACGTTGCCTCATGTCTTGAGCTCATGCTCATGGGAATGGCCCATCAGGGAAGCCACGCCAGAACTGGCCTGTACAAAGGAGCCCAAGAGGATTCACATCCCCATCCTGACCAACCTATTAGCAAGGTCACCCACCAGTGGTGCACCATACACACCATGCACAACAACCTGATTGTGCCAAGGCATTCATCAATGACTCAGCCTGCACAGCAAGGTTCTTCACCCTTGGGTCAGGGGATATGTAGAGGACTGAGCCCCCCGTTTCTAGAGAGATGCAGTACCAGCTTGAATATAACTCATAAATCAGGATGTTGCCCTTAGATCACTGTTGTAACGCCAGCGTTACTAATGCTTAGTGCTTACATGGTGCTTTGCTTCCATGTGCCTCAGTGGTATACCCTCATCGTGACAACTGGGCAAACTGAGGCATGCAGCAAAGACATCGTGTACTCAAGGCCAGGTGGGGAGTCAATGGCAGCACCAACAAGACATAGCTTGTTTCTGCAGCAAAGTCACAGCAGCAGCAAGCAAGGAAATGCTGGCTCCGCTCCACGCCAGGGTATGCACTACGTGTGAAAGAGATCTTGAGAGCCTTGTGCATCTGTTGCCAGCCTGTTGTAAGCATGGCTGGGCTGGAAAGCCATGACTTGAGGTAAATCCACTGGGGCCATCCTTATTGCTGGAGATACTTGTTTTGGGATTAAAGTTTAATTCACATCCCATTCCAGGCCTGATCTGTCCCCACCCTCGACTGGAACAGCTGCAGACTGATGCTGACTGAGAGTCTCTGGGCTGATCTGCTGCTAGGATAGTGTTGATCACATTTTCAGGTCAGTCAAGCCTCTTGTTTCTACCTGTGAAATAGAAAAATGAGGGCTTTGCATTCAATCCAGTCCTTCTCCCATTCCTCTGAAATGGCAGAGCTCCAAAGTAGGCTGGCATGTAGCTCTGAGTGAGTGTCGTTCCACTACCCTGGATGGATAGAGAGCAGTGCTTCTTATTACCAGCAGAGAGATTAGTGGATGCCACTACATGCTTATACCACAGGTGCTTTATACAAAACACACAGGGGCCCTGTGCATTAAATAGAATATGCCTGTTTCATGCAAGACATAAGGAGCACATGCAACCCAATGCAGCAAGTCCAGGAGATCTTAGCAGCAAGCACTTAACACCAAGCACTTCTACAGAGGAAACTAGGTAAAGGGTCCCACCTCTGCCACCATAATCCCATTACCAACCTGGGCACCTTTCAGGCATGGTGTACATGGCAGTACTACATAGCTGATATCTAATTTTCCTTCTGCCCTAGTGACCACAAACTCTGACTAGGGACACTTTCAGATCCATTGGGTAGAAGCCAAGATTGATGTCAACAGCAAAACTCCTTTTGGCTTCCCTGAGAACTGCATTTCACCCCATATGCATTGATCTGAGAGCCTCATTCATCTCCACACCTGTAGACTGCAAAGGATAATTTTTTTAAAATGCTTTGTAGGGCATTTTAACAAATAAAAAATATTGCCTGGATTTCTAGCACCTCTTTCTTCAAAACCCTTAAACAGTACTTGGCATTTTATAGTGCTTTTGATGTTCAAAACGTCACACAGATGGTAACTAATGAATTCTTGTGGCACCCATGGGAGGGAGATTGGTGAGCATTATCATTTCTATTTTAAAGAGCAGTAAACTTAGAAGGGCAAAGAAATGTTCCCAAGGTCACACAGCCTGAGACTGATTAGGCAAAGCCTTAGCCAGGATGATATAATTGGGGGGTGGTCCTAAGAAGGAGGTTGGACTAGATGACCTCCTGAGGTCCCTTCCAACCCTCATTGTCCATCATTTAAAGATTTGCTGTAAGTGCTCTGGGGAAAGGACTGATTTTTTGTTTCGTGTCTGCACAGAGCCTAGCACCATAGGGTCCTGGTTTGTGACTCGAGGTTCTCAGCGCTCCCGCAGTACGACTTAACCCAGCAATCGAACCTGGACCAGAACTTGGGATTGCCCAAGTCCCCAGCTGATGCACAGTCAGTTAGACCATACCTTCCCTAGGCCAGACAAGTTATAAAATGAATTCCTCCTTCCCCCACCCCCCCCCAAGGTATTCATATATAGCTTGTGATTTTTCTAATGGGAAATTACTTACCAGCCAACCTTTGTTGGCAAATTCTGTGAATGCCTGTTGCACCGTATCTCATTTATAAGCAGTTTGTTAGTATATGACATCTGAAATAAGAACAGCTCAGCTTAGCCTTGATTGTATGAGATGGCCCGGGGTGTTTCTGTTCCTTGATTGGCTGGAGGTGGCTATTAGAATCAAGTTTCCTATGCAAACACTCCTGTTTCCCAGTTGAAACGTACCGCTTTCTGTGAACGTGCTCCAAATGTTCACTTAGAGTGTGCTAACGCTATCAGATCCCCGCCACCAAACATTTCTTCTCAGGTGTTCACATAGAACAAGTTGGAAAGAGGCCTGAAAAAATACTAGCAATTTTCAGCTAATATTGGCAGGGATGGGTTCTTTGCAGTTGCATTTCTAGCCTAACTGATAACTTTAGCATTGTCTCTATTTCACCTTTTCTAGTTACAATCCATCTAGTTTTCACCCTGAACCAAAATGCCTCCTTGCAGAGGCCAAGCAAACAAATCATAATCAGGCCATGCGAAGCCTGGTCTGGGGTTGGGAGTCCTCAATTCACTACCCTGCTCTGACATACTTTCTGCATGACTGGGCAAGTCACTTAGAGCTAAATCAGCTAGATCAAATGCATGGCTATTAGCAATATCCTGAGATGCATAAGCAGGGTCAGGGAGGCAGTCTACTCTACCTGTATAGACACATAGTTCTTCTATACTTTCAGTGGGCAGCTGGTGCTCAGCTCATGTACTCTTGAAAGTGCAGGCGCACACAGATTTCCCATTCACTGTCATGGGCAGCAAGCACTTTTGCATAAATGCCTCCACACATGGATCCTCAGTTGTCCAGGAGGCGCATGGCTCTATATCCACTCACTCACAGAATTTTAGATGGATCTAAGAACCCTTTACCTGCTCACAATCCTATTTCCCCTAACCGCATAAGCTACACACATCTTAGCAGGACTCCTGACCTCAGCAGCTAGACATGTATGTGGGCAGGGGCATAAAAATCCTACATAAATAGTTTTGTGGTTACAGCAGTTAGGCAGAGGACTTGGGCTCTAGGTCCTCCTCTCATTTTCAGAAGCTTTGACCTCATACCTCTGATGTCCCAGCAGAAAGCCCTAACCCCCTTGCTGTGGAGCAGACATAGCTGTGAGCATATTCCACCCACGTCCTTTTGAAGCTGGCCCACTGAGCAGCTAAGAGGGAAAGACTCCTGTGACCAAAAGGCAAGTAAGAAAGAGGGACTCTTCCATTAGAGCCTGAGAAAGAGGGCTCAGCCCTGATCTGTAAGGAAAAGAGCCTGGGTTTTGGTCCCTGTTCCCAAGGCACACAGGCAGGCTCCTTCAAGTGACGGGTTCTGGGTCATGTCCTCCAAGAAGCCTGTCCTGCATGAAGCACTGTTGAAAATTGCCACTCCAAAGCTTTCTAAGCAATGCAGTCCAAGCATTCATACCAGCCCTATGGGAAGAGGCCTGCTTTCTGCCCCCAGTGCTGATTAAAGGTTTTTCCCAAAGCTGGTGGAATGCAACAATCTGGTTATTTATATGATTTATCATATATACCTACAGCATTTAGGCAAAGGACTTGGGGGGGCCCTGGGCTCTATGCCCTCTTCTCATTTTCAGTCTCTCTGGAATCTGTACTGGCTCCCATTAGCTTTGTGGGGACAATTCGACGTGCTGGTTTTGACCCATCAGGCAATAAATGATCTGGGTCCTTCCCATCAAAGGCTCAGGACAGCCTACAATAGAAAAAAAACAGATTAATTAAATCCAGGAGTGTGATAAGAAGACCAAAACCACTTAAAAGGGGGAAAGAACATCAAGATATAACAGAGCCCCCATAAGCAACACCTCCACTTAGTTTTGTTTGGTGAATGCCTGCCCAAATAGAAAGGTCTCACAGCATTTCCAGAAGACACGCAGGCTTGGCAAGCCCTGAAGAGGCAGTTCTAGAGCTGAGGAGCACCTGTGGAGAATGACCTTGCATGAGTTTTCACCAAGCGGATTTGAGTGTACTTTTGGTACTTGTAAGAAGTGGCTCTCAGCTGCCATTAGGAATCATAACGGGGCGTAATGGAGAAAGCAGTCCCTTTAGTACATAGAGTCCAGACCAATTTATGGCCTTATAGGTCAAAACCATCACCTTGAACTGCACCCAGAAAGTTACTGGGAGCCAGTACAGACTCTGGAGCACTGGAATTACGTGTTCCTGGCAACCCACCTCGTCAGAAGTCAGACTACTGTGTTCTGCGCCAGCAGCTGCATGGCAGTCTTCAAGAGCAGCCCCACGCAGAGCACATTGCAGTCGTCTGGGCTTGAGGTTACAAAAGCACGGATGATGGCAGCCAGATCAGAGTTTGAAAAAAAAAAATAGGTTGCAGCCTTCTCACCAAATGGAGCTGGTAAAAAGCACTCAGCCATGATTTACTAAAGGAACCAAATACAGCAGGGGATATAGGAGTATAAGACTCTAGCCTTGGTCCACTCTGTAAGGCTCAGGCAGGCTCCTGCCCTGCTGCCCATGTTAAGTGTGCTGACCCAGCTAATACTAATCAGGGCCTAGACCTCTTCCCTCTGTTTGACTCTAGAACTGCATTTAAGGAACTCCTCCAGCATCTGAGCATTGCTACATGACACTGGTCTTTGGTCTCTGAGCAGCTCCTGTCCCAGCAATATCTCCAACTTTCCTGGTTTCTGACCCTGCTCCAGTTTGCTCCTGCATTTCAGCCTCTGCATTTTCCCTGCTGATCTGTTTTCTTATTCCTGACTCCGGTTCAGCTTACTCCTGTGTTGCTTCTAGAGACCCACATCTATTATGGGAGCTCTAGTGGCTGTGACCTGTTGCTGGTGCTAGTTGTTGCTCTATAAAAAACACTTTTTTGTAGGTGAAAAGCCTTGGCTCAGCTGTTACCCTCAGGAAGGGGAAGCTCAGGACTTCCAGCTGCTTCTGTCAAAGTTGCCAGAGACCTTGGGTGTTGTGATGCCCTCCTCAGATAAGCAAGGTCCAGAAGGCAGGGCTTTTATCTCCCAGATGCTTGGGAAAGCAAGAGCGGTTATGTTGGCTTTGGAGTTACTTTGGTCTGGCTTCAAGTCAGTCTCACCCAAGAGGGTGTTTGACTGAGCTATCATCAGTGGTGAAAGCACAGCCCGGCTCAGGCACAGTTGCTGTCTGAAGCCTTGTCCTGGTCACTTAGGGCCAGATCCCAAATGAGATGTAAGAACTGATACACCTAAACTTTTCAGTGCCTGGCTCCACAGCTGGAATCTATAGCCCGGTAGACGAGAGGAATTAGACACCGCCAATTGGGACACACAAGAAACCGCACACTAAGGGGGAGCTTCCTAAGCTGCTTAGCAGGGATACACTGAAGAAAAGCTGTGTTTTAAACCCCACCCTCTCCAAGGCTTAGGAGTTTTAGGAGCTCCACAGGTAGTCTCCTCTCTATGCAGGCTCCACAGACCTGAGTGTCCTCCTGAAGGTAAGACTCATGCTCTTTCTTTCAAAAACTGGCTAGGGACATTCTTCTTTTACAATATATTAGTGGTGGCAGCTGCCATCCCCCCTTCCATTTTTATCCAACAACTTGGCAATTAGAGCAGTCACTGGGGATGTGAGAGGGGTTACATTTCTTCAGTCCTGAAGGGATTCAAACCCACATCTCCCTCTGCCTTTGAAAGTACCCGAACCATCAGGATAGAGACTATTTATGGGAGGGGTACTCTCTAAGGAGGCAAGAGGTGTGGGTGTAAATTCCCTTAGACAGAGACAAAGTAAACCCAAATTTCCTACATCATGGCAAACGCTGTAACCACTGCCCTATTGGCTAGAAGTAGGATGGCTCTTCCCAAGATTATTTAGCACCCACCACTGTATTTTGTATGAAACCCAATTCAGAGAGTGTTTTCAGAAAGTGCCTGCTGAATTGAGCTTTTCAGAGGATTTAGGCAGAGAGGAACACCAAGTTTCTGCAGCCCAAAGATGCTGAGGCATGAGCTAGGCAACAGGATGTTCAGCCCTGTTGAGACCACCGCTTCATTCAGAAAACTATCGTTGCTGAGAGATGAGAAACTGAGGCAGTGGACCTGAGCAGCTTTCCTAAGGTCGCACACTAAGCCAGAAATCTGGCAGAGCCCAGGAATACTGATTTCCTGTCCCTGGCTCTCCCCACTCCCTGCTGCTGCACCCCTGCCTCCCTCCCCGGATGACCTCTTGGTCCTGCTGCAGTGTCCACTGCAATGTTACCCATAATGTCTGGAGGTCCACAGCAGCGAAAGCTTTCCTTCTGCCTTCCCACCCTTCTTTGGCTCCAACTGGGGGGCCTATGTTTATGGAGCAGAAGGATATGGGGCCCTTGTTTGCAGTCCATTACCAGAGGACCCTGGGATGCTGTGGATGTACCATGGTTATTTAACTCAAAGTGCTAGGTCCTCTTCCCATTGTACATGGAAGGTTTAAGCCCCCAGGGCACAGGTCTTTGTCTCTCATCCTTGGCACTTCCAAGGGCCGTAGGAGCCAGGCTAAAATCCCCATCCCTCCCCAATTAGGATGGCAAGGGGCACGTCTGCACGTTCATTAATACACAGTGCCTATTGCATATTACACTTAGTACTTGCAAAAGGAAGTACAAAATAAACGCGTAGCAGGCTGCACTACTGCACAGTAGCGTGATCATACACTTTTTTCATAACAGCTAACACGCAGTAGACTAACAGTGTCTGTGCAAATTAGTGTAATAGCACAGTTTTTGCTGTGATACTGTAATGCGCAATCAGTCTCCTGTGCATTAAGTGTCTCATGTAGATGTGCCCAGTGAGGCTGTAATAGTAGTTCTCTTGACCCTGCAGTGGCTCAGGTCTGGGTCTGGCATCATCAGAGAGTGCCTGGATATAAGGACTCATGGTCATCTAGGGTCATTTGGCCTCCACTGCTGCAGGGAGGCTGGTGGAGTCCCTTGGGGATGCGCCAGCCTTCCCTCCACCATTTGCAGTATATACCCCTCCTGCTATGTGAGAAGCTCTCAGGCTCAGGCTGGGGGACTGCTGCAGCTATGGGAGGACAGGGCTCCTTCCCGCTCCCTCGTGGAGTTATTGTTTAACACAAATTTGTGACTTGAACAAGCTGATTAGGCAAAACAGCAGCTTGAGCAGCAATTAAAGTGGCTTTGGGTGAACTTAGCCCCTCCAGCAACATGCTGGGACAGTGGCAACAAGGGAACTCAAGGACCCCCAAGGGCATGGGGCAGTGGCTGACATGCTTCCTTACACAGTCCACAACTGCTCAGTCACTGTTTAACTACAGCAGAAACCAAAACACACGGCAGTACACCCTAGCTCTGGGATGTGGGTGACCAAGGCCGGGGCACTCCAGGGGACAGGCAGGCAAACAGGCTGTACTTCCCTCCCCAGCCTGCCCTGCTTAGGTCACAGACCCCACCGCAATCAACTGAGCAGCATAGCAGTCATGACTACACTCAGTACTGTCAGCGCCTTTGAGAAATGACTACTCCCCCCAACCTCACAGCGCACAGGCAGGGAGGATTTAGTGCTGGGAGAGGGCAGAGAAGGAACTGGTTAAAATAGCAACTCACATGTGTCACTGGCTGATAGGAAAATCACTTCCTAACCTTTCCTCTTACTGGGCTCTTGTTCCAAGGGAATCAGGTGATAAAGCCTGAAACACCCTGCACAGATCACAGCATAGCTAAGCGTCAAAGGGGTGTTCTGGCTCACTGCTTTTCAGGCGGATGAGAGACACTGCATGAGTGGAAGTGGGACACCCATGCTCCTTGCACCTTAGGCACCAAATGAGCAGCCAGGTCAGGCTTGGCACCCATGTCCATGGCACCAGCATAGCTTTTTTGGGGAGGGACAGGGTTTAGCCGTGAGCTGCCACACAATGGTAAGGCTAGTGCTCCTCGGCAGTCACAGGTCAAATGAATACAGCTCATGGCCCATCTAGTGTTCATTACACACCTGTGCTGCTACACAGTGTACCCAGAGTCTTGTAAGCAGACAAGGACCAGGGTCCTTGTTCCCTGCCTATGCTAGTCAGTCAGCCCTGCCAAGCTATATCATTTCAGGCTGACCCATAGAAAGGTACAAGTGCTGCTGAGTACCACAAGGATTATATTACTTGCTTTTGCTTCTGTTTTCACCAACAGTTCATCTGTAGGACCAGGCTCAGGACTCTTATCCTCTGCAAATCCAACGGGCTCTTCGTTGATGAGGGAGCAGGGGCTGACTTACTAAGTAGCAGCTACCTGCAGAAGAGGCATCTGCAGATCCTCCTTGTCCCAGATTCTGCATGCTGGAGGGTTTCTTTTTGTTCAGTGGCACAGCAGAAGTCTTTTGTTATCCTGCTTTTATGATGTGGCCACGTGCTTGTAGTGTAAATGAGCCCTTTGTTTAAATAGTGAACAATTGAATGGAGGCTTCACAAATTCTCTTTGCAGAGGATCGTTACAGTAACACCCAGCAGTGCTGACTGGCAGTAGAGAAGCCCCGAGGGAGCAGTGTCCAGCAAAAAGCAGAGAGAACAAAAAGCTTTAGTGCTGGGAGGCCCCAGCCACCTTCATTTTGGCTGGAGCAGGTTGCTCTTTTCCAAGCTGAAGGGGCCTAGCCTTCTCCCACTCCCTTCACATGGAGCCATCTCATAACTCCAACTTGGGCACTTGGGTGCCCTTCTCTAGTTCTACTATTTCCCTTTTGAGACAGGGTGCCCAGAACTGCCCACAGTACTCAAGACATGGGTGCAGCGTGGGTTTACACATGCCAACTGCTGTTTTGTATCCAATCCTTTCCTAGTGATCTCTAACACCGTATTGGCCTTTGTGACCACTGCTGCACATGGCTTAGCCTCCTGCTGTGTTGCTCACACTCTGGATCTTTATCTCTTTGCACTGCACCCATTCTCTCTACAAGCTCGTCCTAGTGAGCAAGTGAAGCCACTAAAGCAGGGGTGGGCAAAATACAGCCCACGGACTGGATCTGGCCTGCAGTGCCTGGCCTCATAATACATAGTGCAACACTCTTCCCAGCCTACAGCAGCTCACTGAAACTCCTTAAGTAGCCCTCCAGGCCAAATATTGCTCACCACTGTGTTAAAGGGAAGCTGGGATGCCCTTTTTACTGCCCCCCGGGGTGCTGTAAATTGAGTCAGGTAATCCAGAGCATTCCTGACCCTATTCAGCACGATGCCAGGACCTAGCAGCACAGCTCCTTCCACTGTCATTGCCACGCAACTCTGTTTCCAGTCAGGACGGTAACATGCTTGTAGCAGTGTACATTATAACTGGCAGAAAGCCGGTCCCCACTCACGTGCACGCTTAGGGCAGGATTCTGTTTCTCTTTGTGCATTCAACCAGTTTTCTAGCTGCATCACTGGCCATTTGGGGCTTCACTTTTTACACTGGACAGGTAAGTCTGTGTGTGTAGGTTAAGCATACTCACTAGGGCTAGACACTGGCTGGGCATGTATGCCACTACATATGCACGTACTTGAACGTTAGTGCCAGAAAAAGTTTGGGGAAGGGTACTTCCATGCCATAGCCTCTATAGCTGAGTGGTTATGGCACTCCCCAGGGAACTGGAGTGCCTCTCCTAGCTCTACATAGCTCCCTTTCTTGGTTGCCCAAGGGGCTGTCTTTAAAAGGGGCACCAGAGAAACCTATGTGATGCCAAACCTGCGGTGTGGAGTTAGTGCATTGTGCTCAAAAGTCAGAGAGATGCAAATTCAAATCCCTTCTGGGAATGGGAGGGCCTTGTAATCTGTCTTCAGCTGCCTGGGTGAATGTATAAATGGCTTCATTCCTGGAGATGAGATATAGGAGGGTCCTAAGACTTCAGAGTACAACACCCACTAGTCATGGGTTTCTGACTGGTTACATTTTCCAGACTTAGATACAAATACATGTCTACGATGGGCTTGCATACCTAGCCCCACAGGTACCCAGCCAGTACATCACATCCTGCTGACTATGCTCAGTCAATGCACCTATGTGTATGTATGAATACTACAGGAGAAATAGAATAGTACCTGTGCAATAGTGGCATTTTTGGCATGTATGCAGACACAAGGCTGCTATTTAGATGTACAAAGGGAAATAGGATTTCACTCTTAATGCTGTCAGGACAATATACAAGAATGACTTTTTAATGCAAGGGTGCTTGGCCCGCAGTGCCATGCCATCTGTGGCTTATGACCCTGTGTGCTAGATCAGGTGCACAGGTTTGGTTCCAGCACATACAGATGGATGGAGGTAGCTTGGGGCCTGATCCTGGCACAAACGGCTGGGTGGAGATAGTGCAGGTCTGATCCAGCCTATGGCCTGGCCCCATGTCGTTCACCTGTTCCATGGGCCAAAGGGTTGAGAGGCACTGCTTTAGTGGATAGCGTGCTCCATTGGGCACTCAGGTTGCCACGTTGGCTCTGAGGAGTGTCATACAGGGTGGAACTGCTCCAAATAGGAGAGTCTGACACCCTCTGGCCCCAGAGGAATCAGAACACGCATTTAGATGCCAAAAATAGCCATGAGCTCAGGCTTAGACCTCCTCTGACAGGAGGACTGAGGCACTGTCTGTCTAACAGGACTGGCTTAGTAGCAAGGCACCGTTCAGTATAGCAGACAGGTTCTTTAGAGGTCTTTTATGCAGCTACTGTCAAAGCTCAACACTGCTCAGCTTGCAAGAACTAAGAGGCCCACCCTCCAAGGTGGCAGGGCTTCTGTATCTCTGTGAAAGGGGGAGACACTCTCACACAGCTATATGACCCCCAGCGCTATACTTTAAGTACAGTGGCCACGTCTACACGAGATGCTACTATGCAATGGTTACTGCACACTTATTTAGTACTTGTACAAGCAAGTACTAAATAAGTGGTCAGTAACCTGAGTTACTGCACAGTAGTGCTGGCAAACACCTTTTTTGTGATGCTACTGCACAGTAACCTTATACTACTGCATAGTAGCGTCATGTCAGTTTTTGCCATGAGATGCTACTGTGCAGTAGTTTTGGGCTACTGTGCAATCAGAGTTTCATGTAGACACACACTATAGGATACAGACAAAGTATAAGGCCTCAACTCTGCAACTGGATGTGTGCATCCAACTGGGAGGAAAGTCAGGGTAAGAACAGGCAGACAATGTTCCTTGGGTGAATTTGATATCCTTTATCTAACCCACCCAAATAGTTGAAGAATAGTTATTAAGCAAGCTTTCAGGTTCAAAACCCTTCGTCAGTCTAAGGAAGTGTCAGCAGTCGGTGCGTGCTCTTCCTGGATGCAGTGAAGAGTGAAGAAGCCTGGGGCTGGGCTGGGCTGGGCTGGGGAGCGAGCTGGCAAGAACAAAAGCTGCACTAGACCTCAGGAGCCCTGAATGTCAATCCTCTGCTGTGGCCACCAGACAGACGTCCCGGTGGAACGATGCTGAGGCCAACGGAGTAATACAAAGTGCAACCGCGTTTCCCTGAACGCCCGCGCTGTGCAATGGGAATCTGAATAAGGGGGAGCAAGCTCCAGAGCTGCCTCTCCCAGTTTTAAAGATCCTGCACCACCTGTTGAGCAAAAGAGATCACTGCAGCCCCGCGCCGCTCACTTTATTCGCAAGGACCCTGGTGTTTGGTGTTTAAAAATTGCAAATGCTCTAATAACCCCCCACAAACCCTCTGATTTAAACCCCCACCCCCCCATCAATGTTTTTCCACAATTAAAATGAAACACCGCTATGTATATGTAGGTATCAGGTGAACACAAGTTTTATTGATATATTTACAATTTTAAAACAATTTGGAAGCTTACCATTGCCTCATTCATTATTATAAAACAAATTCTAAATACCTGTATATTTTGGCATTTGATTTGGGGGGGGGGGGGTTATCATAGAAAAATTACAGCTCTCCCACCTTCTTCATTCACCAGGACACGGGTCAAGCTGTGGGTGTCCCCCCCTGACTCTACTCCATTTTGTGGACATTTTCAGCCCTGCACTATACCACCCCCTGCCCTGCTGGCTCCCTCAGCAGTGCCCGGACCCCAACATCATTGGGGCAGGGCAAAGTGGCAGCTGCCGTGGCTGAAGTGGGGCAAGGAGCCCAGCTCACCCCCCCTCGCAGGCTGCACAGCCAGAGCAGAGCCTGTTGTCGGGGGTGCAAGCTGCCCGGTGAGGGTTTGGGACTCCCTGCCCTGCTGCCCATCCCCTGGGGCCTCTGCAGCAAAGCCTGCTCACGTAACACAACAGCCTGCTCACGTAACACAAGTCACCACAGGCTTCTACCAGTGATCCAACATCTACTACAATAACTAATACCAATACCCATAACATCTACAGAGTCCTGCGGTGATAGAAGAGTGGCAACCGGGACAGACAAAGTGATCACCGGGAGTGCCTAGTCAGATTCACACATAGGTATGATCACATGTTGGTTGCTTCACCCTTTGTATGGGCCAGGAGGCTGATTCAGCAGCTGTGTTCACAACTGAACAGTCCTTTTTAGGATGGCCTCTGCTCACCCTGTATGGGGAGGGGGCTAGAAAAGATGCCCCAAACATAGCTTGTCCCACTTTAACTTACCCAACTGGATAGCTGCTTCCAGGAGATCACCTGTATTGCAGTTGAAACACAAAAATATCCTTTGCACCCTAGAAGGTACACACCCTACTAGATGACCTGAACAGTGACATCGCTCAATGTAGAGCAGCAATCGTTGCCAGAAAACTCTTGCAATATAATATTGATAGTATTGCTCTCAGTGAGACTACACTTGTAGATGAAGGCCATCTGAGGGAGAAGGGGGATGGCTATAGCTCTTTTGGAACAGGAAACCTGCAAATGACAGCCAAATACATGGCATTGGTTTGCCATTAAGAACCAGATTGTCAGGCAAAAGACTTAATTCCCCGTTTGCATTAATTAGCACCTCAAGATTCTCTGCCTCCAACTAACCAACAATTCATTTGCTATCATCATCAGTGCATACGCCCCAACATGCAGTGTTGAGGAAGAACAGAAAAAAGTTTTAAGCTGACCCTGACGAAATCCTGACTGTCATCCTGAAAGAGGACAAGATTATCCTCCTTGGAAACTTCAGCGCAAGAGTTGGCTGGGGAGGGGCACCATTGGGAAGGAAAGAGGGAGTGAGGCCAGTTCCAATGGCATCCTTTTTCTCAGTAAAAGTGAAGAACATGACATTGCCATTATTAACACTATCTTCAGACACAATAGGTACAAAAAAAACATGGCAACACCCCTGCTCAAAGCAATGGCACTGCCTGGACTATATTATTGTAAAAGCATGTTATCTAAAAGATGTCCATATCATGCATTTCATGAGAGGAGCTGATAACTGATGGATCGATCATTGCTTAGTGCAATCAATCACGTCCATCAGGGTTGCACTGCAACATCGAAAGCAACCCAAATCTATCTGAAGACAATACAACATCAAAAGCTCTCAGATCCCTAGATACCTTGAAGCCCTCCAAACACATCACGGTAAGATACTCGCTAATTTTAGGATTGAAAATGATAACATCTGTGTTTAGGAAGATTATCAAATTCTAAAAGAGACCATCCATGAGGCTTGCATAGAATAAATTGGCTTTATCATCCAATGCCATCAGGACTGGTTAGGCAAAAGCAACAAGATCAAAGCCCTTCTCAATTGGAAGTGAAAAGCTTTCTTGTATATGTTAAAACCACCCGGCATCCAGTCAGAAGCAGGGAACTTTTCAACAGCTTAAAGTTGAAGACCAGGGGAAGATTCAAGACATTAAAAGCAAATTGGGGGGAGAGAAGGCAAAAAAAAAAATCCAACACTTTGTTAACAACGATTACATAAGGAGCTTCCTTCAGTGCAGTGAAAGCTATGTATGGACCAAGCTCTTGCAGACTCGCTCTCCTTACATCTGAAGACATCAATACACTCCTCAAACACATGAGTCCAACAAAAACCACTGGAAGGAGCATTACTCAAAGCTCCTGAACTGAGAATCAATGGTGACTGATGAAATCATTGAATCCATCCCACAGCCTTCAGTAAGGGAAGCACTTGCCAGTCTACCAACATCTGAAGAAGTCCACTAGGTGACAAGAGAGATAAAGAACGAAAAACGATCCGGCCCTGATGGCATACCAGCTGAGATCCTCAAGGTTGGTGGGAAACTATGACCAACAAGCTCTGCAGATTGTTTCTCAAAATCTGGAACACTGAAGAAATTCCCACTGATCTACAGAATGCCAATATTGTTACCCTTTTTAAAAAGGGAGATGAATCTGACCATGGAAACTATCAAGGTATCACCTTCCTCTCCATTGCTGGGAAGATCCTTGCTTAAATTCTGCAAAACTGACTGCTTCCTCTTCCTAAGGAAATCCTTCCCAAGTGTCAGTGTGGCTTCAGACTATCGAGAGGTACCATGGACATAATTTTTGTGGCCTGGCAGATCCAGGAAAATTGCCAAGAACAACCCCAGGAACTGAATATAGCTGTTATCTATTTTACCAGTCTTCAACTGTGTTAATCATGAGGCTGTATGGAAGATCTTATCAAAATGTGGCTGCCCAGGGAAATTTATCACCATGCTAAGACTCTTTCAGGACCAGAAGACTGCCTCCACCCTATTCAGTGGCTCCAATATGGAGCTCTTTGCCATTCAAACTGACATCAAGCAGGGCTGCGTGATTGCACCAATTTAGTTTTCCATCTTTCTTGCTGTCAAACTGTTCATTTGTGATCATCTACTACATGGCATCGACACTAAGTACAGGATGTACAGGACCCTTTTCAATCTTCCCTGTCTCCATGCCAAAATCAAAGTTACTTTGGCCTTGACTGTGGAACTTCAATACACAGATGATTGTTTCATCATTGCATGTATTGAGAAGGACCTACAAAATGCCCTTCACTGCTTCTTTCAGGCATACCAATGCCTAGGACTGACCCTTAACATAGGAAAAACAAAGATGCTTTACCAGCCTACTCTGGACTAATCAACTCTCCCAGCAAAGATCCTCATCGATGGGCAGGAGCTGGATGAAAGTTGAATGCTTTGGATACCTCGGCAGCCATCCCTCTAAGAAGACCAACATTGACAAGAACATCCAGTATAGGATCTGATGTGCCAGCTCTGCTTTTGGAAGATTGAATCATCATGTGTTCAATGATCATCATATCAGGACTCGAACAAAGCCCCTACTGTATAGATGGCTGTGGTAATTCCAATTCTTCTCTACAGTTGTGAAGCCTGGGTGACCTACAGGGACTACCTGAAAAGCCTAGAACCCCATCACCAGCACTACCTCCATAAGATCTTTGGCATAAAGTGGAAGGATCATTCATCACACACATGCCAGTGTCTTCACTAATGCTAACACCACCAGTATGGAAGCATTGACTCTTCAACTTCAGCTGCGGTGAACAGGGCATTGTGCGTGCATGTCTGACATGCGCTTACCAAAACAACTGCTATACTCCCGACTCAGCCAAGGACAAAGGACACACAGGGGCCAGAGGAAACACTTCAAAGACGTCCTCAAGGTGAACATTAAGAAGTGCGGCATTGACATCACAAATTGGGAAAAACTAGCTCAGGATAGGGCTACATGGTGACGCCTTGTGAGAGAAGGTACATCTTACTTTGAGGAAAACCATCTTGCCCTGGAGGCAGAAAAACAACAAAAATGAAAGAAAACAAGACAGAAATCCTTGGTCTGACTCCCCCTTTAACCATCACCTGTGGCATCTTCCAGAGCATCTGTGGCTCTAGGATTGGCCTTCTTAGTCATCAACAGACTCATCTAAAACCCTTTATTTGACCTATGGGAATGATCCTCCTCAACCATGAAGGATTGCCACTGCCACTATTGACTATGGAGGCCTTGGGCTCGGCAGCTTTTTCCAAGAGGTAACTGGTGGTTACTAACATGCTCTCAGGTGCTGCAAATCATCTCTTGGAGTGCTTATTTGTTGGCTTTCCCTATCCACAACGCGCACTTTATTGATCCTATTCTACAAGCTCTGTGTATTCCAATGACAACTAATAGCTGTGATGACTGCAGGGCACTTGGCAGGGGCCCCTTTGCGGATCAATGAATGAGGCTGCAGTTCATAGGTTGGGTCTGGAGAAGTGCCCAGGCTCCCAAACACATGCAGAATTCTCCTCTCGGTGTTTCGTCCTTACCAGTCCCAGGCGATGAGGAATAATGGAAACTTACATTAAAAGCAGCTCCGGCTGAACCTGAGTTTACACTGGTTTAGGTGCACAGAAGAGACTGGCTAGTCCGATTTGCCACCTTAATTCCAATGACCTGATCTTCCATTGCCCCCTTCCAAACTAGAGTATCTGAAATCAGACAGAAGGGCCTGATTCTGCAAGCGGTTGAGCCCTCTCTAAGCCCATTCATCCCATTAGGATTTAAAGGTGTTCAGACACTTTAAGGATTATACTTAACCCTTTGAGTCCTGATCTGCCTTTCAGGGAAGTCCATAAGTACCTACCCTTGATTTCACTGGAAGATGGATTGAGCCCACCAGGTTTATGTACAATTTGCCTTGCCAAGTAGATGTGCCCTCAGTCAGACAGAATTCCTCTTCTTTAGGCCTCCAAACCTGGAAAGGATGCTGCTCACCTGGTGAGCTGAGCTATCTGGAAGCTATATTGACAAACACTGGTTATATCAACTTCCATCCCACTGATTCATCCTGGACTGCGCCTACCCACTGGCTTCTGCCACTGCCACTGCCTGCAGCAGCACTGCTGACTTGCGGAGGGGTGGTGTCCCAGATGTCCCAGTTTTCCTTATGGACACCCTACTTATACATCTACTCAGGAAATAGGATCCTGTCCCAGCAATTTTAACTTAGCAAGTTTTTCACTCTAGGCAACCTCTGCCAGACAGCTGGTGGGAAGAGGGGGGGAGTCTTTACCTGCTCTTGAAACTCAAAGCCCCTGGCTGCTGCTGCTGCTGCAGTATGACCCCCTTGGACCCCCCATTTTGGTCACTTCCCTAAGCCAGTACCTGGAGTCTGAGCCCTGCTCACCTACCCTTATTTATGCTACTATTCTGCCAAAAGTCTCCCCCATGGTACTTTTCTGTCTTCGTATATGAATTATACAACCCATGCTTTCCCTCTTGAGGATATCTTTGAAATAATGAGAATCAAGTGAATTTATAGAACTAGTATGTGTTTTGTGAATTGAGCAGCTCCACTGTCTAATAAAACACTTTCTCCCAAGAGATTTTTTCAAGGTAGTTTCTTTCTTAGGTGAGAAAGAAGATTGCAGATAGTGATTTCTGAAGCAAAGTTGGTTTCCTTCCAAAAAATAGTGTGTACAAACAGATATATAGACTTGGTTCAACGTTTCTTTCCCTCAGAAAGCTATAAACCCTCAGTTAGGGGGTGAATGCTATGTTCTAAAGTGTTAAGTGCAAATAATACAGAGCAGCTGGGCACCCAGGGCAGTGGCAATGCGCAGAGGCCGTGGTGACTTCCAGCTACCATACCACCAGTGCAGCCATACAGCTGAAGAGACAGTTGTCATTTTTCTGCTCCATCCCTGAAGCTGGTGCTGCCCCAGTTGCCACACCTTAATTATGCTACTGAGATGATATCTTGGAGGAGAAGAAGGTGATCAGGAACAGTCTGCATAGATTCACCAAGTGCAAGTCATCCACGACCAACCTGATTGCCTTCTACGATGAGATGACTGGCTCTGTGAATACAGGGAAAACAGTGGACATGATATACCTTGATTTTAGCAAGACTTTTGATATGGTCTCCCACAGCATTCTTGCAAGCAAACTAAGGAAGTATGGGTTGGATGGATGGGCTGTAAGGTAGACAGAAAGCTAGCTGGATCATCAGGCTTAACAGGTAGCAATCAATGCCTTGAGGTCTAGTTGGCAGCCAGTATCAAGTGGAGGGCCCCAGAGGTCAGTCCTAGGGGTGGTTTTGTTCAGTATCTTCATTAATGATCTGGAAGGTGGGATGGAGTGCACCCTCAGCAAGCTTGCAGATAACACCAACCTGAGGGGAGCAGTAGATACACTGGAGAGTAGAGATAGGATTCAGAGAGACTTAGGCAAATTGGAGGATTGAGCCAAAAGAAATCTCATGAGGCTCAACAAGGACAAGTGCAAAGTCCTGCACTTAGGATGGAACAATCCCATGCACCAGTACAGGCTGGGGGCTGCCTGGCTGGGCAGCAGCTCTGCAGAGAAGGATGTGGGGGTTACAGTCAACAATAAGCTACATATGAGTCAACAGTGTGCCATTGTTGCCAAGAGGGCTAACGGCATATTGGGTTGCATTAGTAAGAGAGTTGCCAGCAGATTGAGGGTAGTAATTGTTCCCCTCTATTCTACACCAGTGAGACCACATCTGGAGTACTGTGTCCAGTTTTGGGCCCCCCACTACAGAAAGGATGTGGACAAATTGGAGAGAGTCCAGTGGAGGGCAACAGAAATGGTTACGGGGATGGGGAACATTTCTGAGAGAGGCTGAGGAGACCGGGCTTATTTAGTCTAGAGAACACAGGACGGAGAGGGGATTTAATAGCAGCCTTCAGCTACCTAAAGTGGGGTTCAAAAGAGGATGGAGCTGGACTTTTCTCAGTGGTGGCAGATGACAGAACAAGGAGCAGAGGACACAAGTTGCAGCAAGGGAAGTTTAGGTTGGATATTAGGAAAAACTCTCACTTGCAGGGTGGAGAAGCACTGGAACGAGTTAGCTAGAGAGGTGGTGGAATCTCCATCCTTGGAGGTTTTTAAGGCCTGGCTCGACAAAGCCTTGGTTGGGATATGGTTGGGGATGGTCCAACTGTGAGCAGTATTTGGACTAGATGATCTCCTGAGCTTTGTTCCAACCCAAATTTTCTATAATTCTATGACTATGAACTGTGCATGTGGGAAGGGAGGAGGTGTTGGAAGAAAGAAAAGCAAGCAATTTGTTTCTGAAATGTAGTGGCTATCACGTTCATCTCAAACTTGGTAGGTCCTTTATTCGAATCCAATAGAAATATATATCAGCTTTTCTCTCTCTCATCTCCCTTCATGGTCTTCTAAGTCTGAGACACTTTCACAAGCACAGCTCTATTGTCTCTATTTTTTTATTAGTCACCATTATTGAGGAAATGCAATATGGTGGTTGCTTACTGCACTGCTGTGTTCAGGAATTAAAAGTGAGAGCCCTATTTCATCTCCGTAACCTACTGCTGTTCTCTGAGCTTGATACTGGTACTTTACGGCACAATGGTTTCATGAATCACATGTATCCTTTCAAAGAAAGTCCATATTTACTTGTACGTGATGTGCATTTATTTATCTATGTAATTCACCTTGATGTGTGCAGTAGACAAACGCTGTTGCGTTTCTTTCCCATTTAACAAAGTGAAAGAAAGGAAGGGGTGGAGAGCAAGACAGACAGCATGGGTAGACTTGTTTAGCAAGATTTTAATTGCTGGGAGCCTGTCTATCTCAGTCCGTAAAGCTTGAGCCTCTTCATGTCACAGCCAGGCTTTGAGTCCCACACTGAGCACAATTCATCTTTTGTTTTCCTTGAAACCGCAGTCAGGCAAAGACGTTTTCAGAATCCATTTCCACTGATCTTTCCAAAAATTGCTCGCTGATGGTACCCAAACTTTCATCCCAAATGCAGGAATTTGTTGGTAATTTATGCAGTTCGATTTAGGCTTGAAATTTTACAACTCAAATTTGAATCTACAGTAATATTATGGGTTACACTTATCGGTTTCTTTTTTTTCTATCAAGCTAAAATGCTAAAGAAATAACAGAGGTGAAAACTGGTAATGGAGAGAAGGGTGAGTCACTAAGAAAGAACTGGCTGATAGAACTAGGATTACTTAGTCTGGAGGAGAGAAGATTGGGGGGAGATTTGGTAACAGGCTTCAAATACCTAAAGGGTGTTATAAAGAAGACAGTGTTTATTCCTTGTGGCTATAGGGTACAGGAAAGGGAGCATCAGTTAAACTGCAACAAGGAAAAATTAGGTTGGATATTAGAACATTTTCATTATGAGACTAGCTAAGCATTCAGCTAGACCACACAGAGAATTGTAGACTTTCCATCCCTGAAAGTCTTTAGGAGTGGGTTAGATAAACAGCTGGCTAGTAATATTTTAGACAGGAACGATCCTGTCTCTAGGAGGCGGTTGGACTAGATGACCTCCTTGGGATTCCTCCAACCTTATTTTTCTATGATTCTAGGAATAGCAAAAAAAAAATCTAGGAGTAAAACGAGGAAAGTAAAAGTGAAAAATGAGATAAACTTGGTAAGGGCTATTGATGATCACAAGAAGGACTCTTGCAAATAAGTCTGAAGCAAAAGAAAGACCAGCAGAGCTGTGAGTTCACTTTCAAATATTGACAGTGAGCTACAAACAGAAGATGCAAGGAAGGTAAAGCTCCTCAAGGACCGCATTGCTTCAGTCTCTACAAATAAAGAAATGCCACAAACCTTAGATCAGACAACTAACAGAATGAATATAAAAATAGGAAACACTGCAGGTCATAAAAACTAAAGAGAGCCCGAGGGGTTTTGACAAATACAAATGAACTGAAGTCAGCGGGAGCTGACAGAATTCACCCCAGGTTGCTGAAGGAACTGGATGAAGAAATCATGGAGCCACTGATAATATTTGCAAGGTCATGGATGACAGAAAAGGTCTCAAAGGGTTGCAGTACAGCTAACATTGGTATAATATCTTTAAAAAGGGAGGAAAGGAGGACCTGGGGAATTACAGGCTGGCCCATCTGTCTTCAATACCTGGAAAGTGATTACAGCAAACTCTACAATCATTTGCAAACACCTGGAGGAGGAAGGACTGATCACTAGCAGCCAACACAGAGTTGTTAAGAACAAAGCATGCTAAACCAGCTTGATTTCCTACTTTTACACGAGTAACCAGTTTGATGGATGGATGAGGGAATGCAAAGGACATTATATATATGGTCTTTGGTAAGGCTTGTAATAGTCTCACAGGTAAACGAGAGAAGTGTGAATTAGAAAGAATGACAACGAGGTGGATAGTTCATGGATTGAATAATGCCAAACAACACAGAACTAGAAACGAACCACTTTCTGAATGGCAGGACATCTCAAATGGGGCTTCTCGTGGGGCTCGTCTGGGTCCGGTGCTTAACATTTTTAATAACAATTCACATGCAGGAATAGAGAATGTGCCGATTAAGTTTGCAGATGCCCCAAAACTTGGAGGAGTTTCATATAGTTTGGAGGGTAGAAGTAGTATTCAGAGTGATCTTGATAAATAGGAGAGTTAGTTACTAAAAAACCAAATGAAATTCAGCCAAGACACCTGTAAAGTGAGACATTTAGTGAAGAAATACCAGTACTGAATGCACAAATCCAGGAGGGGGGATAATTGCCTAGGCAACAGTGCTGCCTAGAACGATCTGGGGGCCGTGAAATACAGAGACAGAAAATCTAAACTGGGGCTGCATTAACAGAAGTATTGTATATACGGCATGGCACATGATAGTATTATGCTACCTGGGGCACTGAGCAGGCCACAGGTGAAGTATTGTTTTTGATTCTGGGTACTGTATTTTAAGCAAGACATCAAGAAACTGGACATTCAAAGACAAATGACAGAAGTAATAAAGGAGTTGGAAAGCAAGCTCTCTAAAGAAAGGTTGAAGTAACAAAATCTGATTAATCTGGGGGGAAAAAAGAGAGCAAGGTGAGGGGAGGGCAGGACAGCAATTTTCAGGTGGCTGAAAGGCTGCCATAAAAAAGAGAGAACAACTGTTCTCCCTTGCCACAGATGGCAGGGCACAAGACAATAGTTTTAAAAGGCAGCAGAACAGATTTAGATTCAACCTCAGGGGAAACGTCCTGGCTGTCAGAACAACAGGACATTGGGACAAGTTGCCCAGGGAAACCTTGGCATCTCCTTCACTGGAGATTTACAGGGAGAGGCTGGTTAGGCAATATGTAGAGAATTATAACCGTCTGGTCTAACATCGACATTAACATGACATATTTTGTGGCCAGTGAATTTGGATGTTTGAATCCTTGACATGTATTTTTGAAGCATTGAGGGAAAATGCCCCATTCCTTGAGGCAGGATTTTGAAGAGGGCAGCTCTGCTGCATCATGGGAACATGCTAGCAACTGTGTTAGAGGCACAGCATCCTTGCTAACTCCTTGCCTTGAGCTGATGACAGATGTCAACATGTGGCTTACCACCAAATGCAGCCAAGATGGAAAAGTTAGGTTAGTGTTTCATATCCAAAATTCAAAGGTGTTCTCCGACCACGTCTTTGACTCAGTACTTTTCTTATGCTCTTTCGTGTTGTCTCCCCTTTTTCAGAAGTCCAACTTTACTATTCAATACACCAAGTGTGGTACTGCCTTCCAGCTCCTCTCACACTGGCGGGATAGGCTGCTGTTAGATTCATAGATGGCAAGGCCAGAAGGGACCTCAGAAGATCATCGGGTCCACCCCCTGCACCAAGCAGGAAAGATAACTGGGGGTCAGGTGACCCCAGCAAGGTGACTGTCTAGTCTCCTCTGTGCCATCAGGCAACATCTGTCCTTCTCCAGTGCTTCTTTCAACCAGTGGCAAGGAAGACAGCAGGAAGCCGAACCTAACCTGGAAATCTCCTCCAGCCGAACCTTTGGCAGACAAATCCCCCTTCAGCCACAAAGGGCCAAGTCCCTTCTTTGGTCATTAGTCCCCTGAGCATCCTCAAGACTTCTTCCCCAATGGCCTCCACGCGTAGCTTGCACTAGAACAAAAACACTTGCATAGGCATGTTCTTAACTTACCTAGCAGAAAAAAAATATTACATCAACTCTGATGTCACAGTGACAAAATGTCAAGGGACTGCAAACTCAGCTTAGAGGAAATCCATTCTCCTAATTCATCTTTCCTCCTCATCTAGGGCTTATCCATGAATGTAGTACATACAATTCCCCATTCCATTTAGTCCCCCCTTCAGGCAAACAGAGCACCTGTACCACTTCGAAAAAGAAAAAAAAAACACTTGGGATTTTCTTTTTCCATTGCCACGGTGAGAAGGGAATGTGAATCTGCCTGGTTTTCGAACTGGCATTCAGAAATACAAATCTGGAGCTGCAGCACATCTCACAGCAACCTGAATGTGGATTCTGCCCTTGGACCTCTCTCTCACGAATAACCAACGCTTCTACGGTTTTGTAGAAATACCACATTTCCAGATTCAGATAAAGAGAGCAGAATTGTAAGAGGCTCAAAGATTTAATTAAAACAACAATGAACTAACTAAGACTGTGAAATCCCATCTGGTGGCCGAAGGAGGGACTCTGGGCATGAGTCTTAGCTGCTACCACCTAAGCTAGTTGGGTTGCTGCCAGTATTAGTAGCTAAGCAGAAGACTTATTTGTGTACCATGTCCAATCCCAATTAGTATCCTCTACTCCTGTCTGGAGCAAAGTGTTGAACTCCTGAATTAACCAGGCAGAGGCTCAGTGCTCTTCAGTGCTACGCCCTAACTATCCCTGCCTCCAAGTCCAGCTGCTGTTTTCTGAGAACCGAGGCCTATGTAGATACTCAGGAGAGCTCCCACAACTGCTGCTTGATCTGAGAACTGAAGCTCTTAAAAACCTTTAGTCCCTCTTGCTTCTTTAGTAGCCTCAGGCCATAAGTGTCTCCAATTTTGGAAAGCTTCTGACTGGACTGGCTCTCTGAATGCTCCCTGATGGGAATATTCCCTTGATGATAACACCAAGTTCAGCGGCTGGAATGAAAATACATAGAGTCATAGACTCATAGGGCTGGAAGGGACCCCAAAGGATCATCGGGCCCATCCCCCTGCACGAGCAGGGAAGACATCTGGGGTCAGACAACCCCAGCCAGGTGACCGTCCAGTCTTCTCTTGAAGACCTCTGCGGCAGATGATTGCACCACCTCTGGGGGGGAGCTTGTTCCATAGTCTGGACACTCTAGTTGTAAAGAAGTTTTTCCTAATGTTCAGCCTGAAACTATCTTTCAGGCGTTTGTGGCCATTGCTTCTAGTTTTCCCCCGGGGTTCACCGAGCCCCTGATATACACCTCTGATATAGCAGTAAGCTGCAAGCAAGTCCCCTCCCAGCTTTCTTTTCTTTAGGCTAAAGAGTCCGAGATCCCTCAGCTTCTCCTCGTATGGCTTGCCTTGCGTGTCTCTGATCATGCAGGTGGCCCTTCTCTGGACCCTCTCAAGCTTCAGCACGTCCTTGTTGAAGTGCGGTGCCCAGAACTGGACTCAGTACTCCAGCTGCCTTTAAGAAGAACCCATTGTGGGCACGCTGATTGTAATGAAGAAAGGGTGGCGTTGTTCTGAAGGAAGTCGTCCTATGTTGCTCACATAAAGGGACGTTCAGAAATAAAGCAACATCAAATGAAACAAAACAAACTACGAAGCTGTTTGAATCTGCCCGCTCCATCCTCTGCTGAAGTGTTTGTTCAAAGGGATCATTTGAAGTGGATTATCATCTGAAGCCTGGCAAGTCATGGCAGGGTGCTGCCTTTGAAACTCTGATCCTGAAGTATGATCAGAAGCTAGACCACATTGCTTTGTCCAACATACAACATTTTGCAAAGGCTGTGAGAGTCTGGTGTCCTGCATCCCTGTGGGAGCTTGCTACTTGGACACACAATGACATGAGAACTGTCGCACTAATGTGGGGGCGAATTCCTATGTTTTGGCATGTTTCCATTTCCTCTCAACCTGGTTTTCAGGGAGGGGAAGCCATCTCTCTTCGTTAGGAAGTTTGTTAGGATTCCTTGCAATTCGAGGTGCTAGACTTCTGAAGAACCTTTCTCCCCCCAGCTCTGACTTCGGTAGCAGGGGACAAGGCTGCGAGCAAAGGCCCCGCGACTTACAGCCATTCTGCTCCCTCTTCTTGCTTTTCGGAAGCAAATTACCCAACTGGCTTCCAAGAAGAAGGTGGCATATATGAATGTAACCCCACTTGTACCATAGAAGGGAACTTTTCTAAATGCACCCATCCTGAGAAAGTCAGTATGAACCTCTTGAACATGCTTAATGTGGATATGGGGTGTCTGTGGGCCAGGTTGGGTGTAGCACTGAGGTCAAGGGGGAGAGTCTGTGTGGCACGTGGGTCAGAGGGGAGTGTTGTGGGAGAACCCTCTATGACCCGGGGCAAGGTAAAGGAGACTGCAATAAGCTGTCTTATTGAAAACACTGACTGGTCAGAGCTGGGTGAGCTCTGGATCCCACTGGTAGAGAGGTAGAAGGAAATCTGTCCAGTGTCCCAGGAACTGAAGGAGGTTGTGGGGGAATTTGGATGACTTCTGTCTCAGCCAGAGATGTGCATCCTGACCTGGGCACCTGCTGGGAAGAAGGACTAGCACAAGCATGTTGGATCCACCCAGAGGCTCCAGAGAAGCTGGATTCAGTCTGCTGCTCACCAGACTCGGAATATGAAGAATATCAGGGACAGCAAAGCTTATTTTCTACCAAGCTTATTTCATTCTACCAGCTAATTTTCTACCAAGGAGCAATATAATGCGTATGTATCTACACTGTGCTTTTTAATATTTTATCTTCTTTGTCAGGCTTTCATTTGTTGTTCAGCTGCTATTTCTTATTATAGTAAAAGATAAACTCATATTTCTGTATATTCATTCTTATTCGCTGAGAAAAAAATTGATGCCAGGTACCCACACTAGGTCCTGTTGGGTTGTGTGTGTGTGTGTGTGAAGCAAACCCAGAGGGGTTGTACATTTGGTGTGGCACAGCCCTTACACCTTTATTTCCAGGATCTCAGAAAAGTAGATCATTTGCCTCCCACTTGTCTTCTAGTTACTCCCGAGTACAGTGCTAAACCAGAGCTGTTCTAGCCTTGTGTGCTGCTGCGCTGCAATGAGAAATAGAATTGCTCAACTACAAGAGAAGACCGGGCTTGTGTCTGACCCCTTATACCACTCCACCATCCCCACACAGCCTGCAAGCCGAAGTAGAAATCCTAACAAACTTCTTAGTTTAAATGATGAACCCATAGCTCTTTCAGATCCTGCAATCTCTTAAACAACTACAGCCCTTCTACAGCTTCTCTGCTTTTTGTAGAGTCAATCAGAGTGCCTAGATTCTTTATTTTTCCTAATTGGGAGTGTCCTTTCATTCAGAGACATGGCAAGGGACAGAATGTTTCTCTCTATCATCTATGTCAATGGCTCACAATCTACTGCCCGTGACCTGGATCCAGCACATGGGGCCATGTCATCCAGTCTGCGAGGATCCCCATAGGTCTAGCAGTTTGGTGGTGAGCAATTGGTGGCATTGGTAAGTTTTATGGGGCCCTATTAGTGTAACTGTGGGGGGCTGGAGAGGCAGCAGAGGCAGCATTCCTAGATACCACCTTTGTGTGTGTGCACAAAAATAGCCACCGTGGCAGAGGCAGCTGACTGTTTCATCACCATCATCACAATGGCAGCTGGCACTGCCCTAAGCATTGCAGCTGCCCCAGGCATGGGGCTGCCCTACTATACCTCTGGGGACCCCCATGGGCCAGATGATAATGCCATTGGCCTCATATGACAGATCAGGCTGGCACATGGGTTGGTCCATGGGCAAGATCCCTCACGGGGTTAGGGCCAAATGGACTGGGCACCATGGGTCTCAGTCAGTATGTGATCATCACTAAATAATGTTTCACTGAGAATTCAAGTTTTCTTTTGAAAGCGTACGTGGATTAAGTGATTTTTCCCCTGCTATATCTAGGTCCATTATTAACGATGGAGAGAGGCAGGAGGTGACGGCAAAGATTTGTAATATGAGATCTGTCCTCACTAGCTCATTTTTGGGAACCAGTAAAGCAGCATCGTAGTTATTATATTTGTCTCGTGTGTGAAATGTCCCTGTTTGAAAGTGGGCAGAAACAAATCTCTCTCTTTCACAAACACAGTCAAATGTTTTGCCTGGATTCTCTCTCCCTGGAGAAAAAGTGCCTCTTTCATTCAGAGTCATTGCAAAGGGATACAATGCATATTTCTTGCTCTATGTCAGTGGTGCTTAACCTTTCCAGCCCTGACTGCCCCCATGCTCGAGATCTAGTCATAGCATGACCCCATCTGGCACATGGAGCAATGCCATCTGGCTGATGGGGGGTCCCCATACATCCAGAAATGTGTGTGTGTGGGTGGGGGGGACAGTGGCAACATTAAATTGCCACATTTGACACTTCTACCTCTCCCTCATCACCAAATGTGCAGACCCATGGGCAGCCCTGGAGGCCAAATCCACCCCACGAGTCTGTAAATTGACTACTACTACTCTATCTTTCAGCTCAACATACAACCCAATGAGTCATATTTTAGATAAAAAGCACATCTGTATTTGTTTTCTGTAAGTAGGTGGAATGAATTAATAAAAAGCCCTCTTCTTTCATAAAGAACTATATGACTAATGTCATTGCAAGGAGGGAAAATAATTGCTAAAAGCTGGGAAATAGGGATGCACTTGTGAAAGGGTTTAGGATAGACAACAGTTAATCTAAGCTTGCACTGAAATCAATGAAAGAAAGAAAAAAGAAGGTTAGCTTTCTTGAAACAAAATTGATATGCTTCCTTCATGTCTTCCATATCTGAAGACAAAATAGCTCATTTCCACTTCCTTTAACTGCCCTACTTTACAGTTAGGGCTGCCAGGCTCTGGAATGGGCTCCCAAGTAGGGTGATACTCTCTCCTACCTTGGGGGTCTTCAAGAGGAAGCTGGACAGATATTTGCCTGGGGTGATATGACCCCAGCACCTGGTTCTGCCTGGGGCAGGGGCTCCGACCTGATGATCTGTTTAGGTCCCTTCCGACCCTACGCACTATGATATGATATGTATTTTTTTTGCGGGGGGGAGCTTTATTAGGAACTAATTGGACAAGATATTTCCTCGTTCCTAATACGGAAATAAAATAATCTCTGAAACAGTGATAAGGTTTGCACGTTGGATTCAAATAAATCCAACCTCTTCTTCCTTTTCTCCTTAGCAAAAGTTTGTCTTATGTAGCAAATAACATTACTATTCTTCTTCATGTTACCTTACACACTTTCAGATGTTCCCCATGCTGTGGTGTGCAGGGTAAACTCTCAAAGTTAATTCTCTGAAGTCAATGCAATATATCTTCTGACAATGAAAAAGAAACAGGGCATTTGTAACACGAAAGAAAATACCAATTTTTTTCTTCTCATTGTCCCATAAGAAGGGAAGTAAGAGTTTTTCTGTTTTTAGGAAAGGAATTTGAAAACATAAAACTAAATCTCTAGCAAATGGCAGAGCTATTTTACTACAGGTGTTTTCTTCTGAATGCTCTTTTATGAATAATTGGTGCTATTAGACTTTTGCAAGAAGAAAATGTTTCCAGATTCAGCGTGGGATGTTGAGAGGGTCATTAGCAGATGCTCAAAACTTTCTTTTGAGGAGAGAAGGAGGAGGGAAAGAACAGCCCCCTATGGCATGAATGCTGGTCTCTGCAATGAAAGTGCTCCGCATCACATCTGAAGTTTCTGGGTAGCTGTTTCTAGTCAGTAATCCTTTTCACAAGCAGAAATAGCTCAGCAGAAGGATTCAACATTTGTCTGTGTCTCACCTCCAGCCCTTTCCCCTATTCTTCTCCCTTTGCCTTTGGAAAAAAACTCTGACTTCATTAATGGAACAAGTTTGTTTAAGAAAACTAGAAACTGAAAAGTGCCTCGTGCCAAGTCTCTGGAAACACAATCCTCTTCTGTGCTGCACCCTGAGCTAGGCCCAGCCTCACCTTTCATGTGAACATCACAAGTACATAGACCATTAGGAAAGAGCCATGACCTAAGAAACAAAATCTCACAAAGAAGTCACTTTTTGTTCTCAAAATTCTCCCTGAAGATGATGATCCCCGGTTTCCACAAAGGGATGGACGATCTCTTAAACATAACTTGGTGTTACAATTTTCCAGACAACTGGAGAAGCCCTCACACACAGGTAGTGTGGGGAAACATTTGTCTGTTGTTTCTGACCTCAATTAAGGAGGCATCAGCTGGTCCCCAACCAGATATCTAGAAGCAATGTGAATTTATCAAACTAATTGGAAGTTTCAAATAGACCTAAATGTGCAAACTCATAAGAGGATCCAATTTCCCACCACGTTGCTTGATTAAGGAGCAGGAAGCACTATTAAGGAAAAGATACTCAATGAGAAGGAAGTCTCTCACTCAGAAAGGAGTGCAACAAGTGGAGTTGGAACACGTGCTTCCAGCTGGAAATTGGAAGAGCAAGCAGGTAAGACCTAGCCCTAGGGCTAAGTACAGGCAGTCAAAAAGCCCAAGGCTGAATCGATTCAATCTTTGCAGGTTAGTCTAAGCTGCATAAATTGAACCAAGAAACAAGTGAACAGATATTCACTTTTGGTTCTAGAAATGCAGCCATATGCCTGCAGTGGCCCAGGCCAAGGAGCACTAGAGCATATCTCCCTGGAGCAAACAGCTTGGGCCAAGGCTAGACCCTGCAAGGAGGAGGACAGGGACCCTCAGGGGAGATGCAAAGCATCCTGGGATGCTGGGGGACTGAATTAACTTGAATCTGGAGGGGATGTGGCAGAGATCTGGGACAAAAGTTCAATAAACCGATTTAACCTAAATTACTTGTCTGATACTTCATCTCTCCAGGTTTAAACCAGTTTTGGCCATTTTGAAAATGGTTTATGTGCCCTGAACTTCTGTTGTGTTGCGCATTTGAACCAGTTTCCCATCACTTGTACCAGTTTATGTGTAATTTCTGTCCCTAGCTTGAGTGTAACATTTTAGCACTCACCACTTGTCTATACTTCAGTCAGGCATGGCCCTGGGGGTGTGGGGCTGAGCCTGTCCTGCCCACCCATGTATGCTGGTACCTCCAGAACTAGAAGTTCCCAAGGAGTCCTCTATGCTTCCCCCCCACCCATACCCTTGCCCCTGCCATAGTGCCAGCTCTTACACCCTCAGTCTCCCGAGACTTGAGAGCAGAACACGACTGACTCACACTGATGAACTTCTGGTCCCTGCATGCATCAATGTATTCAAGTAGGTAGTGGGTGTTCAACTTAGTGTTCCCTGGGACAAATCATCACTATGATATGGACCAACCTCAGTCTTCTACATAGGGCTGACTTATGTTAACAAAGTCCCATTGCCAAAAATGTGACCCTACAATACACCAGTCCCCTAGAACTGAACTCATATGTCACCTGGCTTCTTTTCTTTTGGCTCCACATCAGTTCCTAGCAAACCTGCACTGCCAGCTCAGGATGTTGGTGGGAGCCATATGGGAAGACTGTGGCAGAATGCAATCCAGTCTGCAGTATGTGAGCTGGAACACCCCAGCAGCTTAAGACGGCAAGCAAGGAAGCTTCCTAAGGGCTCATCATCACATTCCTTCCAGTACTCAACATAACTGTTACAACAGCAAGGCACTTTACGAGGGGTTCACATTCACAGACTAGCTGCAGTAGAGTACCCTTATTACAGCAGGGCATTCAGCTGCCTAGAGCAGAATTCATAGCTGTTCAGCTCTGGAACAACTTATGTTCCTCTCATTTTTTGAAGACAGGGAAGAGACACTTCACCCAAAGGCACTTTTTCCTCCTCTCTTCTTACCATCATGGTATTTCCTATTTTCCCATTCTCTTTTACAAGACTTCCCACCACTCTGCCTGGAAGTTCCTTTCCCGTCCAGGCTTCCTACAGATCTCTAGTTTGGGACCGCGTTCTTTTATTATCATTAACACATCAGAAACTTGTGATAGCTAGACTCGTGCCTTTCATTTCTTGAAGATGGAACACCCCTCTCAACAGCGGTAGAAGGAATGAGACCCTAAATGCTCTATTCACTCCATTTCTTTTCTGCCTCTCCTTCAGAAACTGCTAGAGATGTCATTTTGCTGGTATGCCTTCTCTTTCCTGTCTTCTATAGAAAGTTCTTTCTTTCTCTACTGCGCTCAGATGGTTGTACACTGTGAAGAGGGGACATGCCTCACTCTCAGCTTTCCCTCCTGTTCAGAGAGCCAGTGCAGACCTGCCCAGAAGGACTCCAGGATCTTCCTCTGGGACTTACTCAGGATCATTAGGAACAGGCACATTGGGTTGATGCAGCACCAGAACTTGGACATGACCAGCTGATTAATGACCAGATCCCTCTGCCAAAGGAGAAGGAACTACAACATCTCCACCCATTTCTGCAATTAGCCAGACACCCTGGCCTTCAGCTCAGACCAGGTAACCAAAGGAAAGGGATGGGTGGCAGAAGGTACATGCCCAGATAGTGATGCAGTCCATTCTCAGGTTGTTATAGAATCTCATTTATGGGCATTAGACTCAGTTGGTTCCAGTCTCCCAGGCTGACTGGTGGGATGCCTTCCTGCGGGAGCCTCAAGTCTTGGTATTCATTGCATCCAGCACCCGCCAAGGCCATCCCTGGAAGGGCCCACTCAGATTCCTGACCTGGGTTTGCTTCCCAAGCCCATTAGTCCAGCTATCCTTGAGAAAAGAATTAAGAGTGAAAACACAGACTTTTTAGCCAGGGTGCCAAACGTTTTGATCCCAATTGACTTTGACTCTCCCCGATTCACAAAGGCAAAGAATGCTGCTGCCAGCTGAAAAATACTCTGCCTAAAAGCCTGAGATATCTCTAGCCAGTAAATGTATTGCTATAGCTAGCCAATATGCTGAGCTGGCTAAACATCACTGAAGTTGATAAAGTCCCACTTTCACGTTAGTCAGTAGGCAAACACATAGTATATATTCTTTTACTTCCCCTTTGAAAGGCTAACTGTCCTTGTAACAGGGAACCCTAGCCCTATCACCTCCAGAGGAATGAGGATAAGAGAATAGAGCAGGGACCTTTTAAAGCTTGGACTTTTGTAACCCAGAGTCAGATACTGTAAAACTGCAGACAAATACTTGGAGGAATAAACTAGCTGCAAGGAAAATCAGTCCTTTTAACCAGGCACAGGAAGACAGGTGACAGGAAGGAGGTGGAGTTAGTGCAGTAGATAAACCCAGTGCTGGAGCTAGAGCAGGTAGGTAGTCTGGCTCTGACTTAGGCAAAGAGAGGAGTTTCTGCTAGCTGAAGTTGTAAGTGAGAAAGTAAACCTGGAATGGTATCTTAAAAGGCTGGGGGAGAGGTAGCTGTTGTTGCTAGCCTCAGCCATTTTTGGGGGTGCAGATATGTAGCTGTGCTTGAAAGCCTCAAAGCAAACTTCTGTAGTTTGGGGGAGGAAGGGTTTGTTTTCTAGCAGTTGGAGACCCAAAATGGGGTTGTGTTGAGCTAGCTATTAGCTGATTGATGTTTTGTGTTCTTTTTCTATTGAAGGTTTGGATATAGCTATGGTGGTGGTTTGGAAGGTACCTAGCCCTGCAAGAAGGAGAGGGAATAAAGAAACAGTCCTGCAGGGCCCAGGGTAGGGGCAAGCTGCTTGAAAGTCAGAGCTAGGGGACCCAGAAAATAAAATCAGTGCAATATCTGTAACGCATAGGTGTGGCTGGAGGCTGCAATTAGTGTTCCTAAGGCACAGTTTGAATTGGTAGGGCCCCAATTCATACACTCTGGGTACCAGTGCCAGTCAGGTACAGAAGAAGAGCTGCTGGAGGCGGGCACCAAAGCGCATGCAGAAACAGGGTACTAACAGTACTGGTGAGCTAGGTCAAACCAGGACTCATTAAGCCCACGTACAGACTCTGGGGATTACCTCCCTGAGTAGCAGATTGATAACACCAAGACAGCAGGCAAAAGAGAGCTAGGGCAGTGTCTTGGAAGACTGGACTGGGGCAGGACTAGGCGGGTCACTAGGCTGTGCCATGGCTGCCTGGGAGCGGGTCCTGTGTTCGGTCCTGCACTAAGGGAAGAAGCAATGGGGATGCCAGCTCTAGAAGCAACAAGAGTTGTAGATAGTCTCTGCTTCTCAGGACATGGGTATAAAATACTAAACAACAGAGTAAAATGTAAAATAATTTCTAGGAAAGGAAATAATGAATATGAGTAAAGCACAAAATCCTGTTTCACCCAGTAGACAGCCAGAGTGTAGCTTGTGACTAACTCTGTGATCATCACCTGGTGTCTAGGAACTGTCCTACTGTCTTTCCTCAGCAGCAGTACAGGCTGGGGGCGGGCTGACTGCCTGGGCAGCCGCTCTGCAGAAAAGGACCTGGGCGTTACAGTGGACAATAAACTGAATATGCGCCAACAGTGTGCCCTCATTGCCAAGAAGGCTAATGACTTCCACAGCTGCGTTAGTAGGAGTGCTGCCAGCAGATTGAAGGAAGTGATTATTCCCCTCTATTCAGCACTGGTGAGGCCACATCTGCAGCACTGCGTCCAGTTTTGGGCCCCCCACTACAGAAGGGATGTGGACAAATTGGAGAGAATCTAGCGTAGGGCAACAAAATTCATTAGGTGCTGGGGTACGTGACTTGCGAGGACAGGCTGAGGGAGCTAGGATTTAGTCTGGGGAAGAGAAGACTTAAAAGAGGTTTAATAGTAGACGTCATTTCCCTGATGGGGTTCCAGTGAGGATGGAGCTGGACTGTTCTTAGTGGTGGAGGGATTACAGAACAAGGAGGAATGGCCTGAACTTGCAGCAAGGGAAGGAAGTTTTGGTTGGATATTAGGAAAAAAAAACAACCCTCCATCTCATAAGGAGTGTAGTAAAACACTGGAACAGATTACCCAGACATGTGGCAGAAGCTCCATCCTTGGAGGTTTTTAAGATCCAGCTAAACAAACCCTTGGCTGGGATGATCTAGATGATGCCGGTCCTGCTTTAAGCAGGGGGTTGGACTAGATGACCTCTTGAGGTCCCTTCCAACCCTAATTTGCTATGATTCTTTGATACCCAAGTGTACCCTTGTCAAAATTGAAGGTGCTTGGGCAGATCTGGAGGGTGATCCCATTTCACCCCAGCCTGGTTTGGTTTGGTTCCCAGGATCTCAGTTCCACAAATAAATTTATAGTTTACCAGTTGGAGAGTGTTGGAGGGTGTTTGCTAAAGTAAGCTATGTAAAAATATAGTGCAGTGGAGAAGAAAAAAAAATCAGTGAACCCAGTGGATCTGAGACAATCTGCCAGCCATCTGGCTACCATTCTCTTCTTTCAAGTCTCCCCTGGCAGCACAGGTGATAATTTATACGGTGTGGCTACAAGTAGCCAAATGTAAACTGGAATAGGTATACATCCTGTATGTTGGGAATGTGCATGAAAAAAATCTCAGCCATAGGCCTGTCTCTTGCCTCTTTTATCAGTAGCCCATCCTCAATACACCTGTGATTGGGGTAATTGCTCTGAATGTTTTGTAAAGCACTTGGAAAGAGAAAAGCACTGCCCAATGGCTATTGATAGTAATATAACCTGACACAGAGAAGAGAAAGGGGAGAAATGATAAGAACATCTTCTAGACTATCAATGCCCTGAACTTGCAATAATATTAGAGAAGTGTTTACTTACTGTGCATGTAGTGGACCGATGTATGTATACAGAGTAACTTTTTAATTTGCTGTTCCCTCACTATCGTTACGCATCTAACAGATGAACTGACATTTATATAACTATCAGGCTTGAATTATTTCTTACAAACTTCTTTCTTTCTCTCTTCCTTTCTGCCGCAAAGGTTTATCCCTTTTTATGCATACTTGTACAGGAGAACAACCGTTACCTTTTCTCTTTTTTAATTCCATATGTCGTCTTGTAAATGCAACGCCCCCACACACACTTGGCTTGTGTATGCTAAAGTGTGTTTTTGGTTGTGTATTGTGTTTTGTAGCGGTGCACTGAAACATCAGTCCGATGTCAGATGGGCGCTGACATGAAGAAAATTGTCTGTATTGGAAATTGGCCTGACATGGGTGATAATTTGGCTGATAAATGGCCTGTGCATGTGTGCAGCCACAGTGCAGCATTAGGCAGCGAGGAGCACAGCCTGGCAGCTTGGAGAGTTGGATGCAGCCAGTGAGGCTGGTGTGGTGGGAGGGGGAAGGAGGAAGAGGGGAGGAAAGGGAAGGGTGTAGTGGGACAGATCAAGGCCCCCGGTGGTGAGGGAGGGAGTGGGGCTGGGGCTGGGGCTGGGGCAAGCACTGCCCAGCTGGGGCAGGGCAGGTGCAGGATGGAGCCGTGGCTCAGCCAGGAGGTAAAGGGAGGGAACGGGGTGACTTCTGCTGCT
Source organism: Caiman crocodilus (assembly GCA_030014935.1). Lineage (NCBI taxonomy): Eukaryota > Metazoa > Chordata > Crocodylia > Alligatoridae > Caiman > Caiman crocodilus. The sequence goes on from JAGPOW010000145.1 coordinate 4,539,063, forward strand.
ACATGCTGTTTGTCTGGCGCTTGTCTGCTTATCTGGCAGCTCCTGCCGCTGCTCCTGCCACTCGTCCGGGAGGGTATAGGGGGGCATGTGCCTCCGGATCTGTGTGGGATGGGGCCAGGACTGTGCTGGGCTCTTCACAGCAGGAGATCTGGATGTCCAGGCTGCAGCCTTATGCCTGGGCCCTCGGTGCTTTCACAGCTATTTCATTTCAGCTTAGTTGAGTGGATGACCCCCAGCCATATGTTTGATGGGCAGACTTGGGTCAGGGTGAAGCCTTGCAGTTTGAGCCAGGGTGAGATCTGGCACTTGTTGTTTATCTAGTCTTCAGTGCAGTATTGGCCTGGCTGGCTTTTGCTGCCCAGTTCAGGCCCAGTGAGATGGTCCTGACCTTTCCTTTGAATTCTGTAGTTTTCTGCCCTACAGAGCTGAGATTGGGACTAGGAGTTTTGGGGTGCAGTATGCTGATGAAAGCCACAGTTAACCCTTCAAAGCCAACATGCAGAAGTGGAGGTTAGTGCTCTACCATTTTTTCATGAGCAACAGAGCCCCTTGCAACACGGAAAGACCCATGCCCTCAAGCAGCTCCCCAAAGTGCATTGAACCCAAGGAGCAACTTACAGGCCTCTCCACTGTGGGCCCCCGCTCTTCAGCCCATTGCTAAAGGGCAGGTATAAGGGTTCAAGCCCCTGGAACTACTCGTTGGGGAGCCCCAAGTCCCAGACTGCCTGGGTATGGGTGAAGCCAACTTGGTTTTGTAGTTAATTGTGTTTTTAAAATTTATATTTAGTGTTTTGTTTTATTCTCTGTAATTAAACTTGGGTTTTTGTGTTTGTACTACTTGTGAGGAAGGGGTTTTGTTTATACAGGACACCCCAGGAAATTTAGCATTCCCAGGTTTCTGGGTTGGGGCTTCGGCCACTGGTATAATTTAGTTGATACCTCAAAATGTGAACCCAGCCCTTTTTGCTGCTGACCAGTGCCTGGCAGAAGGGTTACATAAAGAGAAGAATCTGGAGGTACTGCAGTTTGACAAGAAAAGACAATACGAGACAGGATGAGAAAAGATGGGACAATTCAAGGGAGGAAGAGTGGGCAGAGCACAAGATGAAATGACACCAGTGTAGACCAGGAGATGATGTGAGATGGGATGATAAGAGACATGGATGAGACAGCATGGAATGGAAAAGGGTGATAAAAGAGGATGGCATGACAGATTGAGAGAAGAAGTTGAGATGAGGCAGGATAAGAGAAAACAGGATAAGATGAAGAATGAAGAATGAAGAAGATAAATGGTTGGGTTGCACAAGCTCTTACAGGTAGCTTTCAGGTAGAGCAGAGCAAGGCACGTTTGCTCAGGCACCGTGAGCTGACCACTTTTATTTTCACTCCTGGCTTTAGCTAAGGACCCACTGCTCAGTGTCTTCCCCTCTCCTGCAGCCGAGTTAGTTTATAGCGCCATGAGGCCACCCTGGGCTTGTAAGAAATGCAAAAGAAACAAAGATTAACCAACCCCCCAACCCCACTTAGCTTTGGTGCTGTCTCCCTGTCTTTGGCTTGCTAGGTTCTTGCCATGCTTCACTCCCCAGTTGCCTCTTGCGTTCAGAGGCTTTGAAAAAGCCTGCATGGGGCCTGTGCAGACAAACAAAAGAGAAGCCTTGCATATGCCCCTTCCAGGGCTGTTTGACCTCATCTTACCCCAGGCTCAGGGCAGCTGTGTCCTCTGCCCCATTGCTGGTGCAGTTGTCCCCCAGAGGCTGCTTTGAGTGTCTCTTATTTCCCCACCCCAGCTGGTTCCCCAACAAGGATCCTCAGACTCAACGAGGCGAGTCTCTCCAGGGCTGGGTTGGGCATGATGGGGAATGTTTCCAGGGTGTGGGGCCATTTGGGCTCCTCCACGCCCATAGTAACAGGGCTGAGCCTTGTTACACAAGACAAAAGAGGATGGGTAGTTGGATGATGAGATGAGGCTTTAGTGAAGCTTCCCCTGGACTCCTGTGTCTGGTCTGGTGTCCCACTTTCCAATCTGTCCGCAGGCTTCTTGAAAAGAGCCTGGCAGAGAGCAATACAAATTATGAGAGGTTTGGGACACATGATTTATGAAGAAAGGCTGAAAGAATTAGGGCTATTTAGTATGGACCAAGCAAGGATTTGATAACACTCTTCAAATACCTGAAGGAGGATTACAAAGAGGATGGAGACTGCACTTTCTCTGCGGCTGTAGGGAACAGGTCTAGGGACAATGGCTTCAGACCAGAGCAGAGGAAATTTAGGTTGGGGATTTGGAGGTACTTCTTGACTATGAGGGTGGTCAAGCATTGGAAAAGACTATCTGGAGAAGTTGTGGAATACTCCAGCCCTGGAGATTTTCAAGAGCGGGTTGGACAGACACTTGACTGGGATGGTTTAGTTGGAAATGTTCCTGCCTAGAGTAGGGGGCTGGCTTAGATGACCTTGTGAGATCCCTTCCAGCCCTGCTTTCCTATGATCATATGTGGGTGAAGAAGATGACTGATGAGATGAAAGTAGAAGATAGAGTGCACATGGGATGAATAAGGCAAGGCAAGTGAAGGGGAGAAGAGATTAAAAAAGAAATGACAGAGAATGAGGTGAGCAAGAATGAGACAAGGGATGATGCCTGAATGAGAAGCACTGGGAGTGGAAGAAAGAAAGGACAGTTGAAAAGATAATTGAGTGCATTGGCCCTTTGAATCCTTAAAGCCCCGGCCTGATTGACAAGAGAAGGACCAAAGCAGGGTGTGCTGGAGGAGACCATTCACTTTTCAAGGGGAGGTTGTAGTTCCTGACCTTTACAACTGATGTTTCTTTTGCACTTTTGCCTGGAGTTTTTAATGGCTGCTGTCCTGATATCAGAGGTCAATGCACTTAGTGTGAAGGAATAACTCTGGTAAGGTGCTTACTATTCAGGGCACTGGGTGAAAACATTATCTTCTGTGCTGTTTATAACACTGACATTGTAAGAGTCTGGACAAATGTACAGGCTTAAAATCCTGCCTTCCTCCTAATTTAGAGCACTTCAGTACTATGCAAGTGTACAGTCCCTTGCCAACTCAAGGGTTTTGTAATGTGCTGGAGCTCCACGGCCAAGGGTTGGTGAGCAGCCCCGGTGTACCTTTTGACTTCTGAGAACAACAAAGCGACAACAGCAAGAGCTTTATGGATATTTTACTTGCAGGCTTCTGCTCTAGGCTTCCTGCTACCCCATTCTAATTCATTTCCCATGCATTGCCTTTGTAACAGGAGCACAAAGCATGGGCCCATATGTCTCCTCACTCTCCAGTCTTCCACGGAGCACCACGGCTCATGGTGGACTCGAATTACCTAGTCATGCTTTGCTGCTACTTCCATCCCTTTTGCTGCCAAGTGGCCTATGGCACAGTGGCTGAAGGGACTATGACCCTGATACACCAAAGGTACCTTCTGAAGCTCTGCTCTCTATGTGCTGGGGAAGGGAGACCACAGAGGACGGTCTTCTCTGGGACTACCTCTGAACTGTGTTCTGCTGCTGCTTGGCCAGCGACGTGAGCAGCTATGTGTTTGAGTGGATGGTCTTGGGGTCATGGAGTGACAAGCAGAAGTGGTAGAAGTTTAGGCTGAGGAAGGCCACATTTATGGCGTGCTGCATGGAGCTGGCCCTCCTCAGCGTAAAGTTCTGCCATTTTTGCTTGTTGTCCTATGACCCCAAGACTATCTACTGTTGTTTCAGAGGCAGGCCACCAAAATAAAGGTTCCCATGACCATGGAGAAGCAGGTGGATGGCTGGATGGGCTTTCTGAACTGCACTGGAGTTTCAGTGGCACCTATATTCCATCCTGTACCCCTTGTACCATTGCTTGAAGCACATCAACTGCAAGGGCTACTGCTTCATCATGCTGCAAGGCATTGGGGACCACTGGGGATGGTTCATTCATGAGTGATTTGGATGAGGCCCATAATTCCAGGGTCTTTAAGAACCTCAGCCTGACCTCCCAATGATGCTAGGAACACTTGCTCAGGTGCTGCTTGCATAGAGCTGGACAGAGTGACTATTCCCACCTGCTGCTTGGGGGACTGCCTACCTGCTCCTTTGATGGCTTGTGAAGCCCTACATGAGGCAGCTGGATGCCAGGAAGGGTCTCTTAAAACCACCAGCTAAACAGCTGAGGGGGGGAGTAGGCGGGGGGAGTGTCTGAGCACCTTATGGAGTAGTGGAGAGCACTGGAGGTCCTGCCAGATGCTAGGCAATGTTACGTGTGATCAGGGCACTCTCATGAGGGAAGTTGTACATGTAGACAAATTTCAACCCCTCATCCTAACTAAGCCCCTTGTATGTGTACACACACACACAAAAACACACAGCCACCCTAAGACAATCAAGATGCTCCACGGACCTCAGGAAACAGAAACAGTCAATACTGGGCCATATCCTAAGCGACCAAACAGGTGCTCTGGGGGTCTGATACTAGTGGGCCTCAGGCTTCTTTAAAGTTCTGGTTCTCACCAGGGTCCATAGAGATCATCCTGTGTATGCCTGGTGTGAATCAGCAGCATTTGAAGGTGTTGCATTTACAGAGAGAACAAAGTTCCATTAATGTGAGGACTGATCCTTGCTTGGCTCTTCCAGTTCATTATGATGGCTCTGGATAGTCTTGGTGGCTAGAAAATGGCCCATCCCTTATTGAATTTCTTCCTCCTCCATTGCCTCTTGCCCTTTCAGCTGTTTCACTTGCTCCCTACCAGGTCCCAGGTGGATGAGATGCTGGTTTTCTTGGCTGGTGTGAGGAGACCTGCTGCAGTTTGGAGATTTTCCCCACAATCCCAATGCCTACTTCCACCCTGCCCCATGCTCCACCAGCAGCTTAGCATCTGGTGTACTTCACGCTCCCCTTTGCAAGCCAGGGAGAGAAAGCTAAGCTGGGGAGAACCCTCTAATTTTGCAATTTCCTTTACCCCTTCAGTGCACCCTCCTCGTACCAAAGAAACTGCACGCAGCACAGGGGATCACAGGAAAATACTCACAATTTATTACTCAAATAAGTCCCCTGGTGTGAGCAGTTCAGGACTCTCCCAGACATGCAGTGATCTCTTCAAATAACTACACTGTTTTCTCTCCCCATCCCAGCCCTCTCCTGATGCCCAACTATATACCCCAGCCAAAATGAATGAGATTGACAGTTTGATGTTCAAAGACACACACCATCAGAGAGGGAGGGAGCTTCCTTTTGGAACTACTCTTCCTCCTAGCACTGTCACATCAGATCAGTAGCCACAAGTTTCTGGTCCTCACGTCCACCCCAGACCACGGCCTCCAGACACTTTCTGTGCTCAGTTCAAAATCCCAAGGAAGCAGCAGGAACACACTATACACACCCAACGTGGACCCGCACCAACACACACACAGCTACATTGTACAGACATTAAATCCAGGGTTCTGCTTGTTTACACAGGAAGAATGATGCTAAATCCAGTATCCTTGTTCAGGAGTTATTTAGACAGTGAGACCACAGCTTGGTCTCAGTTACACTTGTGTAAAACTGTAACTTTGCCATTCCCGGCAATTGATTTATTCCAGATATACCCCGGTTTCCCCTTGTTCTCTCCTTGCAGCACAATCCTGGCAGACAGATGTTTCACAAGTTTAACAGACTGGGAGGGAGGGCAGAGACACAATCGCTTGCTCTGGACTTGGGATGTGCTTGGAAAAGACTGACTAGTTCTGAAAACATCTGGCTTGGTCCCACTGACAAAGTACTTGTGGAATAGCCAATGAAATATGATTTTAGCAGCTGGTATTTCAAGTGTGAAACTGATGCCTTGTCCCTTTTGCAGTCTCTGATTCCAGGTGCCCCCCTCTCACAGTGGCAGAAAATATCAAATTGTAGATCAAGTAGTTCTTGAAATGGCACCTACCACAAATCACAATGGAAATTAAGAAGGTGGGGGAGGAAGGCAAAATGGTAATTGAATGGTATGATTGTAAAAGACTGGGTACAATGATTTTTCCCCAGATAGAAATAAGTGCTTTATACCTCTAGAAACCTGAGAGCCTGGATTGGTTAATAGCATGGGGTTTATGGCTGTGAGACATTAATGTATAAAATCCATGTTGAGCCTTCAGGGGGTTGCTCAGTGGGTCTGTATTTTTTAAATACTTATCCAATCCTGAATATAAATCAGCACTTTGGACCAGTGACATGTTAATAACCAGAGTGAGATTTGTGGGTCTATGCGATCATTTTATAAATGACTGAAATTCCCAGATAGAAGGAGCTGGAGAATGACAAAGGGTTGTTATCTCTGCGTAGCACAATGGATGTTTGGTGCCCGTGGAAGTATTTTGTTCTTTGGGTTTTGTATTCCTTGGCCAGTTCAACGGAGGCACCTGTAGCATTGATGACCATGACCTGCTGTAGCGCTGAGATTCATCCTGATCCAACAGCAGCACAGCTGAGCACTTCAAGGCCCAAGTCCTGCAAAGCAGGAGCTGCCCAGAGACAGGCCAGGAAACATCACCCCAGAAAAACCAGGCTGGAAAAAGAGTTTTAGGATGAGTTACCAAGTTAATGACATGGGATAGATACACTCACTGCACAACCCTTAACTGCATGTGGAAATTTGGAGAATCACCAAAAACTCAGATTAGCAGGGCCAGGACAGGCAGCCATAAGCTACCTGCCCTTAGGACTGGCAGATGGTGGAAAGCCAGAAATATGTTACTGTCAGGCCTTGGCAGATGGGGGACAAAACCAGCATGGGCTTTTGAAGTCTCCTGAACATCTTAGCTGTGCAGCAGGGAGGGGGTGGGCTCCCTACGGGGCTCCCTGAGGAGGGGCTGGCAGCCTTGTCAAAGGGAGTACTCACTGATGAGAAACCGGGATGCTCAGGGGAGAAATGGCAAGGGAGGGGAAGGCCTAACTCCAGGCCAACTCATTCCCCACTCTATCATTCATTAAAGATAGAGAACCTTTGCAGCACTGTCCCATGACTAGGGCTGTTCTCCTGGTGCCTCTACACACCCAGTACTGGAAACAAGGCCAGTGGTAGTGAGTTCTGCTTGGTGCTCAGTGCTCATTTCTATTAAGCCAGGTATCCCACAACTCTTTGTCATGTTCATTAGCTTGGTCCTGACTGCCAGGTGAATGGTGGGGAAAAGCCAGCAGCTGCTCTGCAGGGGCTCAGTACAAGCTCCCTTGCAGACCAGGGAGCTCTGCAAGGTCTTATCAGCTGGGCCCCAGTCTGTGCCGTGTTTGGGCAGTGTCCTACCTACAAGGGCCCTGCTCCATATTTTGGACTCCCAGGCCTTCTCACACTGCAAACACATGCTAAGGGGCAAGCAGGCCATCAGGTTTCTCTGCACCAGAGCTCCTTCCTGTGCCCGTTGCACCCTACCAGCCCTGAGCCCCACCTCATGCTCTGCAGTGAGATCACAGCCCAACAGCTTCTCCTTCAGGAGCCAGGCAGGAGGACTGAGTGTGGTGGGAGATCCTGTGCCTTTGATGGAAAGCAGGTATTCAGTCCCTGCCCAGGCTTCAGTACCACCTGGTGCCACCTGCAGATCAGCCATGGCAAGCTTGGGACCTAAGGGATGGGAACAGGTGGGTGAGGTGAGCCCTGTGTAATACATCAACTGTTCTGCAGAGGGCAGCATGTGGCCAGGTCCTGGAAGCCTGTGTGTAGGAAGCACAGTCCTAGGCTCTGAGCTCATGCTAACCCTGTTGCCTACCCCTGAAGTCAGATCACCTTCCCTCCACTCAGAGTTCACTACAGCATTGGTCAGTCACCCTGCCATACACTGCAGAGCCCAGCTGCCCCTTCCTCTTGTTCCTGCCTTCACTGGTTACAGAGCAAATGCTGTGGCTACAGGAACCCAGGAGGGTTGGGAGTCTGTGCCAGGCCTGGGACAGAAGTGGGAAGGGGGTATTGCTGAGGCCCCCCCAATACACGCGCACACACAGCAAGGGTTTACAGTGGGACCCTGGATCAGTGGGTTCATGCCCAAGAATGGTCCCCGACTCCTGCTTCTTAGAAAAGGGCTTCTCCATTGGGACACAGAGTGGAGCCTGCACTGTGTTCCCCTCTGGACCATTTCCCCAAATCTTGTCAAGAGGCCTGAAGAAGGATACTGGATCATGAGAGAAAGAACAAAGAAACTGCTCCCAAAACATCACAGTGGACAGTGCCCTCACATAAAAATAGCTACTCCCCTGCTCCTCTCAGCGATTCCTAGGGCAAGGCTGCCTCTGAGCTGCTTGACTGTGCAGGTGTGAAGACAAGAAAATATCCCCCAAAACAAAAGCCCTTGGTCCCTTTGTTTGTTCCCTTAAACACCACAGAAGAAATGGTTCCTTGCAGGGATTTGTCCCAGCTGCACCAGACTTGAGGGGCTTATTCCCCTTTGGCTGCTCCATGTCCCTCCTCTGCTCCCCTCTTCCGAGGAACACAAGATGTTCTTGCTGCATAGCACCAAGGAAAACCCAGCAAACTCCAGGCCACGCCAGTAAAGCTCGGTTGATGCTCGACAGTCTCCTCTTTCCCTGCTGGTCAGAAATGCGCCCACGGGAGGTGTTAAGATGTGTCCTTCAGCTCTGGGCTTTGGGGCTGCTGAGGGGGCACCTCTGTGGTCGGGGACTGCATTTCCTGGGATCTGTCTGTGAAGAAAGCAGGAGGGATAAATGCAGTGAACTAGGCTGCAGGTTGGGCCCCCTGCTGAAGAGATGGTACAGCACAAGCTCCCTCATTCCCAGCGCCTGATGCCTGGGCAGCCCAACACCTTAGGTCTCCAGCTCCTGGGCAGCCCCACTGCTGCAGCCCCCACTGTCTCCAGAGCCCTTGCCTATGGATGTCCTCATTACCCCAGCAATTTCCCTGCCACAGCTCTTAATCCCTAAGAACCCCGTCCTTATGCCCTGCCTCAAAGGACCCATTCCCTGGGCTTATTCAGTCCCTGGCGTCTTGGCACAGATAGCCAACAATGCCAAATGTGCTGTTCCTCCAACAACTGTACCTTTGCAATCCCCACACAGAAAGAATTAGCCAGTAGGGCAAGAAGGCTGGGCACTAGAATGGGGGAGAGCGGCTCTAGGAACGGGTCTGTGTAATCCTGTAGGAAACCCACAAGCCGTGGTCACCACTCCAACTGGCAGCTCACTGCATCAGGGACTCGTGCGCTGCGGTTCTACAGTGCCCAGCACCACAGGTGCTGGTCCAGGACTGAAGCTGCTGATTGACAGGATACAGAAACAATGATTACAGAGGTGCCTATTCGAATACATAGCAATTCTCTTCACAGAGAGGGGATGCAACTTGACTGTAAGCTAGCGGACTCAAACCCTTGCTCCAACCAGTGTGCCGGGCTCCTGAGACACCATGAAACCTGCTCCATCTCCTCTGTTTCTGGTGGCTCCATAAGCAAGGATCCTCAGGACTGCACTTCCCCACCCCCAGCAGTGCCTGGCCCCGGGCCTGTTACATACCTGCGTTTAGAGACATTTCTGCTAGTTTGAGAGGGAGGTCAGAAGGGCTGACACCGGCCGGCGAGCCCAGGATGTCAGGCAGGGCGTTCCTTCGGCCAGTCCTCCCAGAGGATGCAAAGTCCAACACGGGCTCCACCTCAGTCATGCTTTCCCTAGAGCAAGATGGCACATCCAGATCAGGCTGGCACCTCCCCCTGCTCTTGCACACAGATCCCTGGCAGAATCTCTGACCCAGGAAGGTGCTGCGCCCTCAGGCAGGCAGCGAACACTGGTCTCTAACCCGGGAGCTGTGGTTAGTTATTCTGCCCCTGCACAATGCCCACAGGTGCCCTCGTACAACAATGCTCTCCCCATCAGCACACGAGCTTGCAGGCATATGCAAGTGCATGATGAATACTGCCTGGCTGTAATGCACGTGGAAGAGACAGCTTCCCAACTCAGGCTGGGAAAGAAAACTGCATAGGCCTCTCCACACCCCTGCCCAGCCTCGACCTGCTCATCTATAAAAGGCATCTTAGTAGGCCCCAAAGGGTTGTAGCAGAAGAGCAGAGCCCTGCCAGGCTGCAGCAGCAGCAGCAGCATTCCCCTGCAACCAGGGGTTGAATCAGGGATAGAAGCAGGTATTTCTAGCCATCAGCTGAAGAGCCAGGCTCTGTGGCTGGGGTTGTAATGGACTCAGACCCTCTGGACAGTGGCACTGAGGGGAACTCTTTAACACATGCTGAGCCATGCCTAACTGGGGTGCTGGACTGCTTAGACAGGAGACTGGCTGGTGACACTGTACCTCAGAGTCATGAGCTGTGGTCACTCAGTTCCCACTATTAACCCGCTGAGGAGTGGAGATCTGGGCATGCAGAGCTGGCAGTGAAGATGACCCTTCCCTTGCCTCCAACTGCTCTATAAGGGGTCAAGCCCACTCATCTGGCCTTGAACTTTGTCATTCATGTCAGGTTGGACTTAAGTAACTTGCGAACAGATACTGTGGCATGAGTGTCTGGCAGGACGGGAGGTTGTGCCAGGGTTCCTGGCTACTTCAGGGGCATGCAGGCAACAGCTAGCTGCACAGCAACCCATTAATCTGCATTGTTGAGGAAGGCAATGGCTAGGGGGTCCCCACTGAGCCAGGCTCTGAGTCTGATAGGCCTGCTCACAGCCCGTACCTGAGCCTTCCTGTCAAGAGCAGCCTGGGGCTTGCAGCCCAGGAAGTCCAGAGCCAGGGCAGTGCGCGTCCTAGCTCATCTGTTGCATGACACTGGAGGTGCAGGAGGAGCAGCCTTACCCGTGGCCTTCCGGAATGGGCTGGCTCTCCTTCTCCAGGCTCCCAAGGGTGGGGTCTCCCCCTCCAGACGTCTTTCAGGCTGTGGAGTTACTTCCTCAAGAGAATCTGGTACTCAGGTCTGGGTCTGCTCCCAGCACGGTTATCCTTTGCCCACAGAGCGATGCAGCAGCTGTTTGTGCAAAGAGACAGTAAGAGACCTCAGAGCAGTCACAGGGACACCCATGCACCACAGAGCGACAGCTGGCAGCCACGGCTGCTGCAGAGCCCGCTCTGCCAAGCCCTCCACATGCAGCCCCAGCTCCACCGCTCTCCACACCCGTTTCAAATCACCCAGTTCTTCTTACCCAGCCTTCACTAACCCCTCTCCTCTCCAGCTCAGCTGTAATGGGCCCTAGAAAAGGCCGAGTGGCGGTGCTTTACACACTACACCAGAAAGAAAGGGGACTTGCTTCAGCTGGTGTGTTCCTCTCAGCCCTTCTAGTCCACTGCATGGACAATGCAGTGCCTCTGTCAGGCCCTGCTGAGAGAGGGAGCCTCATAGCACAGCGAGAGGGAGCCTCATAGCAATGAGCCCGGCTGTGAGCGAGTACACGGTCATTTAGGTTGGAGAGTCAAAGGCAGCCAAATGCATTGATAGCCATGACACCTCCCTGGGCGGTGCTGGCTGAAGGAAGCGGTGTGCCCTAACTGGAGAGAGCCACGCAGGCCGGGGCAGACCTATGACTTAGTCACAGGCAGCACAGGATCCTGGGACAATTCCTGCTGCATTGTCTGAACTTTTTGGCAAGCACAGAGCTGCAGCAACATGCGCTATCAAGAGAGGGCCCATTTCTGTCTCTGGCAACTAGAAACTGTCCTGGTCAAGCTTGACATGACATATTCATGCATGAACACTGAGTGAGTAAGAAAGCCACCAATGCTTCAGCAGGACACTGGCTTGTTCCCAGGGTTGCTGGTGCTAACTGCAAATGCAGAAGAGGGGCTGTGAGAGCTCTTTAGGGCTCTGTGTGTGTGTGTACAGCACCTAATACAGAAATAGGGCCCCATCCCTGCTTGGGCCTCCCATGGACCACTTTGCACCCCTACTTACTGGGTTAATCTCTGCCTCTGCCCAGGCCCCTGCCAGCCAAACAATCAGCAGAAGCTCAGCAAATCCAAAAGGAGAAGGGGAAGAACTCTGCTTCTAGGGTCCAGTCCTCCAAGATGCTGAGCCCCTTTGTCACTAATAGCAGACAGGACCTTGCAAGATGAAGCCCTGACTGAGCCAGTGACTCCAAGAGCCTGGGAGAGGAGAGTGACAGCAAGGGACAGAGTGATGGCTGGGAGACGCAGACAGACAGCTGGAGGTGACACTGTGGCAGGCAGGCGAGAGCGTGAGCAATGGAAAGTGACCAGGGAGCCAGGGCAGGGACTCTGCAGCAGGCACCTCTTGCCTGTGATAGCACAGAACAACACTCTTAAATCAGGGACACAAAATGCCCATGGGTTTGAGACCCTTATGAAGGAGAGGATTGGAGGTGAGACTGACCAATGCATACAGACAGACAGGCAGACACACACCCTGCCCTGCTGGAAGCAGAGCTGTCCAATCAATGTGCTTTGGCCCAACATGTCCCTTTCACTAATGTGCCAAAAGTCGCCCTTTGGCACTTGATAGAAAGTCGAACAGAAGCAGGCTGCTCATTTGCTGGGAGTGCTCACAGGGTGCCGGGCACTGTCCCTGCTCCCCACACCGACACTGGAAATAGTAACTTCAGTTTGGCCGCATGTCATTGCTAATCCTCCCACGGCAAGTGCTCACACTGATCAGGGCTGATGGAAAATCGAATGAGCAATTTTGTGGGTGGAGGGGAGGATCAATACAACGGCACCCAAAGCAAAAGCAGTGACACTGCTAATCTCTAGAGCAAAAGTCACCACAAAACCAGCAGTCTGCCAGTTGCTGTCCTTTTCCTGCCCAAGACCAGGAGGGCACTGATCATTTCCTTTCCCACTGTGTCTGCAGAGGATGGCTGTGGGGCAATGTCAGTGTAACTTCCTGCAGCTCAGGGTATGCCAAAGGGGAATGGCAAAGCAGAGCCGGCCTGCACGTTGGCTGTTGGAAACACTGTACGGAGCCAGCCTTTGTCCAGATGCCAAACTCAGGCAAAAATGGCTGCTCACAGGAATGTCTCAGTGCCACTCAGAGCATTCAGAGGTGCCCATGTAAAACAGCAAAGACACCCTGGATACTGCCAGCACTTTCCTTCTGAGGATCCCAGAGCCTCCCACACTCAGCAGCCTGAATGAAAAGCTCTTGTGCCACTCTAAGGAGTAAAGGGTGAATGCAGCAAGACCCCAACCCTAGGGCAGGCTGAGACATAGCAGCAGACCGCAAGGTACAAAATGACTGTCAGTCTCACAGCCTTGGATCCATCAGGTATTCACTGCTGGGAAGCTGACTGATCCAGCCTTGATCACTGGACCTCAAGAATGAATGATAGCATATGACCACTCCTCCAGCAGCTGCTTCTTCCCAGGAGCCCTATCTTGCACACGCAGGTTCATGACTGGGGAGTAGCATTGTGACTTGCTGTTAGCAATTCACCACCTGTATCCTAGGTCAGTGATTCTCAACCTAGGTGCCAGGGAACACGGGGGTCCCACCAGATCCTTTAAAGGGTGCCACAAGGTACAAGGAGATAAGCAAGGTGTGAAGAGATAAGCAGATAAGCTAAATAGAAAAACACAGGCTAAGGCTTGCCCTTGTCCCTGCCATCCCCAACCACCCAGCCCTGCTGCAAGGGGGCAAGCACTGTAATATATAAATTCCTTTCTAAACTTGGGTACCACTCCATTTACAAAAGTTACAGCGAGGTGCCTCGAGTCCAAAAAGGTTGAGAAAACACTGTTCGAAGTGTTCAAGGAACAGCACACTGAGCTTCCCCAGCCACCACTCTCTCCAGGTATGTAATACATGATATAATTAGAGCCGCCACTAGAAGGCACTTGATTGCCAAATTCCCTTGGGTACCCCAGTGTGGATCTGAAGCACCTCTATTGAAGACAAAGGAATACTGCAGATTTACATACCAGTAGCTGAAATCATTGTTTGGTTCTCTATAGGTATGTAACATCTTTACTCTCCCCACCTTTTAAACTCAGGACCTGACCCCTTACAGAAAGGATGTGAAACAGAGCAAGTCATCAGCTTCTCCTGAAAACCACACTGAGCAAGGGCAGCCACTGCATGCAGTGGAGCTACCAGACAGGCCCTTTGAAGGTCACAGACAGCGGGGCATAAATTAGAGCAGTCCTGAGGCTGCTCTGAATTGTCTTCAGGACTAAACTTTTTCTCACTCAGCTCCTCCCTTTCCTGTTGACCAGGTCCATCCCTGAGCAAGGACCCTCTTCTAGGAGTGCGATGGCTCTAGGGTAATGGGAACAAAACACCATGTGTACTAACATCAGCCCCTGAAGTTATCAATACTGCCTTCTTTATGTGGGGCAAGGGGAAGGAAGAGGGCAGCTCTGTGTGAGAAGCACCCTGGAGCTGCCAAGGGCCCTTCTTTGTTCCCTTTACAAACCATTTCAGCTGAAGGAGATAAGCAGACAGGTGGCTTATTTGGATCACTCCCAGGAGTCACAAAGGAACTGGAGAGGGACCTTCCCCAGACTGCCAACCCCAAAGGGACTTCATGAGGTCCCTTTTAGCCCTGCTTTCCTATGACCCTAGGGCTTTAAAAGCAGAACAGTAGAGTAAGATCAGGAGACTGACAAAATAATAAATGCAAGGTCCTTTCTCTTTGCTCCCACCTTCAGAGACATTAGGTCCATTCCAAGTTCCTTCTGCCTACCAGGAAGGTTAGGAACTAGATTTCTTTCTCCAACTCAAAACTCAACTTCTCACATAGTCCGACGAGCCCAGAAGCTGGGGCCTTAAGAAATAAATGGAAAGGCAAGATACTCGCAGTAGAATCACAAGAGCTGGCAGCATCACTTTCGTCTGCCCTCACAGGCCTTTGGGATGCTCTACAGCACCGTAACCAAACTGGGTTTTAGTACTTCCGCCTTTGCTTTACTTGCAGGGCCCTTGTGGCATCTCCCTCAATAAAGCCATACATCTCCAGGGGAAGGAGTCCTTCTCTTGCATTCTCATCCTCCATGGCCCTGAGTGACAACTGCTCTGATACATCACATGCATGAGTGCAATGGGAACAAAGATTATGCTCCAGCCACTTCCGTGCCTCTTTCTTTTCCTCCAGCCAAACAGCACTCACTGACAATCAGCCCCTGGGGAAAAGGGAGCTGGAGCCAGTCCCACCATCTCCTTTGCAGTGTTGGGAGCGGACGCTCACTTTATGAGGATACAGGGCTTTGTTAGTGCCGTGCTGGTAATTACCCAGGTGTAGCATGAAGTAAAATGTGTCCTATTAGAGCAGAACAGATGGTTAAATAGATGAAGGTGGCAAGCTCATTAATTTCCCATCCGTATCCCTGCTGCTCCAGCTGCTGCTGGCACCACAATCTGCAGCGAGATGAATGCCTGACATACTCAGGTTTGATCAGTCATTGCCAGCCAGGGTGAGCAGTCCTGCCTACCTACACTCACACATGCACTCATGCCCTAGCACACTGCTGCTTAGTCTTAGGCTGCGGGGTTATTTGCGGGGCCTGTGCAGAGCGTACAGTCTAGCTGGGGTGCCCAGCAGCTTGAGGTCATTGCCACTGATTTAAAATAGGGCATTGCATCCTTGTTCCTGCCTCCTCCCAGAGCCAGGCTCGCTACTCTGCTGGAAATAGGGAACTGGATGAACAGTTTGTGCTGAGTATTGGCAATGGCAGCAGGAATCAGGGAAAGCTGACAGTTTAACCAGATTCAAAAAGGACATATTGGAGGAAAGGGGCATCAGTAGCTATTGAGCCTTGAAGTTAATGGTACAGCCTCTAAATCAGAACTGCTTAGACCTTAAATGCCGGAGGCTGAAAGTGAGAGAGAAAAAGTGGAAAAAACTCTGGCTATACTCTATTCAATCTCCATTTCAGCATTCACTCTCTGCCGCTGTGCATACCGGGCAAGACGGACCTATGGACTGCTGTTACGATATTTGAGGGCAATGCTAATAAAGGTGTTAATTAATAGCTCTAGGTTTTAGTAGAAATCTATTTCCTCTGTCCAGGCTGTAGGTTGTAAGCTAATGTTACTCTAGCCTCCCTTCAAAAGACTTGGGGGACTTTTGCAGGGCTCTGTGGGAAGGGCAGGGAGTTGAGGTTTTGGCTTGTACTGCCCTCAGCTCCACCATACATAGGAGCTCTTCCAACCAGTCTGCGCAGGCGGTCGGCAGTCACCCTGCTGTGAATGAGGAGTGGGGTGGAGAAGCAGGAGACGCTGGGGTTTGGCTCCCCCAAAGGCCTGGATCAGGCAGGGCTGCACACTGGTGTTCAGCACCCACTCCAAACTGCTCACCGACTTTACAGTGTTGCGTGATCCAGGATAATCTCCCTGAGCAGCCCTTGGTGAATAACTCCTGCTGGATGTGATGGATTGAGCCTCTTGGCTTAGCTCCTGAGCACAGCAGAGCAAAGCCAGGCCTTGCCTGCAGCGGCTATGAAAGGTCAGGTTCTGCTAAGGTTGGTGGACACAAGCAGACCCTGGGTGCTCTCTGGCTCTCACCACACAGGGTTTTCCCAAGCCCTAGCCCAGACAGACACAGAATGAATTGCTGATTACAAGGCACCATACTGCCTGCATGGAGCCTCCTTAAGACAAGTTCTTGTTCCCTACTTCTTGTGCAAAATAACTTCACTGTAACTGAAGAGTGACTCCATAGGAAGCTGCAGAGGGAGCAATACAGGCAGCTCTTCCTTAGAGACACCTGAGCAGGTATCCACTCATGGCACTGCCCACAGTAGGTATCAAGGTGCTGACAAGGCTAGGCCTGGGGCTAAGGCAAGGTAGCAAGCTGCAAAAGCATGTGGCTGAGGTCTTGGCTCTGCTCCTGATACTTTGTGGGCCTTTACGTGAGTCACAGCAAGAAAAGTCTTCCCTTTTTCTACCTGATCTATTTAAGCTGTGAGACCTCTGGCACAAGGCTGTCCACTATACTGCATCTGCAGTGCCCACACAATGGACCCCTGACCTCAGCCAAGCACTCTAAGTGCTGCTACACTCACGTGAACCATCTGGTGATGGGAGCCAGCACTAGTGCCACCCCAGACACATAGTTGCTTTAAATCTAGGGCTTTGGGAAACTTTTTTTCAATCTTCCCAAGATGTCTTCTCTGCAGTTGAGGTCAATGAGGGTCACACTACACCAGGATGTACATGATAGCAAACCCACCTGGGCTTTTAACATGAAAAAAAAAGGACAGGGCAGGTACAAAACCCAGGATCCAAACCCCAAAACATGGATGGGTCTTTCAACCCAGGTCCATTTCCCCCCTGAGGGTAGAGAACCAGTCCCTCCTGCATGTCCTCCTTTCTGCACAGCTGCCCAATTACTCACTTCTGAGCCCCTTCCCCAAAGGACACCCTCGTGCAGCAAACATTCCTAGTTTTCTTTCTGTAGGTAGCTGCCCTTTTCCATTCAGCCATGCAAGCAGCTGCAGCCCTGTGGCGACCGTATTTCGGCACACCGGTGTCTGGCTGCATCTCCCTCCTTCCCAGCCGGCAGCGTGCGCTCCCTTATTACTGAGGAGGTGACGCAAGCTCAAACATTCCCTTTAACAGATCCCATTTTTTCAAGGGTAATTACCATCCAGGATAACAGCAAGCCACCCAGATATCTCACAGCCTTTAGAGGTTTATTTGTAGGAAAAATAATTCCTTGGAAGTTGCTCTTGCTTTACGTTAGCAAGTAAAATAAGCTCCATGTAGTAGCTCAGAACCCATATTCTGCCAGCGCCGAATCTCTGTAGCCTGGCACTCTGCGGTGTCCTTTCTCCCGTGCAAAATGCTGCTGTTCTGATCAGTGCTCATGCCAGCTTCCCTCCAGTCCTGCTCCACTGACTTCAGACACTCCTGATTTCTTTGGGTGTAAACTAAAGACCAAAATGTGCCCCATTTGGATTCTAAATTTGGCAAAGTGATGCCATGGGGATTCTGCAGGGACCCACAATGTCTGATGCCCATCATGCAGGCCAGGATGACATCCATCAGCCCTTTTTCTCCCTCTCAGAGGCTTGTCTACATAGCATTAGCAAAATTATTGCTGTAAGATAACTTCCCTCCCTTTCCTTGCAAATCCCGTCGCTTCAATTGCTGGAGCCCAGACTAGAGAAAAGAATCACTTGCAATCAAATTGGAAGCAAATGGAAACCACTGTCACTCTATTGATACCACAGAGACAAGGAGCAGGCTACCTGGGGGAGATACAGAGCTGAAAAGAGAGTTGGTAACAGCTAAGCCTGTAGCCAAAAGAACTGTATTGCAAGGCCTGGCTGGCACTGGGCTTCTCGAAGCAAAGTGCAAACAGGGAATTGAGATTTGCAACACGCTCACAAGGTAGGCAAGTGAATAACCCCCATCTTACAGCAGGGGAAACTGAGGCACAGGCCAGAGAAGTGACTTGCCCAGGGCTCTCTACAGACAATCAGTGTCAGAGCCAGAAGGAGCATCTGGAAGCCCTGGCTCACTTTGCTTGCATCTTCACTCGGCTAATTGGGCTAGAAACTTACTGTGCTTGCCCAGAGACCGGCTGGACCCAGCTGCAGGTGCTTAGCTGAATCTACTTAATTTAACCCAAGTAGAATCTAGCTTGGCAGTAAGGGACTGCCGGCTGCTGTTCCAAGGGGAGTATGTGCCTTTAAGGCTGAAGTCTACTCTTCTCCGTCTGAAGATTTTAACTAGTAATGGATGGCCAGACAGAGGGAAGCAGTCAGATCATCTTTTCAATGACTATTCAAGGGTATAAATCCCTTCCCAGATTGCTACATACACACACACTCAGATGCCTGCATGAGGAGCTGATGCTTTCCATTAGCAATCAAACACTCACATCAAAATGTGTAGATCTGGGCCTTGGGGAGTTGGACACCTTCCATGCTGTGCAGAGCCACCTGCATGGGAGCGGGGTGCGGAGGCACTGCTCAACAGACTAGAGACTGCTCAAGCCCAATTGCTTGGCTTTTGATGTGCCCTGATCCACCTCTGGCCACAGACCTAGTGGGTGGCTGGGCAAGGCATGGACATGGGCATGATGCAAAAGTCCTCTTCCTGGCGGTGTGGCATCTCTCTAGTAGCATGCAGAACCAATACACAGTAGGTGAGGAGCCCAATCCTCTGGGGTCCAGACTGCTCGTCAGTCCCCCTGAGCTCAGCACCCCACAGGACAAGACTGGAAGAGGGAAACTGGAGACCAATCCCATATTAGGGGAGACTGGGCAGATGGAGGGCTACTGTTAGTAAAACCTATTCATTCAGTTATGGGTGCAGAGTCCCCTGGCAGGTCCTAGCAGACATCCAAAACACTCCAGGGCAGAGATGCAAGAGCAGGGGCTTTGTGGGACAAGAGGTCCCTCCCTGCGGACTCAGCTGAGCACATGCCAGGTTCCCTGAGAAATTTCAGGAAAGCAGCTGTTACCACTTGGGCTGGAAAGAATGACCTGGAGAGGCCTGCGGGAGACGGGAGCAGAAAGAAACAGCAAGTGTGCTCTGGAGCTCAAGGTGACTGAACAGCACCCGTGCCCTAGCCAAACGGTCACAAGCCTGGCCAGGGGCCAAACAGATAAAAAGGACACACTCACCAGCATGGTGCCCACTGCCTTGGTGCTGCACTTACTTTGAAGCAGTTAAAGCAAAGATTCCCAGCTCCTTGCATGCTGTGTCTCCCACCTGAGCAGGCAAGAGAAAAGCATCAGGGAGCCCGCAGAGGAAAAGCAACCTTGTCCTGTGCAGGTGTGCAAGGGGAGGGAGTCAATGATTAACCCAGGGGGTGAGGCACTGGATTGGCACAGAGTCACACTGCCTGCCCACACAAGAACCAAACCTGCTCACAGCCGCTGGCTGGCACAGCAGCTGACCCATGCCCAGCATGTCTTCGAGCAGGAAGGAGAGGAGGTGCATTAACCATTGAGATGAATGCTTTCTTGTTTTTCTGAATTTGTCAGTGGGCCCTTTGCAGGTGTGGAAACTGTAGGACTCCAGTACATGCAAAAAATAGAGAACCTGGCCCTACACAACTAGCATTAAGGCAGATGAGACCAGGACCAGGGGTCTGGAAATATCTAAAGCAGAGCTGTGCCAGTGAACACAGCCAAACTGGAGAGAGCACAATGTGTGTGAGTACCTGTGCTTGCGTGCACATAGGCATATTTATTTACAGAAGTGTGTGCTTGGGTGGGGAGTGTATGTATCCGATCACATGCGGTGCACATCAGGGATTACACACATGTGCAAGTGTGTATGCCTTTCGATGTACATACATACATGTATGCCCACCTGTTCATTTCTATCCTTGCCCGCAGGATGCTGTGCCAGCTTCCCTTATTATATCAGATATTTAATTGTTCTAGTTGCAGGTGTTTGCTCTATCCAGTTTGTATTTGAGTCTGTTATGCTTTACCTTGCATTAGGCAACTAACCAGCTGGAGTGAATCATCTTTATTGTGACCAGGATAATAAATCCATTCATACCCCATCTGCAAATGCCAGCTAGGAAAGAGCTACAGCTTCTCCCATGCAACAGTTCTGTATCCTGTGAGCACAGGAATCACCCAAGCAGTCTCCCTGATCTCAAACCACCAGGCTGGACAGGAGCTATGGCATTTGCACAGAGCAGAGTGCAACACATATTGCAAGGCTCCAGAAACTCAATGTGTTTCCATAGCAACCATTTGGGAGCATGGCCTGGCTGCTGCTAGCATTGAATCAGGCCCTTGCACACTTCCTTTTGCACACAGATGGAACCATGCACACACACATACTGTGCGTGGCCATGCCTCTCCCCTTTTTAGCCCTTCCTGTGGGCTGAGGTGGCCAGGTTCAGCTGATGCTACTAATCCATTAGGATCCACATGGATTCAAAACCCCATCCTTCGGTGGTCTTTGCCCAAATCCTGTTCAGAAGCTGTCCTGTCCCCTAGAAAACCAATGGGTAAAAAACAGGCTGGTACTGAGACTTGATGGATGCCAGCTGAGACTTGAATCTGCTTGGTAAGAATAGGAACCCTATGGGATACATCTCCAATACTTTTCTTGCTGCTGCCAGCTGAAACAGAAATAGCCAGGGGAAAAAAAACCCGAATTGCTGTGTAATGAGTTTTGAGAACCCTGTTCCAAGCAGGTTCCCACCTGGCTTTCACCAGTGCAGGTGGGCTGGTCGGTATGGGCATGATGGGATCAGAAGGCTCTGCAGTAGCTCAATGAAGCAGTGCTTCCCTCTGGAGGCAGCAATCTTGTGCTCCATAATTTAAGCCTTCCTTAATAAATCTAGGTCTCCCATTGCACAGAAAACCCTATGAACGGGATCTAGGTGGCAAGGGTGTTGATTAGATGCACTTTGCCATATTCTGCAGACAGCCTGAGTCTTCAGTTGCTGATATGACAATGCAGATTTATAGACTCTTAGACTCATAGAAAAGTAGGGCTTGAAAGGCAGGATCAAAGGGCCTGAGGCAGGATCATTCCTATCCAACCCAACCCTATGCAAATCCACTGCCTAATCTCCTAGCAAAACTACACAATCTGACGCAACACAAAGCATAGCATCCTAACCTGCCACAAAGCAGGGGGACCACACTGGCCAATGTCCTGCTGCTGCAGTTTGCTAGCATATGTTCAAGAGCTCCACGGAAGAAGGCCATGCCCTCTGCTACAGAGGAAGGTAAAAGCCTCCCATGGTCCATACCGATCTGATAGTGGGGTTAAAATCCTCCCTGACCCCAAATACAGCAATTGGTGTGTCCCTAGCAAAGGGGCAAGACCCTCTAGCCAAGAACCTTCCATTTTAAGTCCCATTCCTCTCCATGGGGTGTCCATCCCTTGAAGCCTAATTGTACTAATCTAAATGTTTCCTGGCTGATCAAAGTGTACAAGGGAAAAAAAAACAACAGATGAACCTCTTAGAGCAAACTGTATAATTTACTGTGAGAGGTCTCCTGTTTTAGCATGGCACGTGGGCAGAGGAGGACTTGTGAGTGGAGCCTGGGTTGAGAACGGAGCCCTGGGGAGCCAGCAGCAGCTTACAGACTAGAAGCTGCATAGCTGCATTAGTGGGGCACTTCACACAGGCTAATCAGTCATGCTGAGGAGTGCCCTGGCCAGGACCCGGGTATTTTGGCAGAGCTCTGGGGGTCTTGGGACAGCTGCTGCCAATCTGACCCGAGACACTGGCGGAGTTCTGTGGGGCTGATAGCTGGGAAGAGGTGGGGGCTTGGGCTGGATGCAAGCTGCCTTGGCAGAGCGGGGAGGAGGGTTCAAATCATGTGGATGGTCAGAACTGAAGAGCACGGTGAGGACCGTGTGTGTGCTGCAGCCTGCAAAGCTGTCTGAGGCACTGGCTCGCACTATTCCTGACTTTTGGCCACGTTCCAGTTTCATGAACTATGCCATTTTCTCCATACCTTTCAGGAGGGGCAGGAAGCAAGCAGGACCCGCTCAGCTCCACCAAACTCTCTCTCCTCCCTATTGATCGCTGTCTCTTTCGCTGCATGTGGGAATGGCAGGAGCTTTGATAAATGAGCTGAAAGGTTGTCTGGCTTTGCTATGCTTTGGTGACTGCCTCCGGCTCCTCTGTTGGGGGCTAGTTTGTACTTTCTTGCAGCTAAACACCTCGGTGACTCACAACAGAGGCTCTTATGCTCTTTCTGGGCAGCAAAGCACCTACTTTTCCTTGCCAGCGCAACAAACCAGAGCAAAAGGGGAGGGAGGCAGACTGAAAAAGCAAGAATATATTTTTCCCTCTTTCCCAAGATTTCTTATCAACTTCCCATCAACTGTGTCAGCTCTGCTCTACCATCCTTTGTCCTAAACTTGGAGGCTCCAATCATGCTGTTGCCACATGAGTTCCCGTCCTCTTCACGCTCCCCTTGCACTGATAACAGTGAAGACACAGGGGAGGCGAGATGGAGAACAGGATTCAACACCTGGTGTCTGCCTGCTGCTGGCAAACCAAACAGTAGCAGGAGCACAAAGTGGTGCATTTCCCTAGGTCCTACATACAGTGCAAATGGCTTTTTGTTCCTTTTGAATTACTACCAGATACCTCTACAGAATACCACTGCATGTACCACTGACTGTAAGAACAACACGGTCAGGAGTTTTGTTTTCCTGGCAGTAACCCATGGCAGTAAAGACAAAGGCAAGGTATTAAATGAAGAACAGTCTAACACAACACATAGACCTCAGTGGTGGAGCAGGTGGATGCAGAAGGCAGACTTCTCAACAGCTGCCAAGGCAGATGAAAACTGCAGCAGAGGAGTAACCCTAGTTGTCTTGGATCCCCTTGCCAATGGACACAGGTTTCTCCTCCTCCGAGATCCGTGTGCTTGTCGATGCACAATGTCATCCTCACGTAAAACAAGACACACACAGGCTTCTCCCACTGGTGCAACATCTACTACAATAACCAGTACTAATACCCATAACTTCTACAAAGTTCTGCAGCGACGGACAACTGGTGATGGGGAAAGATAAAGTAATTGCTGTGAGCCCCTAGTCACAGATCCACACGCAGGCGGCGGTCATGTGATGGTTGCTTCACCCTTACTATGGGGCAGGAGGGTGATACAGCAGCTGCGATCATGACTTAGCAGTCCTTTTTAGGATCCCCTCTACTAACTACACATGGGGAGGGGGCTAGAAAAGGTGACCCAAAGGCTGTCCCTTACCCAACTAGATAGCTGCTTCCTGAGAGATCACCCAAATTGGGGTCAAAACACAAGACTGCCCTTTGCATCCTGGGATGCACAAACCCTACTAGATGACTCAAACACTGACAGACCTAAATGCTGCTGAACAGCTATTGTTGCCCAGACACTCTTGTGATATAACATAGATCTCACTGCTCTCAGCAAGACCAGATGTGCAAATGAAGGGCAACTGAGGGAGTAGGGGGTGGCTCTGTGTTCTTCTGGAAAGGGGAACCTACAAATGATAGGCAAATACATGGCACTGGTTTTGTCACTAAGAGCCAGATTGTCAGTCGAATGACTTAATTCCCTGTTGGCATTAATTAGTGCCTCAAGACTCTCCGCCTCCAACTGACCAACAATTTGTTCGCTACCATCATCAGTGCAGATGCCCCAACACCCAATGCTGAGGATGAACAGAAAGAAAGGTTTTATGCTGACCCTGATGAAATCCTCACTATCATCCTGAAAGAGGACAAAATCATCCTCCTTGGAAACTTCAATGCCAGAGCTGGCTGGGACTTTAACATGTGGAGGGGCACCATTGGGAAGTAAGGAGTGCGTAAGGCCAATTCCAAAGGTATCCTTTTTCTCAGTAAATGTGCAGAGCATTAAAACAAGCTTTGTCCTGAGGTCTTCAGAGTTGACGGGGAAACTATGACCTATAAGCCCCACACTTTTTCTCAAAATCTAGAACACCGAGGAAATCCCCACTGACCTATGCAGTGCCAGTATCGTTACCATTAAAAAACATTAAAAAAAAAAGGGAAATAGTTTCCACAGCCAGACTTATCGAGGTGTTGCCTTCCTCTCTACCACTGGGAAGATCCTTGCTCAAATTCTGCTGAACTGACTGCTCCCTCTTGCCAAGGAAATCCTTTCCAAGTCTCAGTGTGGCTTCAGACCATTAAGAGGTGCCATGGACTTGATTTTTGAAACCCAGCAAATCCAGGAAAAATGCCAAGAACAACACCAGGACCTGGTGATCTTATTGGTTTTGTCATCTTATTGATCTGATGAGCCTGTTAACTGTGAGGGGCTCTATGGAAGATCTTAACAAAGTTTAGCTGCCCAGGGAAATTTACCACTATCCTAAGACTCCTTGATGACCAGATGACTGCCTCCACCCTATGCAGTGGCTCTGCTACAGAGCCCTTTACCATTCAAACTGGCATTAAGCAAGGCTGAATGATTGCATCAATTTTGTTTTCCACCTTTCTTGTGGTCACCAAATCAGCCAAGGTCAAAGGACACACAGGGACCAGAGCAAACGCTTCAAGGACACCCTCAAGGCAAACAAGCCTGGCACTGATACCAAAATTTGGGAAAAATTGGCCTGGGACAGGGCTACATGGGGATGCCTTACAAGAGAAGGCACATCTTACTTTAAGAAAAAATCATCTCATCCTGGAGACAGAAAAATGAAAGAAATGGAAGGAAAAGAAGCAAGACTGAGAAATGTGTGGTCTGACCCTAGCGTTAACTACCACCTGTGGCATTTGCCAGAGAGTCTGCAGCTTTAGGATCAGCCTCCTTAGCCATCAGTAGACTCAGCTATAACCTAGAGTTGCCAACTCTGACTGAAGCTATTCCTGGAGATATTTTTTTTTCCAACATGACAAAATTCATTAATTGTATTGCTCAGCTGGTTCACAATATCAATCTCCCAGATTGCTTTCAGTAATCGCTGGGAGATTGATGCCAGTTTTAGCAGACTCCCGGCCAATCCGGGAGGGTTGGAAACCCTACTGTAACGCTTTACTTGACCTATGGGAATGATCATGTTTAACTGTAAGGGATCATGGCTGCTGCTGCTGCCAACTACCAGATAAGTTGAGATGTCTTTATTTCCTCACGCTTGTGAGCTGTATAGAATACAGAAGGCATTTCCTACCAAATTAGGATCATTTCAGCATTAGACAACGTGGAGTCTAAGCAGTATGAGACCTCGGCCAACAGAAAGCACATTTGTGCTTTGGACTGGTCCCTCTAGGCAGGATCCTGCCTCTAGCATAGGCCAGTACACTTAAGGTTGTGGTGGAAGGTGAAAATGCCTTTGGCTATATAATTTGCCACCCTGTCAAACTGTTGAGTGCTCTTGTCATTCTCACAGGGTCTGCTGATGTATGGGGGCAACTCCTCAGGGCAGAGCTGGTTGGCGAGTTTTTAGCAAAATTGTTCTCCATCAGAATACGGAGTCTGGTGAAAACTGAACTGTTTTGTAGGAGTGCGTCCACTGTGGCAAAAGTTTCAGTGCGAAAAAGTGTGTACAAATCTCTAACATCAAAATGTTGCATTTCGTTAAGGTAAAAAAAACCCCAACCTTTCGTTTTTGACCTATCAGCTCAATTCCTTTTGTGCCAAATACTATATTACATTAACACTGGTTGAAGATGGCATGTCTCTGTATTTGTAAATACAGATATTTTGAGGTTTCATACCATACATTGGAGGTAATATTTTCTATTATATGGCAACCTTATCAAATCAAAAAGTCAAATAATTTGGCCTTGGCAAAACAATACACAGGGATGGGTCCACATCAGTCTGTTGTTGTTGGAAATATCACAGCAAAGGAAATTTCAGAGCTTGGTCTCGTCATTCTGGTTTATAAAGAAGAGACACTCCTAATGCTGGAACGTCCTGGAGAACAAAGATCCCAGTTTCTCCCTAGTCTGGGCACTAGATAACGTGGTGTTACTTCAGAGTTGCAATGAAAGCCAAACCTTGTCATGCCTATTCTCTGCGCTTATGAAACCCTGAGCTTTCCCAGCTAACGAATGGCAAGAATGCCAGTTCATTAGCTCCTACCAAGTCATTCTCTCCCCTCCCCCATGCTGCCTTTGTGCCCAGTGGGGTATATTATTATTACACAAAAAGCCTGTTCACTCTGTATGCAAAGCTAATAAAGCACAATCCCTGTAGACAGAAGATTTTGCTTTAATCACCACATCAATAACACAGGATGTTGCATCGTTCGGGCTGTGGGTCAAATGCAAGACTTATGTAAGTGGCTCCTCTCACTGCCATGATCTAGCTGACATTATCATGCTTCTTGTATGCTACCTTGTGTGGGTCAGTCCATTCATGTCTGGACGGTGTCATGGGGCCACAGGAAAGCTAATGAATGTAGGTCCAGATGGGAAAAAACTTTGCACAGTAGCATGCACACGTATCTGCAGAGCTCCCCCTAGACCTGCTAAGGCAAGCAACGCCAAGAACAAGTAAGCTGGAGCCTGGCTTAAGCTGTCAGACCCCAAGGTGGGACCTGAGGCAGCCTGCTTTCCCAGCACAGCTTGTCCATTCCCGGGGACCCTACAAAGGTTTGCACAAAAAACTGCAGCTCCCAGGAGCTAGCACCTCTCTGCCGCATACTCTCCAGTGCTAGGGCTAGAGCCCAGCTGTGCACTCACTGGGGAGTTGTCAGATTAATCCACTAACCCTCCCTTTCCCCCTCGGCAGCTAGCAATCTAATCCAGCACTGGTCAACGAGGCTGGGCTACCTAATGAGGACTCATTGTGTTGCATAAATGTGAATAAACATAACCCAGAGCAAAGCTGTTGCACTGAATACTTTGGTTGCTGGAGGCCCTGGGACCAGGGGAAGGAGCCAGCTGCCTGGGTTTCTGCATTTATCTGGTGGTTGGCCATTTCTGGGCTCTCTAAGAAGGGTTGACTTCCCATAATCTTAGCATAGCTCTGATTAGCCAAGTGGTTAGGGTCACATGGATAGGCTTCTTACTGGTCTTGGCCTACATCTTAATAACTTTCTTGGGGATATTTTAGGGTGAAACAGAAACAGGTCTTAATCTCCCAATGAAATGCATTGGATCGCCAACAGGGGGTAAGGCAGCCTAGTGATTGCCTCCCTTTGCCACGTAGCACGCAGATCCAGGATTCCTGAGCTCTTTCTCTGGCTCTGCCTCCGTCTTGTGGCATGACCTTAGTCAAAGTCATTTACATTAAAACTTCCCACGTGATTTCTTGTTCAGGTGACTCCGTGTCCAGGGAAAGCTGCACTTGCTCGTCATATCTGAACGTCATGCTGTCTGTGATTGAGAAACCGCGGCACTTCATACTAGATCACTTTTAAAAACAGGTTTTACCAGTGTCCGAGAGGCCACCGAGTACGCAGTTATACACCTGTACCTCTCTAAATAACCAACAGAAGACTGCTGTGAATTATAAACATGGCAGTAAATCTAATAAGAAAACTACTGCAACACCCCATGTCATGACCTTTGCAGCAGAGAATCTGGCTTTCTGGAGCCTGAGTTAATTAATTTGTATTTGTAAATAATAAAAAGGTTAAAACCAACCTCAGGTTTGGGGCAGGATTCTCTAGACTGGTAACCAAATCATTAATAAACACTGGCTCTTACTTTCTGAACACCTGGGATTCATCATCGATGGCCCCTGCTAGAAAATGACAACCGCTTCAAAGGAGCATTGGGAGACGCCTATCCTGGCTTATACACTAGCCTCCAGCCGCAAACAACACCTCTCCAACAATACGCTACCTACTTCCAATTCACACCAACCCAACAGGCCTTGTCAAGACCCAGATGACAGCTGTGCCCCTTAACAACATACACAATACCATCACTGGACCAAACAACATAGATTATACTATCCAGGTTAATTCACTTGCTCCTTTCCTATGTCACATACGTGCTTACAACGCTCTTCTGTGGTCTACATTGGACAGACCGTGGAAGAATGAATGGACATGGATATGACATCAGTTCCAAAAGCCTGTGGCTGAATCTTTAACCTCCCTGGACATCCCATCGCTGACCTTAAACAACAAAACTTCAAAATCCAATTTGAACAAGAAATTGCAGAACAAGAATTCATCCACAGACTGGATTATGTTAAATATGGTCTGAACAGAGATTATGAATTCTTATCCCATTACCTGCACTAGCTTTGATAGCTCCTACGTCCCCAAGTGCTTTAATAGCCTTGTTCATCCCTGTGGACCTATTCAAACCACCTTCACCTCTCAGCGCTGCCTCCTCTCCCATTCTTTGTATTTAAATTCCCTTCTGTTTAGGACCCCTGGTTTTTACTACTCCAGTCATAGCATCTGACAAAATATGCTGCTGCCTGCAGAAGATTATGCCTCTCTGAATCATCTAGTCTCTATGGGCGTTTATACACGTGCTCTGGGAGTGGGGAAGGGGGTGCTTTAATTAAAGCAGCTCCCAGAGCCGCTCTAATTAAAGCGCCCAGAGGTCATGTGTGTCAGCATATGGCACTGAAAAATGGTAGTGGAGACACTAATGAAATCTTGTTGAACAAGCTTTAAAGTGGCCCCACCACCATTTTTAAGTGTAGGAAGACTGATACATATGATGCTGAAGTCTACCGGAGCATGGTAATTACCACGCTCCAGCAGACTTAATTGAGTTTGCACCAATATGGTGCAATTAGTGTGTTGGAGCAGCCTCCCCGCATGTGTATAGCCACCCCATGGTGCTACCCTGATCATCGGATCCAGGACACCCTTGTCAGACTCCACTTGAAACTTCTTGCCATTCCAACGTTTAATATTATCCTTTGCTTAAACCAATTAAACTAGTGGTCTATTCACCTTGTAGTAGTTTTGTCCAGCCCACATTTCTCCAACGTTTTGCACGGAAAGTTTATGTGAAATTTTGTCAAACACCTTAATGAAATCCAAGTACATTATATGCACTGTATTCCCTCCTTCCACCCAATTAGCTACTTTGTCAAAGACGACCCAATTTGTTGGCACAATTTGACCTTAGCAAATGTAAGCTGGCTGTTTGTGATCAGCCTTTTCTCCTCAAGGTGCTTTTAAATAGACTTCCTTATACTCGGCTCCAGTAACTTCCCAGGTATTAAAGTCAAGTTAACTTGTCTATAATTCCCTGGGTCCTCCTTTTTGCTGCTTTTAGAGGCCTACACTATATTGGCCCTTTTCCAGGCCTCAGGCACTTCACTCATGAGCCTGCTTAACATGGCTTAGACTGTATTACCTACTGCTGCTGCCACCTCTCTGAGCAACGTAAGTCAAGAAAGTAGAAACCTATTCTGTGGGCAAAGCTAAATCCAGGCTGGAGGTTGCTGGCCTGCCTATGGTGGGGCCGTGGGTGATCTTTTCACACTCCTAATGGGCACAGCTATACCAGCACCACTTTGTGGGGCAGACCCAGCTTAAAGCATAGCTATACCCAAGCGAGAGGGTTTTGAGTGTGGACAGGAACCTAGTAGAAGCCAGAGTCAACTGTACAATGAAGACGTATGTCAAGAGACTTGCAGGGATGGTTTTTTCTGACCTGATCCAGACCATCTGCAGGCCTCAGCTTTAAGTTCCCTGTCCCCCACAAATGGCCTGGCATGTCAGGGGTGCACGTGGCAGGGAAGCTGAAGCTGTGAGACCGCGTGCTGCAGCATACCAATGAGGAGAAGCAGGTTCAGATTTTGAAGCTATTTGGCTCAAAGGATTTGGAGACAAGCCAGCTTAATGCTGTGTGGAGGGAAAGTTGTGAATTATATGCCAAGGAGCTTTGAATCGGATCTAGCAGACCTTCCCAAGGGAATCCAATGTCTATGCAGGCGGGGGGCTTGCTCCTTTTTACTGATGGGTCTGGCCATGAGACTGGTGCCTCCTGAGATTGGTGGGGCGCCATAGTGGTGAGTGGGGACTGCCCGCAGCCATCGGCGTTGGCGAGCGGTAACCACCCGCGGCTGCGGGTGGCGGTGGCAGAGGTGGGTGGCGAGCAGGGACTGCCCACAGATGCCGCAAGCGAGGTGGGGGGACAGGCGGTGAGCGGCGACTGCTTGCAGAAGTCGGCAGCAGCTTCGGCAATGGCCAAATCCTGGTGGGGTATGTGCCCCTGCCCCCCCATCCTCCTCTATACATCACCTATGGGTCTAACTCAAAGAGAAAGGGAACCCTCGTTGCTCTTCAGAGGTAAAATCAAGGCAGAGAAAGACTTCTGAACATGTCCCCAATCTGACACATATATACACAGAGCAATGAGCCGGGCACCTTATCCCTCTTCGATGCTGTGAACTCTCCCAAGCTTTCTACTTAGAAATGCTAGGAGAGAACTTCAACTTGGCAGTGAAATGATCAAAACCATTTCTGCCTTGGAGGTGAAGGCAAAATGCCAGCTGCAGAGCAGTGAGGCAACGATGCAAAGTGATCATTAGCAACAACTACAGCAGTGGCGGGTCCCTGGCCCCCTTCCAGGAAGGGGTTGGAACATTTACAGGAGAAGAAAGTGGAGAGATGCTCTAAGTAAACTTCCTGTGTCAGAGAGCTTATCACCACCAACCTATTCAGACCCCCGGGGGCTCCCGCTGGATTGGACTGTATTACATCACCGGGGCTGGGAATAGCCACTACTTTTATGGAGAAATGGCTCAGGGTGTGCTGGTGTCTCTCTGCAGCTCATAATGTGCACGCTGCTTGGAGATCTAGCCTGTGATCCAGTATGATAATTAGGACAATTCTCCGACACGTCACCACGCAATGTTAGGGGCCTGGGTCTGAAAGTTCCTCCCCCAAACTGTGGCCACATGGCCTCCAGACAGGGCTGGTCTGCTCTAGTCCTGACGGCTGTTCCTTATCCCTTGGCCTCCCATGCCGCATGGGCCCAGAGCAGAGAGGCTGCCGGGAGCAGTGCTCCATACTCCTGGGGGCACTGAAGACAAAGCAGCTTTGCTGTTGGAGCCTGTCACAGCTTTCCTCATCATTCAGCCGTCCTCCACCAAACCCTTCTTTATGTTAATTATCTCCCAGAGCCAGAAGAACACTGTCATGGCTGAGTCTTGCCCCAATTGAGCTCGAGTTATGGTCCAGAGGGTGTGTTGTAATAGATCCCCCGCTGCTGCCAGCAGACACGATGACTGTACAGCACACACGCAGGGAGCCAGGCTTCAGCCAGGCTCCTTCAGCTTCAAGCATCCACAGCCCTACTCACTCAGTGAGGTGCAGTCTCCTCGGGACGGCCATTAATAACTGGCAGCACTCACTCAAGGTACACCCTATGATTGACAGCATTCACTCATCCACATGGGAAACTTCCTACAAGGTGCTGAACAGCACCAAATCCAGCAGCTTCACTGGGAGCTGGGGACTTTCAGCTTGGGAGGTGCTCAGCAACCAGCAGGATGGCCCATTATATGCCATTCCCCCCATCCTGTTCTGCAGGGATGCAGTGATATCAAAGCACACAAGGCTGAGAGAGAGCAGGATTGCGTCACTCACGCCGGGCTCCTCCTAACCTGAGTGCGAGCCTCTCTTTCTCTTACAATTTTCTCATATATTCCACTCAGTCTCCACCTGCCTTTATTAGCAAGCCGTTCCCTTTGCTCTAAGGCGCCTGGGCTTTAAGCAGAGCGTGGGGCTGTAGCACAATCTTACTGATGGATTTAAATTGGAGATAAATGGCAGCAAACGTCGTTTCAGTCGGTCAGGGTTCTTCCTGCCCAGGAGACCTGGGTTGCGGGAATGTGTGGAAGGATGGGTGAGCACACCACTCCGCCTTGCTCCAGGTTGGGGTGTACCTCGGCAAACAGGGAACCCCAGGATCCCCCCGACTTGCAGAGCATGCCCAGGGAATTTGACAGAGGTCATGTCTGGAATGGGCTCACCGGCCCAAATGACCCGTGATGCTTTTTACATTGGTTGGCTACTGGCTAGCACTGGCAGCTTCGACTGGACCAAGCTGCTGAGGTCAGAAAGGTTATTTAAAGGCTCGGTCCAGGAAGAAGGCAGCCATTAGCCATGCAGTCATCGAGGCGAATCTGAAACTGGGAGAGGAGCTTCCCCATCTGAAACTGGCTCTCTCCTCCTAACCACATGTTCAAAGAGCGACCTGCCTCCAGAGGAAAACTCCGACCACCTCTGGATGACGTGGGTGAGTAAGCTACTAGAGATTCGACTAGCTATGTAGCTTACAGTAACTCAGATGCGAGATCAAAAGGCTACCTTAGCCATACTGGTTTGCTCTATGGGATCCCTCTGATACTGCTCTACATTTACCCTGTTTCCACCCTACCCCCTGTAATCAATAAGGCTCTCCTTGTGACCGGTGTGGGAGACTTACTGAAGGGTGGGTCTAAATTAGGCTGAGGAGATCCCTTAGGTCTGTGGACTAAGGGAGACTTTCCTATTACGTCCCTGACTTGGGGAAGTGCCCCAAGTGCCTGTATTGGGTCTAGGACCCATTGGACGACCAGGCTTGTGTTTTCCAAGGTGCGCAGAGCCAGGATTGAGTCCAGAGCCTTGGATGGTGGCAGCGGGAATCCCAGGCTAGCGGGTGCGCTCCAGGGAAGGGGTCGGCCGGACGGGAGGCACCCGAGGGAGGCACTTGGGGCCTGGAAGGTGGGTGGGCGCAGGGAGGTGGGCGGCTCAAATCAGGAGCATCCCCTACTGGCCCGCCACATAAAGCACAGGGATATTTCCGCGCAGGGAGGCAGAGGAGGATAAAAACTGGTGGACATCCACATGACCAAACCTGGAGCTGCTCTGCATGAAAACTGCATGTGATCTGGTTCCTGGTTTGCTCCAGGAATAATAGTGGTTTACCTTAATAGCAGTTGGTAAGGTAACAGGTAAGAAGGCCTAATAATAGCTCTGACAAAGACACCTTCTTAGCAAACACTCAGGTAGGTAGAAAACCACTGCAAGCCATTCGCAGTGCAGATCCCATTTCTGTGTACAGCCACATCACAAAACACGTTTTGCCATTATTTAGATCCCAGAGAGCAAAAGGACTGTAAGGAGCTGAAAAGGTGCATGCTCACACTCTCTCTCTATCCCTCTCTGGCAGTCAGCCCATTGCTTTTAAGAAACTGTCCAGGCTGGGACAGGCACCCACTGGAGCATCTGAAAAAGCTGGACTTCTTTCCTCCTTCCCAGGATAGCAGACCTTTAAGGCAGACTTGTTTTAAAATCTTGTTTTTCTTACATTCTGCTTTATGCCTAGTGCTACAATTGAACAACGGTTTGGTTGAAGAGAGCTGTCGGGTCACTAAGCACAGACTCCTAGAGGGAAGACTCCCAGGTCCTGAGCCCAGTCAGACCCACTGGTTAGCAGGATGATCTGCAGGGCACTGTGGCAAAGAGCTCCTATCTAAGAGAAAGACTATCACAGGAGCCATCCCAGGAGAGGAAACAGCTCAAGGCCTGACACCCGACAAGATTACAAGGACAGAAACCTGAGAGAGGGCAGAGGAGTTGCTAGCTCTGCCAGGACATGACAACCACACTTGCAAGGCATTTGCATAACACATGCACAACACAGAGTCTCCTCCCCAGTCTCATCTGGGGTTTGTGCAGTGAAATTTGTGCATTGATTCTAATTTGGTACTGGATCAAAGCCATCATTCACCAGATCTGGGGGCCCAGATGTCCTACAGACCCTTCTCATCCCTGACCGTCCCGTCATATTGGCTCCTTCACAAGCCACAGGATGGTTAATCCGGCTATAAACACAGTCAGAGATTGCCCAGTGCATCCACTGAAAACCCAGTAACAGTTTGACAACGGTGCTACAGTTCTGCTGAGGGGTGGGAAGAAAACAAGCCTTGCCATATTGTTTGGAGCACTGGTGTGAGTGTGTCTGGGGTGAGTCCTGCTTGGTCAAAGGCTGCAATGTGAACAACACCTAGACAACAATCAGTACCCTCCGACCAACCTGCCACACCAATCATTGGCATGTGGTGTCTCTGCCTCTGATTATTCCCACTGCAGGGGCCTTGCCCTTTAAGGAAACACTGGGCTTGTGCCTGGTATTATCCTTTTTTGATCCTAAGAGAGTTGGAAGGTTCTTTAATATTTCCTGTTTCTTTCTTTCTTTCTTTCTTTCTTTCTTTCTTTTTTACAGTAGAAATCTAACTCATCTTTACACTGTTTTCCCAAGTAATTCTAGGGGGATTATGAAGATTGCCAATCCCACGCCTTCAAAAATAATCCTTTGCCTTTCAAACTCATGTCACTGTCTTCAAAATCATTCTTTTTTTTTTTTTTAACACCCAAGAGCTTTGGGAGTTCTTTAGTTTTGTTCTGAAGTCACGAGGGCTGGCCGGTTATCAAATGCATTAAAGCTGAGCCTCTACCAGAATCACAGGACTCCAGGAGTCGGGGCTTTAAGAAAAGCGTGGAATATCACAGGACTTCCAGCAGAATCATAAGAACCATCGACACTAGATAACATCCCATCCCATCTGCTCTTCTCCAAACTTGTCCGGTTCAACAAAATTATCGTGGCAGGACACGTGGAACACCTCCGCTGCAATGGGTTTGCAACAGCAGACACCATTACAGGTTGGCTCCATATACTTCACTTGAAGCATCTGCTGAAGTCTCGTTCTAAACAACGATTAATTTAATTATATGCTTTATTTTTTTTCCTATATAGGACAAAAGCGAGTATAACTCAATTTTGGGCAGAATATTTTTTCATGGGGCTGAGCCTCTTTGGTTTCTGGGGATTTTTTGGAAAGGGCTGACGCATTTAACTGAGATGCCCAAGAGAGACTCTGGAAGAAGGCTCTATCTGTTAAAAAAAAAATCAACACCCCGGTCCTTCTGATTAAAGACTGAGGAAGCTCCCAGTGCGCAGATGAATCCCTCAGCGCTGCTACTGTGGAAAGTGCCACTGTTGCTAAACAACGCTGAGCAGAATTAAAAATGAAAGGGTTTCAGGATTTCTTCCCCACCCTCCCCCCCAATCAAGGGCTGTAAATCTAAAGGTGAACAAGGATGAGCTCTGCAGAATAGGATGGCAACAGCTGTTTCCATCGTGGGATTGGGACAATATTGCAGCTAAAGCCAGAAAAATAAGCAGGGAGCTCACATAACTAGAAAACCCTGTGGGGTTAATTTAACAACAGACAAACAACCACCAAACAAACCAATAGGCCCCTGGGGACCGGAACGGCAGATGGTGATAATTAAACAGGAGCCAAAAGTCTGAAGCACAGTCTCAAGCAAGCATTAGATTTGTGATGGACATTTGGGGAGATAATCAGGTATGCTTTCTACTGGGTTGAACCCTCTACGAGGGTTTGGAAGCCAGGGCTCCAGGTCCGCAAGCCCAGGTCCCACCACTTGTTCTCTGACTTCTGTGTGCAAAAGCCAATAGGCACCTTCCAAACAAGTGGTACCATGGCCTATTTTGGAAAACAGTCTCTGGCAGCAGCTGCATGCTCACAAATAACCTCACACTAACAAGGCAGCACGAACAGCCTCTGCACCATCCTACCAGAACAAGTCAATGTGTCCAGTTCTATAACAGGAGTGACTCTAAGTATTCTGAGGAAATCCATGTCCTATAGAAATGCCCCATGTTTTTATGATAAGACAGGGAGGGTAAATAATTGGGTTCCAGACATTTAATGAAAACCGGGCAGACAAAATGGAACAATTCTGCACTCTCAGACTTCCTACTGGGAGCAAGTGGGAAGACAAGTGGAGCTGGGGAAAAAGCCAAGCCTCTTGTCTTCACACAAGTACCTTGGGTAATGAGGAAATGCGGCAAGAAAAATAAATGGTGATACCATGTGAAAAGTAAACAGGCTTGTACTTTGAACCCAAAAAGTCCCCTCGTGCCCTCCTCTGCTTTTGTTAAGATAGGTCAGATCTGTAAAAGCCAAGAATTAGGTAACCAGTACAGCCTAAAGCAGTCCTGATGTCCTAGCACAGCTCACAGTCTCTCCCCATGGGCTGAGTTGGGATTTCTGTGCTGCCCAGACCTCGGGTGGGCTTTATGCTGGGTTGTGAATTTTACCCACGGAGAAGGTAAAATCATGGCACCCTAGAAAATTAGGGTTGGAGGCACCTCAGGAGGTCATCTAGTCCAGCCTCCTGCTCAAAACAAGACCAGCTCCAACCAGATCACCCCAGCCAAGGCTTTGTCGTGCCTCCAACGATGGAGATTCCACCGTCTCTCTAGGTAACCTGTTCCAGTGCTTCACCGCCCCCCTAGCGAGAAAGTTTTTCCTAATATCCAAACTAAACCTCCCTTGCTGCAACGTGAAACAATTGCTCCGTGTTCTGTCATCTGCCACCACTGAGAACAACCTAGGTCCAACGGCCTCATCCTGCTTTTTGTGGACCCACTGGTGGCCCTCGCCTCCCACCTCAATAGGAGAGCCACTTATGCTCTGCAAGTAGGCACTAGATCCATGAGAGCTAAGAAGAACCAGGGAGGAAGGCAGGAAATCAACTAGATCCCATTTCTCCATACTGGATACATTCATCAGCCCTGAAAAGAGACTTACCTAAGGAATGGAAAGACACAGAAATAAGCAGACTGTAGGGACTGGCTGTTGGTTACCAGTTGAAAGCCTGCCCCCATCAACCGATGCCAGAAGCCGTCATTCTCTGAGATTTTTAATAGCTTGTAGGAAATGACCTGTGGACTCAGCTACCATCAGCAGTCCTAATTCAATGCATCAAGTGCCATTAGAGCTTTTCCAGTCAGGATTTCTTTGCCAAAATGCAGTTTGGGGTTAAGTCATATTGTTCTTAAATGAAGCTGGAGTCTGCAAGTGGCTTTGGCCAAAAGTATCAAGGAGAAGGTTTAGAAAAGGCAAAACGGGACTGCCCCACATTTTCTGCTGTTTGAACCCACCACTCTTCATAGTCAGTTCATGCTGGAACATTTGGGTTGGTCTTTGCAGAGGACACAAGCCCACACTCACTGGATCCCTACAAGCCCTTAGTTTCCTTTTGTGATCTTCCTGGGATGTCCTTCCACAGAAAACACAAGGATGCCACGTGCTCCCTTTTGTGCCAGTCTGTGAACTGACAACAAGACGCTTGTTTGGGCAAAGTTTGGCCACTGTGGTCTATGCCTCTGTCAGCCGGCAAACTGTGCACCTGTAAGGGGGTGGCCAGGTCATATGTGGTCAACCTGACTGGAACACACTAGGCCAGGGGGTTCGCAGAGCATGAGCCAAGGTTAAGCTCCGTATCAGTCTGAATTTAGGATCTCGAGCCAAAAGTCAAGTCAAGATCACGTGCATGGCAAGCAGTTGATCCAGGAAGGGAGGTCCAAGACAGAAACGGGAGCAAGTGGGAACAGGCAGGAGGGTGTAAGCCAGAGGTCCAGAGCGTGGAGGCACAAGCCAGGGGTCACAGAGCACGGTCAGATTTAGGAGTTTTAAGCAGGCCAGAGACACAGTAAGGTGAATCTGTTGCCCAGCTGCTGCCTGGTCTGAGCTTATATAGCCCATGTGGGCAGGGCTTCTCTATGTGGGTTGACTCAGCCTGACTGTCTGATCACCTCCATTTAGGGACTGGGACCAGGTCAGCCCCAACTGGACCTTGGCTCAGAACAGCAGCCATTCCCAATCAAGCTGTTACTTCTCAGTGGAGAGTACTACTGTCTCCTTTGCTGCCAACTGTCCCAAGCTCTGCAGCATGCAAGCCATCCCTAGCAGGGTCAGGCATTCACACAGAGCACCCACCCTCAGTACAACCCCACCGATGGCACCGGCATTGTAACCAGAGGCAGACCCCAGCCTGGGGACTCCACGACCACAATGCATAATTCAGTACATAAAACTCAGCAAGCCCTGGGAAAATACACCTCCACTTCAGTGACTAGGGTTGCGGAGAGGCACTTCTTTCCCTTGAGTAGAATGGAAAGGGTGCGTAAGTCCACGGAGATGCCACACGGGGTGAACACAATCTGGCCCACTTGCAGAAATGCTGGGCTCACCCAGTCCCTGCCTCTGGAACGGATATGCTTGGTGGGGAAGCCTCAAGGCCAAGGACCAGAAGTTTCTATGGCCCAGGACAGGCCATCAGATACCCAGGCAAGGTCCCTCAGGACCTTGGATTCAGTAACTCAGGAAGTTTCAAATGAAACACTCTGGGCTCCAAAGACTGGCATTTGTAAAGGCCGCCTTGTTTTGTCAGAACAGTTCTGACCCTCTCTGTTGCTGAGTAATCCTATTTTTTGACAAACAGTGCTTTAAAACTCCATGTGCTGCTGTAATGGGATGCTGAAAAAGCAAACATCGTGCCTGCTCCTTGGCTTGCCTAAGGAGTTTATATTAGACATCCTCAACACTTGATGGAAATGGACTCTCATTCAATCAAATCCACTTTGGGATTTTTAGGCCTCAATTTACCATGTTATCAAAGAATAATTGTATTTCTTTCTTTCTTAAAGTGAATTCAGAGCTGGTAAAAGGTGCTGGACTGACAGCCCTAAAGTCTTGCTGATTATGTTACAGTTCCAGTAACAGGATCCCAGCGTGCGGCTAAGTGGCTCTGCCAAGCTCTGCTGGTCAGAAACTGTTTCTTTACTGGCTCCCTCAAACCAAGATGCGAGCGAGTGCTTCACAAGCCTTACAATCCATGGAAAACAAAAACCCGGGCACTAAAAACCCCTCAAATATGCCCTTGACCATTAACATCTTTACTGATGATAAACTGTGCTGGCAAGGGGTTCTTCTGCAAGCACCTCAAAGAGCTCCACAACGTTTAACGAAACCTTAACACACTCCTACAGAATAAGCATCATCATCAGGAGGCAGAGGGGAAACCAGAGCCCTAAGAAATTACCTGTGGGCAGGTCCCATAAAGTCCTGACTGAACGCCTGCTGTCTGTACAGGCTCCCACTGACTTCAATGGGTGCTGGATCAGCCCCCAGCCAGTGGCAGAAGCAGGAACAGACCTTAGTTGACTTCTTCCATGGGAACTATTATACCAACCTCCCTCCAGACCACTGAGGCACCTCCTTCCCTTTATCACTGTCAGGAAGGCAGGATGCTTGCAAAACACAAAGGCTGAAAACTCCTGTTCTTGCCCTACTTTAACCACGCAGCGTTGTAAATGCAGGTTCATTTCATGTGGCCAATCTCAGCGTTCAGGAATCATGAGTCAGCCTCTCCGAATTAGGAGACTGGCTTTAAAATCGTAAGATTTGTAATCATAATCATAATTATACATGTTAGGTTTTTTATTTGCCAGCTGGTTTCTGAGCCTTCTGGGTACATTTTCAGGCTTTGCTTTGCAATTGTGAAGGCTAGAAACGATTTATCTTTAAAATAAAACTTAAGAGTCTCTTGTAATCAGCTGCCAATCTAGCTTGAATGTAAAAGCTTCCCTTTGTTGGCATGGCATCGTGCAGTACATCTCATTTCCACAAGAGAGGTAGTTGGAAGCAGGGCAGTTAAATATTTGTATTCAAGCGTCATTCCAACACAAACAGCTAGATTCAAGGAACTTAAAATGGGCAACTCTAATTATCTTCATCTATTACTCTTGATTCCCAACAAGGAGACAAGAAAGAGAGGTGTCTTTTGCTGAAATCTGTGGGCTGTGTTACTCAGATAAATGACATGCTGTTGCCCTGTGAATCACAGTCTTGAATACGATAGCAAAGCTCAGCCACAACATGTTTAATACTCACATGAAAGCCAGCAAATTTCCAAACTAAGGCAATCCAGGCAGGATTTTGGTATGTTTGTAGAAACTGTCACTTTTGTTTAAAATGGTAAAAATACAATCGGACCACTTCTGCTCAAGGGTAACAGTGAAACTGGCTTCTGCACTCTCTGACATCAAATCTGTAAGCTCCTCCAAGCTTTTGAAGGACAAACCTAAAAGATGCCAGAAAGAATCGGGATGAACTCATTAACATGAGCATCTAGCCTATTTACCTAAGTATTTATACCACGCTCATTGCTCTAGTAGCAAACAACTTTTCCATATCTTATTAAGCCAAGTGATCCCAGTGTGAAGGGTTTGGGTCTCCAGCCTTACAATAATTACATACAGCATCCTCCCATCTCACCCTCCTGGTCCATAGGGTTGCAAAGTCAAGCACCGAACATTCACGACTTGCCTGGATATGGTTGTCCTTGCAACCTTAATTCCATTGTGCACATACATTAGCCTTGCTACAGCCTGATATCGTGCTATTTTTTTCCATTGGAGCCTTGTCTCACCCAGTGCATAAAATGGATAGCGCTCAGTTAATAAAAAGCTATTTGTAATATCAGATGTAAGAGTATAAGTTGTACAATATCGGGGCCCAGTAGCCTGCTTCCAACAGTGGCTAACAGTAGATGCTTTAAATGAAAAGTATATGAACTGTGCATGCCTCAAATGATACAGCTCCTCTCATACCCTCCATGGTTGACATCAGTGATTTAGGCATGTCAGAGAATATGTCCCCAACTGTTTTATTTAATGGCCCTCAGTGGAATTGTCCTCCATAACTTTGTTCAATCCCTTTTGAAACCTGGTTGTACTATCTGCCTCTACAACTTCCCGTGGTAATGAGTGCTGGACATCAAGTCACATTCTGTTCTTTTCTCCTTGTTCAGAGCACGGCCTTTTTCTCATTTAATGCACATGGTTCAAATGTTGCTCAGAAGGCAAGAAATACTCACACTCCCCTGGGCTTTTCTACTTCATTTCTTACTGGTATCCATGTGCCTCACAAATATGAATTAATGCATCTTCCCAACACCCCTGTGAGATGAGGGTGCCACAGTGTCCCAATGGGAGCTGAGACAGAGGGATGAGGGTCAGAAGTAAGAAGTGATTTTGGGTACCCACTTTAAAACTCCTAAGTTTGATGTTTTCAAGTACTTTACACGACAAAGCAGTTTATAAACCAGTGTTCCCAGTGGCTTCAGTTGCAGCCACGAGTGCTCAACACTTCCGCAGACCCGACTGCGGGGTCTCAAGCTGGGCTCTCAGAAAACAAGGAACGTGCAATGAGTGGCCAGCCGTGAACATCCTGCTTTAAGTAACTTCCCCACACAGGAACGCTGTACGAGACGCAGCAATGGGGCCAAATTCTAAGGCAGCACTCAAGAGCTT
The DNA here is from genome assembly GCA_030014935.1 of Caiman crocodilus. Classification (NCBI taxonomy): domain Eukaryota; kingdom Metazoa; phylum Chordata; order Crocodylia; family Alligatoridae; genus Caiman; species Caiman crocodilus. The sequence continues at coordinate 4,580,474 of JAGPOW010000145.1, forward strand.
TAGCAACCACACTGGGTTTTTCTCCAGACCTGAAAACCACTACATCAGGAATGCTCAACCCCAGGTCCAAAAACGTGGGGACATGGCAGTGATGGCAGAAACTGCCACATCTCTGCTGCCAAATTTCTGGACCTGTGGGGAGTCCTGACAGCACTGGCATGTGGAAGAGGCCCAGAGCCCAATTTGGGCATACAGGGGCCAGAGGAAAGTGGCACAAGGCTCTGATATGGTGGCATGGGGCTGAGGGAGATGCCATAGGGCTGATGGAGGTGGTGTAAGGCATTGGGAGAGTGATGCAAAGCTCAGGGAGACAGCATGGCCCCCCAGGAGGCAGTGCAGATCTGAGAGCATGGGGTCCTGATGCCACATACAGGGCCTGGGAAAGCACGTGCCCCTGATTCAGTGGTGCAGTGCTGAGGGAGGAGGTGGAGGGTTTGATCGGGCTTGCACACTGGCCCCATGCCTAGCGTCATCTGGCCTATGCAACCAAAAGGTTGAGCACCATTACACAACATGATCCTCCAATATTTTGTCTCAAGTGAGCAGTATTAGGTGGTAATCTTCTGTGCTGACCAGCCACCCAAAGAAGGTGAGACACACACTTGGCCAGGGTTATTTGCTCATGGCAGAACCATGCTGAGACTCGGGGATCTTGGGCTCTACTTTAGATCCTAGAGGGAAGTGTTCTCCAGTGGTCACAGACCTTTACACCGCTGTTTCTCTCCAAACCAGTGGCTGACATCCTACTGATGGCCCACAGCCTATAAAGAGACTGGATCAAGCCCGTGTAGCCATGCAGCAACAGGGACACCCTCTCTGCCTTGCAATGTGCATTCCTCTGCCGCATGCTGCTGGTCCTCCCTGCGGTGCCCAAGCCACCGCAACCACTGCAGCCACACCAGCCCTCCCTGCTCAGTGCTGATGAGCGCTGCTCCCTCAATCCACTACTGCAGCCTCTGCCTATTCTCACAGCCAAATTCAGCACTCCCCATCACCGGTGCTTTGTGGAGACAGGAAGCAGAGGCTGCAGCAGTGGGGCAAGACAGTATCCTCGGCACAGAACGCAGGGCTGGGGTGCTATGGAGGGGATCAGCAGCATGAGGCAGTGGTTAGTTCACAAGCAATGGCTCATCGCTCTTACAAGCTTTCTCCCAAACTTTCTGTTCCACATCTTCCAACCTGTCTCTCTGCCCGTCCTGTCTCTCTCCACCCTATGTTTTAATACTCCTCAGATCCCAGCTTCTTCCATCTCCTTGCCCAGCCTCTCCCTGTCTATTCTCTAACTTGAGTTTCAGTCTCTTCCCCAAGCTCCCTGTCCTAAACTATTCCCTCCAGCCTCTCCTCAGGTCCAGCTCTTCACCTTGTGAATTTGTGCTGGGCTGTTTCCTACCCCATGCTGCCTGCGTGACAAGGGGGAAGCATTAGCCAGGTAGAGACAGCTTCTCTGTTCTCAGCTCTTGTGCCTGGCTCCACTCCAGCCTGAACCAGTAGCAATGGAAAAGAAATGCTCTCTCAGCCCTTGCAAGCTTAGACTGAAGCATGCTCAATGAAGATGGGATCTTCTGCAAATTTAGCTTCTAAATTATAACGGGTCCTGGCTGAGCCTATGTCAGCAGAGCTTTCTCAAGGGGTTATAATATGGCCAAGTTTCAACAGTTCTTCCAGGGAAAAGTTAAAGGTTCCTGTCATCAGGGCAGTCATCTGCCAAATGTCAAGACCCTTCTTCAAAATACAAAGGCGCTAGAATCTTTCAGTGAAACAAATGACAGGATTTTAACGTGGCCAAAACAATATGCTCATTAGCCCCAACTTCATTTCGAGAAATGACTGAACCACTTTTGCTGAAATAAAAAACAGAGACAGAGGGGACTATTCAAGTTGCAAAGCACAAAGCACAAAGCACTACCAGGAAACCAGAAGCCTCATTGCAGGCCCAGGCCTTCTGGAGATCTTACCTAGCTGACTGAGCAGTCTGGGAAAGAGTGATGCTGAGCAGACACAAACTGGAAATCTAGGGAGGAAAATGCCTTCCCTGCTCTCAGTTCTGCCTCCTACAGCTGCCAGGCATAAGGACAGCAAGTTCAAGACTGGGATTTCTATGCTGACAACGTTCCCTTTCAGAAGAAAATAATTTAGGTAGTATGTCAGGAAAACTGCCCTAATGGCAAAATCTCTGTTAACATAGTTGTGATAGCATCTCCTCAAAAAGGGGACTGGCCATTCCTTCACTTGGGACTTTTAAATCCAGATTGGAGAAAGAAAATGCTCCGTGGGGAACAGCCCTGCAATTGCAAACTGCTCATATTGTTCCCTCCAGCAATAGCCCTGCCTGCCAGCCTGCATGCTAATTAGATCCACAGTTGCTATTACAGACTAAGCCCACAGAGAAGTCACCAGCAATATTCTGTTAATTACTGTTTATTGTGGGAAAATGACAGATTATTAGGCCCTGAAAAGTAGAATGGCCTGCCAGATTGCACACAGAGGCTATTCTAGGCGTAACTAGGTTATGGCTATGCCCGAGTCCTCCCTGGACTAGAACCGTCCTGACTGCCTCCCCTCAGTGCACAGAACAGCCTTGGAAAAGTCAGAGGTCTTCAGAGCAAATAAGAAAAAAAAATCCTTGGGCATAGACACAAGGAGAAGTGTACATATGCATCTAGATGCACACCAGAGTTAGGCACTTTCCTAAAGCTACACACAGACATACACAAGACACACTCAAAACACATGATACACACAAAAGGTGTGTACATGCATAACTGCATGCAAATATACACCTGATCCCCAACAAAGACAGTTACCCACCACTCAGCTGCATACACACACCCCCAAGACCCCAAAGGACAGGGCCATCAATGTGCATCCATACAAAGACACACAGAGATATGGACTTGTGTTTCTCAAACTGAGGTACACGGACCCCTGTGAGCCTATGGGGGACTTTTAGAGGGTGTGCAAAAAGAAGGCATGGGAAAGCAGAAGGGAAAAAGGAAAATGAATGAAAGACAAAATAGAAGCGAATGACAATGTTATAAGCTTTCAAGGTATCCAAGTATTTAGTATTGCTGTACTGACATAAGGTATTACATTTTGTTCTGTGTCACTCTGAATCAGAGGGGTATACAGCAGAATAGGAAACTTTAAAAGGTGGCACACAGCCCACAACATTTTGAGCGCCGCTGGCTTATAGCTACACAACGTATACTGGCACACCCCACACTAAAGCATGTAGATATGCAGAATGGATACGCCCACACACCCACTGCTCATACACAGGTGCCCCTTGAAAATACTTGCACACATGAAGCCTTATCAGCTACATACACACCAATAAGCATGACAAAATATATGGAGCTGCTGTCTGCACACGTGCTTTGGTACACGAGCATACATGTGTCTGTTGCACTGTGGTGTGAATCCCCTAGGGCAGGATTCCCAGCTCTCAGCGTTATGTTTGTCCCTTGTCCCAGGGCCTTCGTAAATAAGTGACTTCAGCCAGAAGTGTAAGAAAGTGCCACTAGACTGGCAGGCACAGAATATATTGGAGACATCAAGTAAAACTAAACCTTCATCGCAAATAGTACATTCAACAGAAAGTAACTTCAGCTGCACATGTGCAGATTCAACACACTCACGTAACTTACACTTAGCTCATGAGCAAAGCTTGCTGTTGGAGTTTTCCAGTGGGTAGGCATCCTGGTTTTCTCCAATTTAAAAAATCCCCAATTTTCAGCTTTAAAAAAGTAACCCGAAATCCACATTTTTCATGATTAAAATGAAACCCTACTAAGATATAGCTATATATAGCTATATAATATATATTTACTGAGGTTTCTTTTTAATCATGGAAAAATGTGGATTTCAGGTTACTTTTTTAATCCAAAAATGGGGGGGGGGTTGGGGGAGGGGGTTTGTAATCAGAGAAAACCAGGACTCTGGTGATGGGTACTTTGCTCTTCAAGATTTTTCTAAAACTCCAGTCCAATTCAATTACCCCAATCATCTAATCAACGAATGATCAATAAAAGACAATGGAGTTCCTGGAGCTTAGCCATTCATTGGCAGACAATAAACTAACTCAACACATTCCGAGCCAGGTCTTCAGATGGGCTAAAGTGCTGCAGCGTAAGTGGTTCTGAAGGAGCTAATCCAATTTACACCATTTGCAGATTTAGCCTTAGCCCCTACCTCCCAAGGAAGCACTTCACTCCCATTTCTGCACTCGTCGATCATGGCATTGGTTTGAACATTTATTTTTCAATCTGGATGAACTAGAATGTATCATCTGCCTGCACCCAACAGCCATCATGGGAGGTACTGGAGGATGGCTCCAGTTGCCCAATATTATCTATGACTTCTGAGTGGGCAGAGGTAACACTTATCAGGAGAAGAAAGCTGCTGAGACCAAGACAGAGTTGTGGGAGAAGGAGCGATGAAGCCCTGCGAGGGAAGGTGAAAAGGTCTTCCTTCTTGGGCTATGTAGGACCTGCTTGAAGCCCTGTTACCAAAAGAGAAGGGAGGCTCAACCAAAGTTGGCTAGCCCCACTCCCCCACAGCCAAATCTCTACCTCCAACTCTTTCAACCACCTACCTTGTGAAATGATGATGCAGAAAGACCTTGTCCTGCCTAGGAACAGTTGTGAACTAGGAGATGGCTCTCACTTTCCTAACCCCACACTGCCTCCAGGAACCTGGCCCTAGCAGAGGTCAGTAGTGGTTCTCACAAACTTGTATGCAGATGCCTACTTCCTCCCCAGGGAAGCCCATGTGGACCCAGGAAACCAATGTGTACCAATGGCCGTAAATAGCCACTTCTCTATCAGGCCCATTACACTTGCATGGACACTCACTATGGCAGACAGAAGGAAGCACTACATTATCAGCCAGCAGTTAGGGCACACAATTTGGGGGGCGGGGGGGAGGGGAGGCAAGGAGGGAGGCAAAGATCTTAGATCTTGGTGTAAGTATCTGAAACAGCCATTAGATGAATGCATAAACAATCCTGGAGCAGGGGAAAGGACCCAGGAGTCCCCTCTCCCGAGTGAGGGTCCTAACCATGCTCAGCCATGTCCCCACTTGCATCATCTCTCCCTCTTTGGCCCCACGAGTCCTGAGCTGTTTCCTAAGCAGTGGCCCAGCTTCATCAGGAAAGGCAGAGGGTGCTCCCCACACCCCAGACCACTCCATAGCCTGGGGCTCAAGGCTCTCCAGCATTTGACCTCTCTCAAAGCTGAGAAGATCACTGAACCTGAATCTCCCACATCCTCAGGCTGTTGTTCAACAGGGTTGGGGGGGGGGGTACCCTTGCAGCCATGTGTTAAAAGAACAGTGTGATCCCTACTTGATGTTTGAAAGAGGGGTTGTTGATATCTCCCTCAAGGAAAAAGTCTCAGGCTGTGACCCCAGCCACTTTCTTCCTCCCCCTGTCCCGTTAAACAACCAATCCCCACAAAAGGATGGAAATTCAGACCGCCCCAGTACTCAGCTCTAGGCAGTCAGCATGTGGGTCCCTGGAATCCTTTTGCAGTACCCGACTCTCCCCGTGCACGGCCTAGAGATCCTGCGCGCCTAACACAAGTGTCATTCCAAAATCAGGGAACTGAAGGTCAGGACCTGCAATCCTGAGGGTCCCAGCACCAAAGCCATTGTGTGAGCCAGACTTCTATGAAAGTTTCCCATCTACAAAACAGTAGCTTTCGTTTCCAGGGCACCTTCCAATATCAAAAGAGCTGAAGGCACTCTCCACAGAGTGTGGTGCATATAAGCAGCACTTCTCCCATCTCTGAAATGCAGCCACATCTGGGCAGAGGAGGCTGAGGTGCAAGGGGGCACAACAGTGACTTAAGAGTGCAAAACAACATGACATGCATAGCTCAAGGATATCCTACCCAGAGAGCTTTGGCATCTCACCTGCAATGGCCCATGTAATAGGTGTGTGGCACACACCACAGCAGAGAAACCAGTGCCCCAATACTCCCTGGAGAAGCTAAGGAGATGCCACATTCACCCTTTTGCCTCTCTTCCCTCTATGCTCAACCCTTCACTTTGCAACTTATTCCTCCCTCCGTGCCTTCCTTTTAACCTTCTCTTCTTTCCTCTTTCCTGCTTGCAAATCCCTCAATTACCATTCAAGTAGCTGCCTAAGTGAACTGCCCAATCCCAGGGCTGAGTACCCAGCCCCAAATTTAGCGGAGGAGGCATCGCCAGCTGCATCTCCCACTCACCCGGATGGCTGACAGCAGGTATAAGCCCTGCTCTGTTCTGTGAACAGCAGACAGATTTTGCTTATGTGCATGGTAGTATTTGAAGCTTCCGGTACTTTGGATGATCTTTGTTTGCAGTCAATTTTCATTACTGCGCTTGGATTCTTTACACAGATAAAGGAGGTAGAGCACACACACATGCATGCACGTACGCACACACACACGCACACACAGAGGTATCTCTACATAGAGATCACAAACACATTCACAGAGAGGCAGCCACTCGCTGAGAGCCGTGAAACCCACAAACGCCCTCTCGCAGATCGACAGACACACATGCACAGCTCCATGCCGACGGAATGACGCCCTCACACTGGGTAAATCTATATTTGCTCTGGTAGCCGACCAAGGTAAATAGAAACTTCTCCTAGGATGTGTCTCAGTTACAAAAAAGCAGATTTAATGGAAGGTAATTATGGTGCTCTAGCCCTAAATAATACAGTTCCCACCATAACCTTTATTTAGCTGCTTTGATGACTGTACAAACTATTATTTTATATAATAAATGTGTCACCCACATTTTCATGTTCTAAATCTGTTTCATTCTTCTGTGGCTCCAGGCTCCCTTCCACACCAAAATGGCTTGGCAGCAGCTGTTCAAGACTAAGTGCCACTGGGAAAAGGCCAAAGCGGGGTGGGGGCTGATCTCTGTCTCCCTCCCTCTGTCCCTCACAATCACTGAAAGGGGAGCACTTGGCAGAGCACAGGAGCTCTGGGGAAAGTTCAGGGGGAGCTCCTGTAGCTGATGAAGCTGGAGGTTCAACCTGTGGTCCTCAGTGGAGAGACTTGGCATATAGTTCATTTGATGGGTCTGACAGTGCTGCACTATGCAGGGCCAAGACCATGTCAGGGTCAAGACCTAGATAGGCATCTGGCTAGGGTCATCTGACCCCAGCACCCTTTCCTGCCTAGGCAGGGGATCTGGCTCAGTGATCTGTTGAGGTCCCTTTCGACCCTAGCATCTATGAGTCCATGTAGTACCAAGCTGGAAACACCAGAATGGATGCATAACACTATAAAAAATCCTTAAAACATGCCAGAATCCTCTGACCCACATATTGAGGCCCTCAGTGACCTCTTATCCAAGAGCAAAGAGGAAACCAATGGTGGAAGCAGGCCTAGAACCCAGGTCTTCAGGCTGCTAGGCTTTGACTTTAGTCCTGAGATACACAGGATACTTTGACTTTAGTCCAGTTACACAGGATAGTTGGTGCCCTAACTTCATGTCTCTCATTCCAACCACTAGGCCAAGCTTTTGTCTTGACAGCCTCTTTAATCTGGTTCCCATAGTCCTTTCACTTCAGATAGTTAGAGCAAACTTAGTGGCCTGATTTTATTCCAAGAAGATCCCACCCTCTAGAGCACCCACAACTTCACCTACTGCTCCGTCTCCATTCAGGGACAGAGCTGTGTCGTGGTACTCTAAACCAAATCCATCCTACATGGGGTTATGGTTTGGTTCTGATGCCGTGGAGGATGAAGAATGAAATCACCAGGCTCAGGCCTGACTGCCTGTCTGCCAACTTTGTCCTCATGACACATCCCCACTTAAGACGGCTTTCTGAAGCCAGCCCTCACTACACTGTATGGCTCCAAAGCTGCAGGCCATGGGAGCTGGCTGGTGGGGGAGCCTGGGAACTGAATACAAAAGCTCGTTCATGGGCTCAGGAATCTGCTGCTCTGGCCAAGATTATGGTGAAAAAGCTGTGAAGATGAAGTCCCTTCAGTGCTCTCAGGGGCTCCCATTCTCTCCAGGCCCTGCCTTAAGTCCTTCACTAATGAGGTTCAAAACTCAACCACTACCCTTCTGCAGGCCAAGGCTCTTCAGCACTACTCTTTCAACAGCCAGCAGTACACAGACCCCTTTACAAGGCTGGGACTGAAAGGCAGGTCTCCCACCAATGCAGTGCTCAAAGCCTGCATGTATTACCATGACTCCTTCTGCTAGCTACCACCTCTATCACTGCACACAGGGGCAGGCACTCATAGAGTTTCCTATTTGCTCTGTACACCTGCAGCACATTTCCAGGGCCAACAACAGGCCTAAGTCATCACCCTGATCTTACTGCACATGCAGCCCCTCCCCATCCCATACCCTGCTGTACTCCATGCATATGGACCACATGTTTGGCTGCCAAACATTTCTCCCGCAGTCTTGACTTCTGACCCAAACAGTGACCAAGGACAAGGTTAACATCACAGGTACCTGCCACAACCACAGCAGACAGACTGGATGCAGGAAGGTGTAGGGGGGCTGGAGGAGATGTTAGCCAGGGGCTGAGAAAGGCAGCCACTTCCAAGAGGAACAAAGGTCCCTATGAGACAGCAGCACTGCTGGGTTGCCCTACTAGACTTCCTACTGGAGCTGAGAGCAGAGGCTGGTGTGTGGGCTGAGGCAAAGGCAGACAGCTAACCTGCTCCAGGTGCACAGATCTTGCGATGAATGCAGAGATGGCTCCTATGGCCCAAAGGAGAAAGGCCTCACATTATTCAGAGACCCTCTCTGGTCAGTCACCGTGAAGCATCCACGGGCTCTGGAAAGGACATGGCAAGTTGGGAAGGCAGTTAAAGCCCCGAGAGTGATGGAAGTATGACGAATCCTTCTCAATTGGACTCCCCTTCATAAGGACTGTTATCTGGGTAAGGTGGTGGGGCAGGTCACGCATTCATGGTTAATGCATAGGCCTGGGGATTTGAAGTCTACCCTTGACTCAACCACAGAGTCTCTGTATGAACCCAGGCAAGTCCCTTTGCCCCTCATGCTCATACTTACCTCCCAGAAACACATACCCTCCTGTTCTGCAACCTTATCCAGCCCCATTTCCCACAGAACCAGCCTCTCCTCTCCTTCATCCCCATCTCCTTTCATCCCTGTCCCCTCAGTCCTTATCTCTGGGCATATCCAGCGCCTAGTCCCCAGCTGCTCCTCTCACCTCAAAGGCACCCTAGAATGAAGTCCCCTCCTCAGCAGCCAAGCAGCCTCCCCCTCAGGTCTCCAGGCAGCCACAACACTTGTCAGGAGAGAAGCAACCCTGAGCATCAGAGGGGAAGCAACTCATTTTGCTTAAGTGGCAGAACATATGCAAACAGGGAGCTAATTCATTTATGGAAACGGAGCCAGCTGATAGCTGCCTGGCCCACGTGCCTGCAGCTGGTGTCTCAGGGGCTCCCCGGGGAGACGCTCCTCAGACACGGTGCATGCTGACGGTTTCTGCCACCCAGGCCCGTGGCAGCACACATATCCTCCTTCCCCGCGTGACCATTCCTCTTCTAGGAAGGAGGGTGGAAATTTTCCAGGGTTTCACGCATGCACTGTGCTCCCAGACAGCCTGCCCCCTTGAGAGACAATGATCTGCCTGCCCATGGCCTTCAGCAGAGGGAAAGCAACTGCCAGCTTTACACCCAGGTCCTCGGAGCCTCCAGACATTCCCTCCCCCACGCAAGCTGCCAGCATCTCTGGGATTCCCTGACATGAGACATCCTCCTCAGGCAGATGGAACAAAGCCTGCCTTGCCATTCAGCAACGCTCCCCATCCTCGGCAAAACTGAAAGGCAAAGAGAACAAAACATGCCTGGGGTGTGACAGGGACTGTGATTGCAAAGGCATCACTAGCATGTTTTTGGCCACTGATGGACTCAGTACAAGGCAGGCTCCAGCACACCTGAGCGCTGTGGTCATTCAAGAAAGAGCCCTCAGTAGATCCCAGTGGACCACAGCCAACATGATCAAAACGCTCCCGGGATGGGAGGGCAGAGTAGGGAGCTCACCAGCCCAGGCCCTACTTTTGACTCTCCCAGGAACGGTGGACAAGTCACTGCTCTGCAGCATGGGGACTGAAAGTGCTGGGAAACCCCTGGGCACAGAGAAACCTTGATCTTGCTTTCCAGGTTTCGTTCTGGCAGCAGAATATCGGCAGTGATCAAGTGCAACGCCTACAGCAGGGGCCTGCTATGAAAGTCTGAGGATGTGCTGCCACAGCCTCCTGTCTGCTTTTTATCATTCCCACTATGGCCTTGTCTCCTCCTCTATCAATCTGCTCAACCCCCTCCACGGCAGGGTCCTGCTGCAATGTCACGGATCCATTCAAAACCCTTCTCCCTGGCAGCGTTCATAGGTCACGTTGTGGCTGATATCAGTGGTCAGGCTCCTCTCTGCGAGAAGACCAGAAGTATCTTTCATGTAACAGGTCAGGGATTCTCTCTCTCACAACCAAATCTTACACTGCCCTTTGCAGGGACATCCAGGGGGACAGCGCACTAAGCAGGCCCAGAATCAGAGCTGGGTGCAAGCCATAAGGATTTTGCCTGCTTTTAGGAATGCTGAATTTACGGAGCAAATTTTGCCCTATGTCACTGGTGCAAACCCAGAATAACATGACAGCACGGAGACTTGTGACATCTCTCCACAAACTAGGGGAGTTTGCCTCTGCCTCTGCATGGACGCACTTCCAAGGAGTCTGGAATTGTGTTCCCAGTACAAGGACCGTGAAAACAATCTTCCGAGCACCAACAAGGTCCAGGTGTCCCTGACTCATTCCTTCTCTCTCCAAGAGGCGGGTCAGGAGCCTAAACTCATGGAACAGGAGGCTGTCCTCAGACAAAGCCTTGAAGAAGGCAGCTGAGGCTGCTGCCACCTCCCACCACTTCCACTAATGCCCCCTCAGCATCCCCCCTCCTCCCCTCAGAGCAAGTCCCAAACACAAGGCATCTCTGCATCTTTTCTTCCCCTCCACTACATGTTTCACCATCTGCCTTCAGGGACACGGTCACATCCCCGTTAGCAACTGCAAGTCCAAGTGAGGCAAGCAGCGGAGCAAGTGCACGGTGCAGCGGGCTGTTGGCATCTAAGGGCAGCTTTGGCTCCCAGGCAGAGCGGGTGGGGACAAGAACAGACACCGTCTTTGCTGCTGCAAAAGACAACACCGGCCATCCGCAAGCCTTTCAAAGGCCACAGGGAGCCACAAGCAAGCCTCACTCTCTGTGAAAGCACTCCTGACATTTATAACAAACCCTCCCGTCCTCATCAAAATTGTTGCCTGCTGTTAAACAGCAGCTACCTTCCCCCTCTGAGGAGGCGCGTTTCCGCGGCTAGTGGAAAGGATACCTCCGGATCAGTCTGTCCCTGAGTCCCCAAGTGGGGGCCTGACCCCCCTCCCAAAATCCAACGGAGGAGGGAGGCAGACACAGCTCTCTGGGTGAATCTGATCTCAGGAGGGAGGCACTGAACTGCTGCAAGAAGGGGCTAGGCAAGGGGGTCCGAAATGGGGAAGGGCTGCCCCCCCCCATGCCCACACCTACTCCCAGGCCTCTCCGGCATCCCCACCCACGTGCTGGGAGCTCCCGGGCCGAGGGATGCTGCTGGGCAGAGGACCCCTTCCGAGCTGGCGGGGGGAGGCCACGGGACGGGGAAGGCAGCCCTAGGAGGCCTCGGGGCACTGTGTGCCGGGGAGGGGAGGCAGGGGGGTCCCGCGGGCCAGACGTCCCTTCCGCAGGATTCCCCCCAGAGCAGCCGGGTGAGCCGGCCCGGGTGCGGGCCGTGCAGAGCGATGCAGCGGGGACAAGGCGGCGGCATCCCGGGTCTGGGGCAGCCTCTTCCCCCCACCCCAAGCAGGGGGGCTGCAGCCCCGGGACCCCCGTCCGCGCCCGCACTCACCGGCGCCGCCGGTCCCGAGGCGCCGCCCGCGCCGCGCTCGAGGCGCCGCCCGCACGTACCACTCCCGCGGCGGGGACGGCCCCGCGCCGCCGCCGCAACCCGCGCTCCCTCGGCCCGCGGCCGCCCCGGCGCTTCCCGAGCAACAAGTCAGCTGTGCGGCCGCGAGCCGCCGGCAGAAGCGCGGGGAGGGAGCTCCGGCGCTCAGACCCACCCCCTGCCCCGGGCAGGGCCACCCCCAGCTGGCTCAGCCCAGCCCAGCCCAGCCGGGCTTTGTCTGCCCGGGGCTTGCACACCGCTCAGGAGTGACCTGTCCTGTCTACCCTCACGGTGGGGGGTTCCTGGAGACCCTGAAGCCTTGCTGTGTCGCGGGCAGCTGCTGAGAAGGGTAGACAGACCTCCGTCTTCTTTCCAGCCCTCTTCAGGTGCTCCCCTCAATCATCTCTTCTCCAGACTCAATGAGCCCAGTTCTCTCCCATGTACTGCAGACCCCAGAGCATTTTCACCCTCTCCAATTTGTCCAGGTCCTTCCTGGAGTGACGGCTCCAAAACTGGACACGGCGCTCCAGACGTGGCCTCACCAGCGTGGAAGAGGGGAACAATCCCTTCTCCCTTGACCTGAATGCAGCCCCGGATGCCATTAGCCTCGCTTGCGACAAAGGCATGCGGTTGGCTCATATTCAGCTTCTTGTCCACTGTAACCCCCAGGTCCTGCCAAGGACATTCGGTGGGCAGGCCAGGAGGAGCAGGCTGCAGGTGGGACATCAATGTGCCGCTGGAAATGTAAGCCACGTTTTTGTTTGGTTTTCTTATTAAGAACAAAATTCCTGGGACTGAGGCCTGATATGGGAGGCAAGCTATTTCCACATGGCCAACTGGGCCCAGGCTGGGCCAGCACTGTGCACTGCAGCAGGTTTGCGGATGGGATCCAGTGGCCCATGGACAGACCTGGGACAGCTCATCTGGCCCACCGGTTAAGAAGGTCAGACACCGCTGTGCTAAACTACAATCCCAAAAAGCGGTATGGGAGAAAGGGTCCTCCTGACCACTGGATGACCCAGCGAGAAAGAAAAAAAAATGCACTAATGAGCAAAAAGGCACTGAAGGGAGTATGAAAACAGCACTTAAAAAACTTGAGGACAAATGTAAAAGATAGAGCTTACTAATAAGATAGAGATAACAAGGACAGGCGCATAAACTTGGCAAACACAACAAGCAGAAATGAACATCTCAACAAAGAGAGAGAAGAGTGGGCACGAGATAGAGGGCATGCAAGTTTATAAATGCAAGGGTCCAGAGACCTATCCCTCGTAGAGACTACGGGAGCATGAGTAACATTATATGTCGCTACCAGGCAGGGACAAGCTTCTCCAAACTGGACTGATTGTTAGTCAGGCCAAGTGGTGTGCCGTCCGACCGCAATAAAACTTTCTGAGCTTTTGCCACTGACCACGTATCCGAGTTGTGTTTTCTGCATCACCTTTGGGACCTTGAAGCCAATTTGGTGGCGTTAGCCTTGCAGAACGTGGACTCCAGCAGTCTGTATATCTACAGCGACGGCAACTGGATACTACCTGGGAAAACATCCCACGGTCCTCCACAACACCTGCAAATAAAGACTGGTCATGGCAGTAGTAAACGTACATGGGCTTGTAGGAGCGCGGCTTAAATAAACTAAAGTGACAAGGACGAGGAAGCAGGATTATTGTCTCTAATGAGGGCTGAGGCACAGATGGGTTAAGGGACTTTAACCTCCCCCACATGGGGGCTTGAGCCAGTTGAACCGAAGCCTCCTGCGTCAGGCCCACTGCCTGAACCACCACTCCATCCTATGTCCCCTCTCCCTACAGAAGTGACCTGGCTTTAAGAGGGACCAAACATCCAAGTCTCATTTCAGTTCACTGAGGCTGGGGGACTCAGCACCCTTGAAAATCAAGTTGGCCGATTCATTGCCTAAGCGCAGATTTGGATTTCTGCCTTTCGGTTCCTCTGGCCTTTAAAGTAACAGAGATGATTTCCTGTTCAAGAAAACAAATGAACAAAAACAACTTTCCTACACCACGGCTTTGTTTGCCTTGTTGATAGGAGCGCTGCAGCCCAAACACTGGTAGCATCATGCTGGCAGAGCAACTGGAGATAGGAGCAACTAGAAAAGAGAAACTACCTGGTAATTGTAGTATAGTGGTTCTTTAAAAATGAAGAGCAAAGTCCCTGGGGACACATGCGCAAGGCATACATTTGTTACAGCAAGGGTGATTAAACAAGACTGAGCTCCCAAGGGGACCCCTGGATTCTCCCTCTCCTGAAGCCTCTGGATCTAGACTTGGGGGCTGTCTGGAAGCCGTGCTTTAGTCACGTACCAGTAACTGGGCTTGGCACAGGAGTAAGTGGATGAAATTCTCGGCCTGTGACATACAGGAGGTCCGACTGCGTGGTGTCATTGCTCCTCTGGATTTGAGATGGATCGCTATGCCTACACTGCCTGCTGTAGGCTGTGCAGCAGGGACAGGCAATTATTTCGGGGGGAGAGCCGCTTACTGAGTTTTGGCAAGCCATTGAGGGCCGTATGACAGGCAGCCAGGGGCAGATAAATATTCATTTTCTAAAGTTTTCAGGGGCCCTGTGGGCCGGATAGAATGGCCTGGCGGGCCGCATTTTGCCCACCCCTGCTGTGGAGGGATCCTGGAACCAACTCTGGTAGCTTAACATGACTGTGTGCAGTATAGATCAACTGTGAAGGTAGGAGTCAAGCTAACCTGTCCTGGGGATTACAGTGCAAGCATACACCTGTGAGACCACAGGAAAAACCTCTAAAAAAACAGTGAGCTGTCTAGAGAGTGGTTTGGTCCCTGCTTGAGCTTCCCTGCTTTGTTTTCTATTCTGTTGTTCCTTTGACCCCACTCAGGACCTTCTCTTTTTCATCTGCTCCATATACTCAACTGATCTTAGCTCCGCTTTTTCCACTTCCCTGTTCTGAGCATTAGGCAGTGCTGGTCCTTTGGACTTTCCTCTCTAACTCTGGTTCAGGACATCATGGCTTGTTTCACACAGTGTGTGGCCTCCACCCTGCAGGAGATAGGGGAGATAGTACTCTGCACTGACAGACACCTGATATGATGCATAACACAATGGTAGAATGACTAATCCTCACATGCCTGTGACCTGATTGACTGTTCAGCTATTTATTCTCATTTGTTCAGGCCACACAAGATGCAGCTCAGGGACTTCAGGGAAGCAGCAGCAGTTAGCTCAAAACTGCTTATCTGTGAGCCCATGACTAGGACCCTGGACCTTGCCTTATAGCTGGTACTTGGCCTTGACACCCTGACCCAGGAGTGACCCAGGAGTATGACCTGTCTATAGACTTGTCTCTTGCCTGAGTGGCCTCTCTCTTCCTTACACTTTGGCAATTCAAGCAGAGCTTGGTAGAGTAAGAATGCTGCACTTAATTGAGAAAGCTTAGGCTGCCAATCCTGGTGGCTGGGACCACACTGGGAGAAAGACAGAGCTGGGTTAAGATCAGACTGCTTCATTTTCTCTTGTCCCTGAAATGCAGGTCTAAGGCATCCCTGGCATTTATAGGCCTGTACAGCCTGGCTTGTAGGAAGGAGATGGGATGCAGGCAGTGTCCTCCAGTGTAACTGGGAGGTGTTTCCTTGCAGTAAGGAGAACCCTGCTCTTTTCTCTGTAAGTACTAGCTGTGTATGGAGAGTCTGGGCCAGCAGCTAGGACGTTGGAGAGGGAGAAGGGGAAGGGTTGTAGATGTGCAAACTTTTTTGGGTGTTGCCTCCAGAGCCATGTAGGGGAAGGAGAATTGGGGCTTGGTAGAGGGAGTTGCCTGCTGAAGGCTCACTTGAGCTAAGAGGCATAAAGGGATGAAGCAGCACAAATGAGGGTTTTACAGCACTCTGCTCTGATGTCAGATGCTGTCATTTATGACACAGGAGAGGAATTTGGACCTGTTTATTTTATTACCATGAATGGTGTTTGTGACCTGGCACTTCTCTGCAGTGTGAGCCTACCTCCATTTAAGCCCAATATCTACAGGGGTTTTTTTAATAAACAAGACCTTAAAAAACCCCTCAGCTCAATTTGTTTAATGTGTGGTTTAGATCACCATTTGGGGCAGGTCTAGATAGGAGTCCACTGCTGCTGCTAGCTATTGAAATTGCTCCTTTGTCTCAAGTGGTGACATCTGCTGCTTTTAACACTACCTAGTTCCTCAGTTTTATCTATGATGGTGATGTTATGAATACAGAAGTTTTCATGATTTTGGTTACTAATGTCCCATCCAAGCAGTTCCCTGAATGACCTGATGCCTTCCTACATTGCCTTTCTAGCTCAGCCATTGAGATGAATGCAGAAAGTAAAGTACTTGATACAAAAAGAAATCAAACTACCTGAACTGGACTTCTTTTATTCTCCAAGATGAGGGAGATGGAAAATCTCAGGAATCACAATTTTTGGCAGCCGGGACAATCGATTTTTAAAATTCAGTGCTAACCAGGTGTGGGATTTGTTACTTCCACCTACTGGTGAAAATGCAGAATGCCTGACTTGCTAATTCTCATCTCCTGCACTTTCCCTTGTACCTGGCATCCTGGTCCCTTAGTGCAGCCCTAAGAGCTGGTCTGCCTTTCCTTGCAATTAGTCTATACTGAAAGGAGATGGCTTCTGAGAAATGCTGCTTCAGTTGCAGCATAGTCTTGTGTGGAGCTATTGACAATCCAGGATTTGACGCAGCGAAGAGTTGTCTTCCCAGCACTCTGCCCACCAAGCCATCAACTCCCGGGTTGCTTCTAGCATTCCAAGTCCCTAAGCCTCTTCAGATAACTGGTGTCCTGTTGTTTAAATCACCCTGGCAGAGAAAAGTTTCCACCTTCTCCCAAGTGTGCCATTCTCTCTTCCCCAGGCTCTTCCCATCCATCACCTGGCATAAGGTGGACGCATTCTCTGTCCTGCACCAGTAGGTAGAAGGCTCAGCCTCTAGAAGAGAAGCAAGATGTTATACCCTTGGAAAAAGAGATTTCTCCAAAGGCTCTCCAGGAACTTTTATTGTCTTTCAATTAAGATCTCAGGTTAGGAAACAAAAAAGTAATTCTTCAGGTGTAGAAGAAGATTCCTGGCCCCTTTTAAACCTCCTGCAGGGAGATGTGTGGGATCAGACCAGCCCTTCAGACAGTCAATATCTGTACTCGAAACGGTAGAAGCTGGGAGTCCTTTGTTCTCACCAGATATTGCTATGAATTACATGAGCAACAGCCCAAAACTTCCCAGTCTAGGAAGAGAGATCTTCCTGTCATCTGCTGTGGTTCATCTGCTCTCTGGTGCACCCCATCCTCTGAGCCCTTGTGTAAGAGAAGGGGAAAGGCAGGGGTTACACAAAAACATTTCTAAATTAGTTTCACCATCCAGAGACCAAGCGAGGCAAAGTGCAACCTTGTCATCAGGAGTCTTTCCAAATATGCAGTGGATCAGTTCCCCAAGGCAAGTGCAACAGAAATCCCCTTTCTGTGGGTATAAAGTGGCTGTGGGAACTGGATGGGGCAGACACCTGTGGCCAAGAAGGGCTGAGAAGATTCTCCCTTTCTCCACTGTGGCCCTGTCTGATCCCTCCAGAGAGAAAGGAGCTCATGTCAGGCAATCTAAGACCTGCCCCTGCAGACTTCAGCACAAGGATATGCCTGTGGATTTCATGGGACCGCTGGCACGAGCAGAGTGCTCCACCAAGCAAGGGAGAGGGAACAGGCCTTAGGATGTAGAACAGTGGATCTCAAACTTTTTAGACTCAAAGCACTGCTCAGAAAATGCCAGCTCTTAGTTGTCACTCACTTTTTGATTACAGGAAAATAATAGAGCAATTTGTCTGTGGCAAATAACTCAGAAAGACCACCACGGAGCCAAATGGTTTTGACACTGTGCATCTATATTTGAAATCTCTGGGTTTATCTTGAGAATCATATTTGCACACCTAACAGTGTTGATGTTGCATTGTATCCTGCAACACACTTAAAAGGACTGAAAAGGACTTAAAACTCTTCAGCAGGGTGAAGAGACCACCGGTTGCAAATCCCTGGTGCAGGGAATGGCCTAGCAATACTGAACCTTGAGGTAGGAGTCCCCCCACCCCAGCCCCTACTGTGGTCTGCTTGTGCCAGAGAGTGTGGCATGATTTCCATGATGGTCAGGTGCAGATGCCCCAGCCACAACCAGGGCCCCCTCATGCTAAGTGCCCTTCAGGCCCACTCCCTGCCTCAAAGAGCTGACAGCCAAGAGAGACAAGACAGGAAGGAAGGTGCCCATGCCACAGACTGGACACAGAGGCACAGAAAAAGGGAACGATTTGCCTAGGGATGCACAGAAAGGTCGTGGCAGAGCCCACAACCGACCCCAGTTCCCTTGTATGCCAGGCTGGCACATTGCTCAGAAGGCTCCCTTCACCGGGCTGCAGCGCAAGGTGGTAATAAGGGTGAAAAGGGAAGGGAGCCCCAGGGCCGGTCAGCAGGCAGGCATGTGCATCCATCCATGCTGACAGGAGCTGCACAGCTCCCAAAGCAGCTTTCTGCAGAGGGAGGTATTTCCAAGGGCTATTTTTAGCTCCTCGCTCTCTGCTCTTTCCTTGCCTGCTTTCCCGTTCTCTCCAGCAGTCTCAGCCCTGCGGATCGGTGGGAAGGGAAATCGGCACAAGCCGGGTCCATTTAGGATGCGTTGTTCCTGATCGGTCGTGACACTTGCCTTCCCACGGGAGGAGAGGAGGCTCTGAAGAGAGATGGCAAAACAGCTAGCAGGTGCTGAGGCATCATTGTTCAGGGGGAAGGAAAAACTGGTTTGTTTGAAAAAAATGTAGAATGAGGGTAGGGCTTCCTGGCAAGGAAACCCCGACCCCTTACATGTGAGCTGTTCACAGCAACAGGGCCTGAGTGCGGGGCTGTAATTCTGGCCTAGCTCCATCCAGAGAAGAGTTGGCCCCTTAGGCCCAGATCCTCCTGAGTAAAATTGCCACACACAGCTGAAGGGTAGAGGAGGGAGCTCTTTCCAGAAGCTGCTGCAGCTCCCTGGCTCTCAGCATGGCTCAGTCTCCAGGTTGCAGCAGGCCTCAGGGGACCTTCCAACACCTGGCAGGCAGGCAGCTCATCCCAGGATGGGGCAGGCAGGAGTGCATCAGCTCCTGAGAGCCCCCACTGCCTGGTCCAGCAAGGCTACTTTTTGCAGCGCTGGCAAACAGCTGCAACACACTGGGAATGCGGCTGGCTCAGCTGTGGAGCACCATGAGAGGTTCAGGTTGTCTACCTGGCCCTATTGACTGAACTCTGAGGAACAGCACCCAAGCCACTTTGGGACAGCATTCCTGTGCACTTCTCCACTGCAAGGGTGTATACTAAGGCTATGCTACTCCCTAGGATTTGCGCAGCAAGTTGCTGGACATCAATCTCAACTACCTCCCTTCTAACTGCTACCAATGTTCCTTCCCTGCAATAACTGGGAATAACTGGTTCATTTTGAGAAGCACAGACCCTAGAAGTAACCCAGGGCAGAAGAGCTGCAGAGTCCACTCCTTTTTAGCCAGCTGTGGGTCATGAATATGTAACACCCTGGGCACATCTGGAGGAGTGCAGACATATGGTACGTGGCACTGCAGACCCAAATGTGGTCTACTTTGCAGTGCATGGGGAGTTTTTGACCCTGGGAGATCCAAGGATCAAAGAAACCCATGCCAAAAAAAAATTGGGGTGGTGCACATGGCGGCAGCACACGCCACCCAGAACAAACCTGGCTGGCCAGAGCCACGCTCCAGCTTCCGGCCACGCTTCCTACTGCAGAAGTGCCATGGCTGCAGCTCCTGGAGGCCCCCAGGACTCCAGGTAATGCTGCTGGGGCCAGCACAGTTGCGGGCTCCAGCCTCCCCTGCCCTACCCAGGGTAACCTGCCCTGCGCCAGAGCGCATGTGGCATGGGTATTTCCCAGGGACAAGCAGCAGCAGCCTGTTCTCAGGGAAATGCACATTCTCACTCATCTGGGCACGTTCCCCCTGTTCCCATGGTCTCGGGGAGTTTATTTCACCCTAATGTTAGTCAATACCAAAGATACCGGGAAGAGTTCTGCAGTCCGGAGTGACCAAGAGGCCTTGTTTATTTGCACACTGCAAGAGATCTTGCCAGGGTCCTTCCTTGGCTGTAGCTAACCATTACTTTAATTACAGAGTTTTCTGTTATGTCACTGTCCATATGTTCCAGCACTCTGGAGCTTCCCAGGTTGTCTAACCTTTATTAAACAACAGTGGCTCAAGCTGCTCCTCAGTTACAGCTCCTAAATTCTCCAGTGCAACTCTTAGCTATGCACAACTTTAGCAGCTGCAATTTAATATAGTTGCAATCTACATGTGGAACAGACTGCCCATACGGGCTCACCAGATTGGCTTGAGATTCTTACCCTGGGTTAGAAACAGTGCCGGTGAAGTCCGAGCGACCCCAAGGGTGGAGCAGGGGAGCCCTGCCCTGTGGAAGAGGAGAAGCCAGTGAAAAGAAGGGGGTTTAAATCCCCTCATTCGCATGAAAGGGGGATGGCCGGACTTGGGGGCCAGCCACCCTGAGCCCTGGTTGGCCGGTTTGCAAGCCAGGGAGGAACTGCCGGAGGGGATAAAAGCAGCAGCTGAACGGGCTTGTGGGAGCTGCTGACAGTGACTCCAGGGAACAATGCAGGAAGCCCAAGAAGAGCTGGGGTGAGCTGATCTAATAGAGGGAGCAGAGAGACCCCTCTGAAGAGCCTCGAAGGCCCTGGGAGAAGGCAGCAGTGGCAGTGAGCCGTGCCTCCAGCTCTGCAGCAGAGAGGGAGCAGTCAGGGCTTGGGGCAGGGAGCTGGTGCCCCAAGGCCTCATCGCAGCGTGCTGGATGTGTCAGGCGGGACATCTCGGAGGCTAGGGGTGGCAGTCAGCCCCCCACTCCACTGCAGAGAAGATGCAGTGGCCAGGAGCACAGGCGGCATCCTTACCTGGAGCAGGGAGCTGGTCCGGTGAGTTGAGGAAACCCCTTTCCTTCCCTGGGGAAGCGGGACAGCAGCAGGCAAGGCACTGGGATCCTGAGGAGCAGCACAGGACCAGGATGAGGGTCTCCAGGAGCTTAGGGCTCAGACCGGTGCTTGGAGCGGGACTGGTAAGCCGTGAGGTG